>CM063506.1:86332843-86350343 GCA_032207245.1 Pardosa pseudoannulata
CGGGTACATTTCGCAACTGAATTGTACCGGGAGCTGGCGTTTTGCGCGTAAATTTAGTTTATCAGTTAAATCGCAATAGATTGAAAATTAATTAATTTTTAACCAACTTTTCTTATTTTATATTGAAATATATAAACAAATATATAAACAGACAAATAAACAAATACATGTATAATATATAAATATACATATATGTCAGGTCTAAAAAGGAGATAGTTGGAAATTACGTGAGTTAAAAAAGTTAAAAATGATTTTAAAAAAGGAACTCTTTTATAATAATAAAATAAATGAAAAAGACCCACGCTCGCTTAAGCTTTTGGGTTCGTCCGGTCAGGCGGAAGCATTTTTGAGCTATTTGATGAGCTTGGAAACAGATAAGTTTCAGTCAGCGCGTGGACATGGAACTGTGAGCACCTATTCCACGTTTAGCTCCGCCACGATTAATGAAAATGGCGCAAGTTGCTCTCACATAGAACTATGAGTTAATAAAATTATTATTATCAATTAGACTGTTTTCCATTTGCCTTAACTCTGAATCACAACATTTCATATGTATAATAACATTTTCTCAAGGATATACAAAAAGTTAATTTTAAATATAAACTGATTTTTTTAATCAACCTTCCCGTTCTGTGGTTCCGCATCGACTGATGTAAAAACTAGTTTTTATTTGTCTAAATTTTTCCAGAATCTATGTAGTAGACAAGAACATTCGGCTTCGTTTTCCTGTATATACCGTTATTTTTGCACCCACAAACAAACCATGTTGTTACACTAACCCGTACTAGTACGTGACTCGAGCTCAAGTATCAATCGTCAGAAAACGTACTAGTACTTGTCCCGCATACAATGTGTTGAATTAACTTTTATAAGTAGAACACAAGAACAAAATGGGAAGATAAAGGAGAGGGATAGTATGAAGTTGATACAATGTAAGAATATTTCGGTCTGAAGCAAAAGAACATTAAAGTAGAAATTCTTGGTCATTTACTAAATTCTCTGGTATCAGAATCGGGCAAACTGTCAATATCTTCATTTCCAGAGTTCTGGAGATTTTCAGTGAATATAACAGCAAACTTTTGGGGACAGATCTTATAGGTTCAATATTTCATTTTCTGTGTAGAGTTTTATTATTTAGGTACCAGGGGTGTAGAGTCCTGAGGACTGTATCTCTTGCAGTTCCTGAATATAGTGACTATGCTACTTAACTCTTAATTTGGCTAAGTCCGCTACACCGGATATGTACATTTATAACTACTATATAACATAATTGTCAGCGGACATTAATTATTTCAAAAATGGAAAATGATATATTTTTTTGTTTATTTTACAGAGATCCTAATGTCTATAGGGGTAACAGAAATTAAAATTATTTTGAAATTTGATTATTATAAGCAATCATGTGTTGTTAAAGTCATAAAAATCAATAGACTGCGATGGCTTGGACACCTATTCCGACTCGATGACATAAACCTAGTAAAACAGCTCACTTTCACTAATCCCATAGGGCAGAGGAAACGAGGAAGACCACCAATTAGGTGGCTTCTCTGGAGAGGGACTTAACTACTGTCAAAAGAGGAAACTAGAGGAGTCTTGCAACAGATAGGAACGGCTGGAAAAAACTGCTTGTTACAGCCTTGGTCTGTAACAGGCTGTAGTGCTTTAGAAGAAGAAGAAAATTAAAAAATATTTGAAAAAAACATCTTGTCAAATTAAGGGTTAAGTATGGTGATCGGCGGGAGACAAGTATAAGTGGCTAGTACTGTTGCAAGGATTTAATTACCCATATCTTCCGATTATGATGCATATGTGTGCAGTAGAGTAGAATAACTCGAAACTTTTGTTGGTAGGTTCTGTCAATGTGAAAATACCACTTTCACTTTTTAAGTATATCAACTAGTATTTTGAATATTTGGTTTACAGTGGCTGTTGTTCCGTTCCGGATGTAAATTTAATTAGAGCTCCACCTAGTGAAGCTTTCTAAAAACAATCATTGTCTTCTTCAATGTAAAAGCGTTAAGCTGTAACAGGCTGTAGTGCTTTAGAAGAAGAAGAAAATTAAAAAATATTTGAAAAAAACATCTTGTCAAATTAAGGGTTAAGTATGGTGATCGGCGGGAGACAAGTATAAGTGGCTAGTACCGTCTGATAAACAAGGATTTAATTACCCATATTCTTCCGATTATGATACAGTATGTGTGCAGTAGAAGTAGAATAACCTCGAAACTTCTGTTGTTTTTTGTAGGTTCTGTCAATGTGTTAAAAGATTCCCACTTTCACCTTTTTAATTATATCAGTTATTAAACTAGTATTTTGAATATTTGGTTTACAGTGGCTGTTGTTCCGTTCCGGATGTAAATTTAATTAGAGCTCCACCTAGTGAAGCTTTCTAAAAACAATCATTGTCTTCTTCAATGTAAAAGCGTTAAGCTGTAACAGGCTGTAGTGCTTTCGAAGAAGAAGAAAATTAGAAAATATTTGAAAAAACATCTTGTCAAATTAAGGGTTAAGTATAGTGATCGGCGGGAGACAAGTATGAGTGGCTAGTACCGTCTGATAAACAAGGATTTAATTACCCATATTCTTCCGATTATGATGCAATATGTGTGCAGTAGAAGTAGAATAATCTCGAAACTTTTGTTGTTTTTGTAGGTTCTGTCAATGTGTTAAAAGATTTCCACTTTCACCTTTTTAAGTATATCAGCTATTAAACTAGTATTTTGAATATTTGGTTTACAGTGGCTGTTGTTCCATTCCGGATGTAAATTTAATTAGAGCTCCACCTAGTGAAGCTTTCTAAAAACAATCATTGTCTTCTTGTACGTATTGCGGAAATTTAATCTTGTCAAAAGGGTATATGATCTGGGGGTCTAATTACAGATTAAACTAGTATTTGATTGTAAAATCTCGAATTTGCTGTCAAAATTAATTTATAGTATCATGTTGGTACCGTGGATTAAATTTAATTAGAGCTCCACCTAGTGAGACTTTCTAAAAACAATCATTGTCTTCTTCAATGTAAAAGCGTTAAGACAATCAATTTACGCTCCCACCTACTTCACGCGGTGGCGACATATTTTTACTAATTAATTAATTAATTTCATATATTTGTGCGTTTTGTGTTATGAAAAAAAATTATAAAGGAAAATTACAGTCCATTAGAAGATTTAACACTAGATTGCCCAAGGCAGTCATTTTGACTGTTTTTTAATTTCAATTAGAAAAACAATTATGAAATATAATGACACAATTTCTTAGAATTTGGTGACTTTTTCTATAACATATAAATGGGTTTATGAATAATTGTAGTTACTTCCGCCCTCCTTTATTTCCGTGTATATATATATATATATATACCTATATTGCCCAGAAGCAGTCATTTTGACTGCTTGGGAAATTTTAAATAATCAAAAGATTTTTATTTATTGAATTAAGTAAATTTCTTATATGACCTGTCCGGCTTTGTATTGAAATAACATTTTTTTTTTTCGATTACGATTTTTTTTTCGGTAGTACTAGTTATTCGAATCTTTATAAAGTGTTGTTCTAACAAGTTGTTTATTTTATTTCTTTTGCGCCCTAACTTTATGAAAAAAATGTCGAACAGAAATGAGTTATTGGAAAAGCTAACGAACATAAGTGAAGAGTGCTCCGATATAGAATCAAATGCAACAAATTCTGAAATTTCTTTCCAACGAATATAGAGTTGCAAGAATTTATCAGAACATGAAGACCCACAAAGATCAACTGCAACATCATCAAATGCAACCCATTCTCACAAACGCAAATTTTGTCAAATACGACTTTGCCACAACAACAAAACAAATAATATATGTGAAAAATGTCAAAACTATGTTTGAGGAAGATGTACACATAAAAAGATTTCCACTTTCATTTGCACAAAATGTACAAATAATAATGCATAATTTTTTTTTAAATTAAAGTAAATTTTTTTTTTGTTGTTAATATTTACTAATAAATTATTGTTTAATTGTAAATAATATAAGAAATATTAAAAATTAATTTTAAACAAATTTCTTTACATATTTGTTATTTTTTCACAATGCAGTCATTTTGACTGTTTTGGGGCAATATAGGTATACAAGAAATCTCGGGCAATCTAGTGTTAAACAAAACCCAGCGACCTCATCTAACAGTTGTCTTAATATAAAGAATAGTTTAACTTTACGACAAATTGGATAAAAAAAAAATTTCGGAATTCAGAAATATAATTGTATCTCAAAAGATTTTAACTTTGTGGTCGGTTGGTTTGGAGCGTCAAAAACAATTTTGTAGTAAACGAGAGATCATTGGACCGGGACTTACTACTTAACGTAAGTCTGCACCTGCTGTATTGGATTTGTACATTGATGCTCCAAATTACCTTTGATCTTTTTCGTTCGGAGGTTAAAGTGATGAATTTTACATCACTAGGTACTCCGTCAAAACCACTACCGTGACCTTGACCTTGATACATTGGATTCTTCTCGCTCAGTGTTAACCTATAGGCGAAAGCAAATTCTAGTGGGCTCCCATTCAAAAAATTGTTTGAAAATAAATATTCCACGTGATGGAACAGCAATAAATTCTCTAAGTAGCTATCTATCTGTGAATTTATGTATGTGAAATGTTCATATTTGCTTACAGACCAAAATTTTTCACAAATTATTTAGAATTAAATATATTTGTCTCGATGCTTTTTTAAATAACATCGTTGATAACTTGCTGTTTTATCCCTAATATAATTTTTAACGAACTGTTTAACACTGCAACACTTGCTACTTGCTATTTTCAAGAATAACAAAGAATATATATATATATATATATATATATATATATTATATATATATATATATATATATATATATATATCAGTGGCGTGCGGTCCATATGTGCAGGGTGTGCACTGCACACCATGGCAAAATTATGAGGGACAATAATTTTTTGCACCTATGTCTACCTATCTTTATATGGTATATAATAAATATTATTTATGGTATATTCAAATATTATGTTGCTTTGCTTGCTTGTATTCCCGCAGTGCTTGCGGTACTAGGTGCTGCACCACGTAGAGCGTTCAAAAGCAAACGAACATAGGAAGTTCTGATGTGTACGCACTGTGCACTAAATTGAAAATCACACTTTATATGTATGGGCTACTGGAGAAGAACAGCATACTATGGCACTAAGGCAAGTGCAGCTATTTTTCCGGCACTTGGCATTCAGAATCATCTGAAGATACGGTTTATTAAACGTCGTATTAGAGCGGGGACTTCCGTGCTGAAGCGATTTTGGTATTTTAACTGATTAACTGGCCATACGATTTTGCAGACGGTTAATGTTTAACCTTATATATTGTAAGATTTTGTTTGCATGGAAATATAAAAGAAGTATTTTATCAATATAAAGTAAAATGTTTCAGTGTAGTAAATTAATTTCGGTGATGTATTCTATTTATTGAAATAATTAGCTGAAAAACAATGTTGTTTTGTGTTAAAGAAAGAATTTTAACAGAACAGTCCAAATGTTACCATTCATTGTGTCTTACAAACAATATATAAGTTATATCTGTAACACCATATCCCTGGTTTTGTTTTTAAAAATTGTCAAGATGTTTTTCGCAGAATATTTGATTTCCAAATGTTAAAAACAATTAATAAATATAATTTAATCCACTGACCGAACAAAAAACAGTTCGCTCTATTGTGCCAGCGTGCAGCGAAATCCTCTGCATGTGGAATAGACGTTCGGAATGTCGGCACTAATGAGCGTCCGAATGAGGCACCGCAGCGGTGTGCGCCATGTGGTGCTACGTTTGCTGAACATGTAATTTTTCGTGGAAGCTCGAAGCGTTGCTTTTTCGCCGCTGATATGACACCGTACAACAAAAGACATGATTTTTGCCTCAGTGCTAGTAGAATTCTCATAAGTTTAGCTCTTTTTATAGTTATAACTCGACTACTCGTAGGTAAATATTTTATTTATTGTATTCTTTAAATTTATATTCATAATAAATAACCCGTTTCAGAATGGAGAACTCAGATGTCTCAATAATTAAAGATTTATTGGAAAATCCATGTTCTCTGTACACCCTGCATGAAAACCTACCGCACGCCACTGATATATATATATATATATATATATATATATATATATATATATATATATATATATATATATATATATATATATATATATATATATATATATATATATATATGTATAATACATACATATTTATATATAGAGATAGATAGATTGGCAGATATATAGATAATTACTACTGGATTTTATAAAAGAATAGACATGCCTTGGAGTCTACTGTTAAATGCGAGCACGATACGGAACATTTTACTTTTTTTTCTGTAGTTAACCTACGGAAAAAAGTAAAATTTAACGAGAAACGAGACGAAAATTTAACGTTAAACGAGAGAACGTTATTTGAAATTACCAATTCTTAAATTATTTTATAACAAGCGAAATTTTAATGGCAGGCACAATCAGTAAAATGTAATAAAAATAATATTTGAATATGTTATTCTTGTAGATTTGGTTTGGTTTGGAACGTTATGGTCTGCTGTTTTGCACACGAGTGCTAATATTCTTGTAGAAACATGTGGCTTTCCTTAAAAGATTTCGAAAACTTTGTAGTAATTTTGAAGTTAAAAAAAATTTCTTTTTTCGAGAATTTTGTATACAAGCCCTTTAACTTACTAATATCCAAATTATTGAGGAATATCATAAATCTAACTTACTGTTACAGATTGAACAGAGTAGAGTATATATGAAATGTCGCTTTAAGCATCATAAGAATGCCACTAAAAATTTAAAAAACAAAAAAAGAAAGAAAGAAAACTTCGTTAAGAATTTATTTGGTATCACATGTAAACGTATTACTGTAAACTAATATTTATGATAGATAAAACTATTTATCAGAATTTCAGTCAATATACATGTTGAAAAACTAAATTTATGTGCTAGCATCGAAAAATTATAAAATATCTAACCAAACAATAAAATTACAAATAGTAGTAGATATGTTAAAAAATGTATGTAGTATTACAATCTAACTTCGCTGAAAAAGAAATGGCTTGGAGAAAACATAACAAGTCTACAAACCATTTTTAAGCTGTTCTTAAAACGGGACGCTAGATATTAATGGGTTAAATAATAATTAAACATTTAAATAATTTGAAATTTTGTCACCAATCTAGCAAAATTTGGAAGAAAAAATGCGAAATAACGAAATTATACATTAGGTATTATATATTGGGATAGAAATAATAATCAAATCGAAAAACGAAAGGGTGGACGAAAGCCCATTTTCAAAAATCTGAGATATTTAAGCTGTATGGAAAAGATGAGTCACTACCTTTAACAATAGTGACAATAAACCGAACCGACCGCTTTTTTACTTTTAAAATAATCATAATACAGCGATAAATTTAGTCACTTTTCCCAGAAACGAACTCATGCGTTATCCCAATGGCAACCGTTCTTTCCCCAGTATGGATTTTTATTTTTCGGTAGCGGTTTTTCGTTTCAAAAGCGGGAGAAACTTTTTTAAGGTAGTTTTCGTCATTTGAGTAGAAATCGTCTGCCACTTTTTTTTTTTATTTTTCCTTCACTGCAGCGTCGTTTCGCAATTGGAAAATTCAGACAAAGGATGCTTTGCAATCAAATTTTGAGTTTGTTTGAATGAAGTTTACTTTAGTGTTTATCTTTTGTCTAAAGTGGCAATGGACTTTCAGATTGGAAAAATTTGAATAAAACTTCGATTTTAGATTCTAAAACGAAACAATGGATTATGAATGTTTGTATGAATGATAAAAGGAAAGAACTTTCAAAAATAAATTTTCCATCATTCTGTCACAAATGTATTCATTTTCAGTTATATAATGTAATCATTACCAACAATAACTTCAAATATCTTCGTGACTTATAAATACACCGGAAACTCGATCTATATTTCTGGACTTAATCGTTCAATTCATTGATCCCAATTTGATCCCCATAGAACCAATTTTATTTTTTTACCGCATTCTTTATTTTCGGATTCTTCGTTTTCCCATATATATCTTTGAAACATTTAGGTGCAATCTCACAGCTCCGGAAGTATCATTCTTAGAGAACAGGGAAATCTTTTTTTTTCCGTATGTGTATGTGTTGATAAAATTGTTTTAAGGTCGTGTGAACTGTTAAAAGATATCTGGTTAATCAGGTGCTTTCTTAGGCCATAAAAGGGGTTAGAAATATAACAATTTATTGGGTCACAATAGTAGAGGACCTATGCAAAGACCACTGCTCTTGCAGGCATTTTCACTCGTATTGTACGCCCATTTTATTTAAATATATTAATGACATATTGCGATGTCATGCAAATGATCTGAAAGCAGATGCTAGTTTCGACAATCCGCGTTGGCCTCCCCTACGCTATTTTGCTAATAAAATTTAGACAATATAGATTATAATGTGGCTTCCGCACTATGGCCCATTTTTCACCACTCCGGTACTGGTCCTGATGATGACCTTGGGATATGGTTCACGGGTTGCATTCACACAATGGACCACTAAATTCGAAGAGCGCTTGTATGCATCCATAGAATCTACTGCGCAATTTGGTATCGCATGCTGGTTGTCTTTGATCTTTGAAGAGAAACCGCTTCCGAAGCCATCCTCCGCCAAGGACATTTTATCGACTGCCATCGTTGACCTCGATTAGCCGTACCCCCTCCAGATAGTTGTAATGGCTTGCAGTGGACCATAGTGTGGGGGGGCCTTAACATTTTCAAAGTCGCAAACCACCAGCATATATTTAGATATAAAATTAAACTCAGAAGTGAGGAAATGGCAGCATATACGAGATACCAGTGACGCGAGAATGATACTTATAATAAACTAAAGACAAAGAGTCTTTAGTAATTAATGTAAATGCATATCAATAACAGCATATTTCGTTCGATCTCCAACCTAAGCGGTCCCATAACTCGACTTTTCGAACTAACAAGCAATGACCTAAGTTTTGGATCGTAGTCATTGGCAGCGGTCTTGAATATTTCTAGAATATTAACCACTGTCGGAATCGGCAATTCTCAAACGTACCATGCCAAACGGTTATCATCATGAAATAACAGCTATTCTTAAATGAATATACTGTTCTTATATTGTAGGCCTAGTTAAACTACAATTCTGATCAGTTGTGAAAAGGAGCTAGAATTTTTTTCCCAAAGTCTTAATCCAAAACACGATCAACTTTCAATCTTATGAAAAAGTTTTTTCATTACTCACACACATACAAAGTACATACATGTAACCAGCGAAATTGTTTCTCGACGATTACACATGAAATTAGCCACTATAATTTAGGTTACCTGGACTTACTGGGCAATAAGATAGCTTAGGTAATTTGCAGCAGTAGCTTCATTACAAAAAAGCGAAGTCCAACACTGTGCAACTTTAAATTTATTGAAGCTGAAAAAGAACGCCATTACAAGGTAAGAGCTTTGCATCAATACTTACCTCACAAGTAAAAATGCATCTTTCAATTTTTCGCACCCAAAGGTAGCGATTACGTGAATGTTTTCCTAAGAGACCTACAGATTTCTCAGCGTTATTTGGGAATCAATAATGAGATTTGATCATTTAAGTTACCTCGAAAACCATATAGGCAGCAATTTAGTTATTGGTTTGGTTTGGAGCACTACGATTTATTTATTTATTATTATTTTTTTTTCTTTTTTGCAACACGAGGGTTAATGAGACCGGGTCCTACTGCTAAAGGCCGATTCCGGACGGCTACGAACATCCATGCCATACTGGATTCAGACCCAATTGGCAACAGTACGCAGAGTGAAAATGTGTGGTAATAAATCCAGTTAAAGTTCAATGTCTGTGCTGGGTAGTGTGATCGTCTAGTGACGCGAATAAATATGTTTTTATTAAATTCGCTTTTTCCTTTTTTTTTTTTTTATAGTTTTGGTCTCTACACTTATTTGACGATGCATAATATCGGGTAGATATTATGGTCGCATTTGTGAGAGTCATGTCTATATGCATCGAAACAATTGCTAAATTTCGAAATCTCTTGTGATCAATTCTAATGCGAAGAAATGTTTTTATGCATTTCATGGTTGTAATCTATCTTTCTACACTAGCAATGGAAACTAGTAATGTACACAACCTTTTTAAGTTTTAAAATTCTTGTAATTCATCGATTGAAAATAATTATGGAAGAGCCCAGACCTCCAGATCTATCCCTATAAACACTTTTAAATTACTAGCATGTAGCCTGTTATATGACGGGATTGTAAAGTACCCTATGAGGCAGTTAAAAAAATGGTTTGGTTTTTGACTGAGTATTATCTGGTTCATGCTCAATAATTTGTTTATCTTCATACTCCTCTAATGTCTCCCGATACTGTGGCTGCAGTTTATAATCACATTGCATTTATTTAGTCAAACCGTATGGTTATGTATAAAAAATGAAACACAAATTTTTCATTTTACAACTCTTGTAATTCCATCAAGATTTAATCAAATTTAAATTAATTTTACAATTTACACTAAATCACTTTGTGATGAAAATGACCCAGTTTATTTAATGTATTAAGTGAATGCGATGTATGAATTTTTTTTCTTTGTGTTTGCAATTCAATTAGATTTTAAAATAACAATTTTTGGTTTTTCACAAAGTTTATTCTGTTCATGTATCAATTTGTTGAGTTATCTCCCTCGCCAGATTTCTAATGTCTCCCGATAGCTGTGACTGCAGTTTAAAATCCAAAGTCCGGTCATTTAGAAAACCGTATGGTTATGTATAAAAAACACACAAACGAACAATCTTTTTAATTTTCAAAGATATATAACTTTAAATGCTAGATATTTAATAGTCCGTGAAATAGACTCCTAGACTTTTATGAAAAGAATTTGTTGTTAATAAAACTTTAATTTGTGATAAAATTTTTATTGCGACAAAAAATAATCGATGATTAAATTTAAAATTATCACATATGTACCTAATCCATTATTTAATCCAATATAAAAGAAAATTATTTACGTATTATCCAAGTTCAGTGATAAAACGTATGAAAATGATTCAGGCGATATTTACATAATTTAAAATTAGAAATGATTAAAGAGATGGTTCAAGAAATGACGTCATAATGTTAGAAAAAATGTTATTTTTACTTATTTATTGTGTGATAAATTGATAAATTTAATCGCCTGCTCTTAACCGGGGAAAATAGGTTTGGTTTTGTAGCGCTACAGCTAAATTTAAACACGAGGGCTAATGAGACCGGCACCTACTGCTTAAAACCATTCCGAACGGCTATGAACATCCATGCCATAGTGGGACTCAAACCCACGAACTCCGGTTCCGAAGGCCAGCACCCTAACCATTCGGACATCGTTCTGCCCTGGGAAAATAGGACTTGAAATAATGGTATTAAACGCTCGTAAAGGGGAAGAGGTAGATTTCGAACGTTTTAAAGACTTCTTTTGAATTTTGCTAACCCTAACTCATCTGGAATCTAATATGGATGCCTCGTTCCATTCCAGGTCCAACCCCTTCATAAATTCGAAGACAGACGGACAGATAACTTAGGCTATTATTATATAGGGGATGAGTTTTTCATTATTATTTTCAACAAAAAATAGAGATGAGCGAAATAACGAAAAAAATTCGGCTATTTTTATGTTATACCAGTTTAACGTCAATCACTACAGATTCAATTTAGAGAGTCGTTGAATTTTTGTATATTTTGGACTAACATGTGTGAACGGTTCTCTAACAATTAAAATCGCTTAAAAAGACTAATTTTTTTTTCGGAAAAAAAATTCAAGAATTTTAAAATTAGAGAGCATTCTCCCTAATGGGACCGTTATGAACTACCTTCTGCAACAGCTGTCATTTATAGATTTTTCAAAGAGGTAATAAAGTTGCCATTTCATCTGAGACTAATGATGATAAATTACTTTACAGATAGTTCTCATTTTATAACCACGTTTATTCTTACCATTTCAAATTTCAAAATTTAATATTTTAATAAGTTTTTTTTTTCGATTTAAACACCACAATAATAGAGACTGTGGTCCTTTCCTTTCTAGCCGTAAGGTATGTCTTAAAGTTAGGTGAAAATTACAGCGATTCTGTATAACTTGCACCTAACTACAGGAGCCTACCACGGGTATTGGATATTTATGGTTTAGTATAACATATACTGTTTCGAACTCGATAAATAATTTTTTACAAATTATCAAACTGGTAGTATCAGTGTTCCATCCTTAACCCTTAATTTGGCTAAGTCTGCTACAACGAACAATCAAATAAATAAAATCCTTATAATAAATATATATTTTTATCGATAATATATAATGTATTAATATAATCTCTATATAATAATAGCCTAAGTTATCTGTCTGTCTGTCCTCGATTTTATGAAGCTGTTGGACCTGGAATGGATAGAGGCATCCGTAGTTAGCAAAATTCAAAGAGAGTAATGTTTATCTTCTCCTAAACTATAGATCCGATTCTAAAATAAATTGGTATAAATATGCTTCATATCACAGAGAAAAATACTGCCTTCTTTAAAACGTTCGAAATCCACCCCTTCCCCTCTTTTCGAGCTTTTAAGGCCATTATTTCAACTCCTATTTTCCCCGGTTAAGAGCAGGCGATTAAATTTATCAATTTATCCCATAATAAATAGGTAAAAATAACATTTTTCTAGCATTATGACGTCATTCCTTTAACCATCTCATTGAATCATTTCTTATTTTAAATTACTTAAATTATGCCTTATTTTCATACGTTTTATCACTGAACTTAGATATTACGTAAATAATTTTCTTTTATATTTGGCTTAAATAATAGATTAGGTACATATGTGATAATTTTAAATTGAATTATCGATTATTTTTTGTTGCAAGATAATTCTCAGCCAAACAACAAACCACTTTTTTTACCTGCCTCATAAGGTACTTTAGAATTTTGGAAAATTAAAAATTTTATTGGTCCCGTCATATGACGGGCTATATGCTAGTATTATATAACTAGCATATAGCCCATCAGGGAAAATAGGTTTGGTTTTGTAGCTCTACGGTCTACTTTTTGCAATACGAGGGCTAATGAGACCGGCACCTACTGCTTAAAGCCGATTCCAAACGGCTATGAACATCCATGCCATAGTGGGACTCGAATACACGAACTCCGGTTCCGAAGGCCAGCACCCTAACCATTCGGCCATCGTTTGGCCCTGGGAAAATAGGACTTGAAATAATGGCATTAAAGGGGCATAAAAGGGGGAAGAGGTAGATTTCGAAAGTTTTAAAGACTCCTTTTGAATTTTGCTAACCCTAACTCATCTGGAATCTAATATGGATGCCTCGTTCCATTCCAGGTCCAACCCCTTCATAAATTCGAAGACAGACGGACAGATAACTTAGGCTATTATTATATAGGGGATGAGTTTTTCATTATTATTTTCAACAAAAAATAGAGATGAGCGAAATAACGAAAAAAATTCGGCTATTTTTATGTTATACCAGTTTAACGTCAATCAACTACAGATTCAATTTAGATAGTCGTTGAATTTTTGTATATTTTTTACTCACATATGTGAACGGTTCTCTAACAATTAAAATCGCGTAAAAAGACTAATATTTTTCTGAAAAAAATTCAAGAATTTTAAAATTAGAGAGCATTCTCCCTAATGGGACCGTTATGAACTACCTTCTGCAACAGCTGTCATTTATAGATTTTTCAAAGAGGTAATAAAGTTGCCATTTCATCTGAGACTAATGATGATAAATTACTTTAAAGATAGCTCTCATTTTATAACCACGTTTATTCTTACCATTTCAAATTTCAAAATTTGATTTTTTAATAAGTTTTTTTAATAAACACCACAATAATAGAGACTGTGGTCCTTTCCTTTCTAGCCGTAAGTATGTCATAAAGTTATGTGAAAATTATACAGCGATTCTGTATAACTTGCACCTAACTACAGGAGCCTACCACGGGTATTGGATATTTATGGTTTAGTATAACATATACTGTTTCGAACTCGATAAATAATTTTTTACAAATTATCAAACTGGTAGTATCAGTGTTCCATCCTTAACCCTTAATTTGGCTAAGTCTGCTACAACGAACAATCAAATAAATAAAATCCTTATAATAAATATATATTTTTATCGATAATATATAATGTATTAATATAATCTCTATATAATAATAGCCTAAGTTATCTGTCTGTCTGTCCTCGATTTTATGAAGCGGTTGGACCTGGAATGGATAGAGGCATCCATAGTTAGCAAAATTCAAAGAGAGTAATGTTTATCTTCTCCTAAACTATAGATCCGATTCTAAAATAAATTGGTATAAATATGCTTCATATCACAGAGAAAAATACTGCCTTCTTTAAAACGTTCGAAATCCACCCCTTCCCCTCTTTTCGAGCTTTTAAGGCCATTATTTCAACTCCTATTTTCCCCGGTTAAGAGCAGGCGATTAAATTTATCAATTTATCACATAATAAATAGGTAAAAATAACATTTTTTCTAGCATTATGACGTCATTCCTTTAACCACCTCATTTAATCATTTCTTATTTTAAATTATTTAAATTATGCCTTATTTTCATACGTTTTATCACTGAACTTAGATATTACGTAAATAACTTTCTTTTACATTTGGCTTAAATAATAGATTAGGTACATATGTGGTAATTTTAAATTTAATCATCAATTATTTTCGTTGCAAGGTAATTATCAGCCAATAAAACCAAACCATTTTTTTACCTGCCTCAGAAGGTACTTTACAATTCTGGAAAATTAAAAATTTTATTGGTCCCGTCATATGACGGGCTATATGCTAGTATTATATAACTAGCATATAGCCCATCATATGACGGGATCAGTAAAATTTTTAATTTTCCAGCATTGTAAAGTACCCTATGAAGCAGGTAATAAAATGGTTTGTGTTTTGGCTGAGAATTATCCAGTACACGCTCAATAATGTGTTTATCTTCATACTCCTCTAAAGTCTCCCTACATTGTGAATGCAGTTTAGAATCACGCTGAATTCATTTAGTCAAACCGTGTGGTTATGTATAAAAAACAAACACACAAACAAACAAAATTCTTAATTTTCAAAGATATATAACTTAAACGCTAGATGTTTATGAGTCCGTGAAATAGACTCCTAGACTTTTATAAAAAGAATTGGTTGTTAATACCGGTGATACAATTTTCATTGCAATAAAAAATAATCGATGATTAATTTTAAAATTATCACTTATATATTTAATCTATTATTTAATATAAATATAAAAGAAAATTATTTGCTTAATATGTAAGTTCAGTGATAAAACGTATGAAAATAATGAACGCTATATTTAAATAATTTAAAATAAGAAATGATTATATGAGATGTTTAAAGGAATGACGTCATAATGCTAGAAAAATTGTAATTTTACCTATTTATTATGTGGATAAATTAATAAACTTAATCGCCTGCCCTTAGCCGGGGAATTCATTCCAGGTCCAACCGCTTCATAAATTGGTGGACAGATGGACAGATAACTTAGGCTATTATTATACAGGGGATAAAATATATATTATTTATTTAACTATTTATTAATTTTTATAATTATTATTATTATTTAAATTATTATTATTATTATTATTATTATTTAAAATATTATTATTTTATTATTATTATTATTTAAATTATTATTATTATTATTATTATTTAAAATATTAGTATTATTATTATTATTTAAAATATTAGTATTATTATTATTATTTAAAATATTAGTATTATTATTATTATTTAAATTATTATTATTGTTATTATTATTTATTTAAATATATTTTTAATCGATATTTGAAAAAACATCTTGTCAAATTAAGGGTTAGAAACTATTTATTTGTGCCTAATCTACCGACTTTTCATGTTATATGAGGACTGTTTGAAACTGATGTAGTACAAATCAATCATAGCGACTTTTTTTTAACGCTGGCTACCAAAACGTCACCACATCGGCAAAATGTCTCAAAATATAAAATGAAATTTAGATAAATATCACAAAGAAGATATACGTGTGTAACTCGAAAATTTTCTCGCCGGAAAATTAGCCTCTATTATTTGAATTACCCGAGCTTAAAGAGAAGTAGAATTCCTAAGTAATTTGCAGTCATGCAGCCATTTCTATGTTGGTAAAAAAAAAAAAACCTCTGTCTTGACTAAATTCTTTGAACGGTGGAATAAAGCTAATGCCGGATAGTAAATAGCATAGATCCTTATTATAAACTAGCATATAGCCCGTCATATGACGGAATCAATAAAATTTTCAATATTCCAGAATTGTAAAGTACCCTTTAAGGCAGGTAAAAAAATGGTTTGTTGTTTGGCTGAGAATTATTTTACAACAAAATATTACCTTAAGAAAATTATTTACGTAATATCTAAGGTTAGTGATAAAACGTATGGAAGTAATGCAGAAGATATTTAAATAATCTAAAATAAATTATTAAATGAGATGATTAAAGGAATGATGTCATAATGCTAGAAGTTTTTTTTATTTTTACCTATTTATTATGGGATAAATCGATACATTTAATCACCTGCTCTTAACACGGAGCTTGATATAATAATGGTAATACGTGAATTTAATAAAAAAAATCATAAAAATTTGTAAAAATTTAAAAATAATAAAACAACTTTAGGAATAAGAATTCAAAAGAAAAAGCAGAAATTATCAAATTAATTAGACATATAGAAAAATTCGGTTACGTCGGGGGTAGAACCATTAATCTGAGAAGTACGATGATCAAATGGGCAGACACTCTACCCCATGTACCAGCTTACACGTGGTGAAGAAAATGGTTAGAATATATAAAGGTCAAATAAAAACAGCCCAGAAATTTAAATATTGCACTCCGCCCTCGCCATCCTATAATAATGAATTTAGTATAGAATAAGGCTTGAAATAATAGCATTAAATGCTCGAAAAGTAGGGGATGAGGTGGATTTCGAACTCGCTTTAAATTTCACTAACCCTAACTCATAAAAAATCCAATATGGATGCCTGTATGTATTCCAGGTACAACCGCTTCATAAATTCGCGGACAGACAACTTAGGCTAGTATTATATAGGGGATGGGAAAAACGACGATTCTATGGTTTTATTTGTGCTAATACTACGTTAAAGGTGGAATGAGTGTGCAAAGCTGAGTGTTTTGGAATTCATGGTATTAAGTGTGAATAATAACTGTTGTAAACTTTATAAGATGAGTAAAGTAAATAACAATTTTAGGTTTACACATTGTTTATTTGTGTACATAAACACAAACCTACAGTTTTTATTATGTTTATACATTGTTTGTTTATCGGCATAAACACAAATCCACACTATCTACTGTTTTTATTATATTTATACATTGTTTATTTGTGGGCATAAGCACAAACTACACTGCTTTTTTATGTTTACACATTA
>CM063506.1:86355343-86357843 GCA_032207245.1 Pardosa pseudoannulata
ATATATATATATATATATATATATATATATATATATATATATATATATATATATATGACAAGTCATGAACCGTAGTTAAGGCAAATGGAAAACAGACTTCTTTATAATAATAAATTTATTAAACCATCATTAAAGTAAAACTTGAGCCATTTTCACTTATTCGCCGAAAACACCCCTAGAATATTGTTGACAGAGCTGATTAAAACGATCAGCGATGTCCACGCGCTGATTAAAACGTATCTGTTTGCAAGCTCATCAAATAGCTCATAAAATGCTTCCGCCGCTGACCGGATGTTCCTAAAAGCTCACGCAAGCGTGGGTCTTTTTCATTTATTTTATTATTATAAAAGAGTTATCTTTTTAAAATCGCTTTTAACTCACGTAATTTACAACTACCCCTTTTTTTAGACCTGACATATATATATATATATATATATATATATATATATATATATATATATATATATATATATATATGTATGTATGTATGTATGTATGTATGTATGTATATATATATATATATGTATGTATATATATATGTATGTATATATATATGTACGTATATATATATATATATATATATATATATGTGTGTGTGTGTGTGTGTATATGTAAGTATATATATATATGTGTATATGTACATGTATATGTATATGTACGTGTATATACGTGTGTGTGTGCGTATATATGTATATATATATATATATATATATATATATATATATATATATATATATATATATATATATATATATATATATACGCACAGACGCATATATTATGTGTGTCTAAATTATGTATCTATACACACATACATACATACATACATACATACATATATATGTATATATATATATATATATATATATATATATATATATATATATATATATATATATATATATATATATAATGAGACAACTAAAAAAATTTCAAGTAAAAATAATTTTGATGAAAAGGTGAACAGTTAAAAAGTCTAAAGTCCATTATAAAAAAGATATTAATATATAAATATAAAATTTAGTAAGATTAAAAAAAAATTAAACAATACATTAGTAAAAAGCCATGAAAACTAAAACCCGAAAGATTAAAAACTGAAAACTGAACAATTAGAGAAATAAAAAAATTAAAAATGGAAAATTAAAAATCATACACATCGTATTTTAAAGTAAAACTCAGTTCAGTGAACAAAGGGGAATAAGCCTGGATGCGACGTTTCTCCGAAGATTGTATCAACGACCGATGATTCGACGATGGAAAAAGCAATGTAGAGAAACCCTGGTTAAGTTGCAGTTGATATTACAAATATCAGGAGAGAAAAATAGAACTAATTTGTTAGAGAAAGGCTATTTGGAATGAGGTATTGTCTCATTTGATAGAGTGGCAATTTTTTCTTTATTCATTTGATATTATCTTAAGGCTTAAATATTTAAGTTTCTGAAAAAGCATAGTTTTTATTTGCTCTAAGTACAGTCAAAATAGCCTGAATGTTATTGCAATTTCCATGATGAGCTAAACACAAGAAAAAGTACACAATAAATTCAATATTTACTGTGATTTGTTTAAGAGCAGGTATTGCATTTAATAGAAAAAAAAAAACGTTTTTGCAAAATATACACCATTCGGCAGGAGATATACAACACCTGCTTCTTTCACAGCTGACACTTTCAAGTACAATTTTTAGGCATCTGCAATCACAGCTGTGCAATAATGACGATGAATGATCGAGGAAAAAGTGTTCTATTTTGTAGAGGGAAATAAAATTGAGCAACATTCAATCGCGCAATCTTGTTATAAAATCGAAATCAGGATCTCAAATTTGAAATTATGTGTAACTGCTTATGGAGACTGTCTTAGTTCTTAGTTATTTTAATATAAATAAATATATATATATATAAAATATTTTGTGAGTTCATATCTGAATGTATATATATATATATATATATATATATATATATATATATATATATATTTATATATATATATATATATATATAAATATATATATATATATATATATATTTATATATATATATATATATATATATATATAAATATAAATATATATATATAAATATATTATATATATATATTTATATATATATTTATATATATATGTATATATATATGAATGTATATATATATGTATGTATATATATAATTGTTTTATATAAATATATATATATGTAAATATTTATATATATATGTATGTATGTATGTATGTATATATATGTATAATATATATATATATATATATATATATATATATATATGTATGATATATATATATATATATATATATATATATATATATATGTTTGTAAATATATATATATATATATATATATATATATATATATATATTTCATATGTATATATATATATATATATATATATATATATATATATATATATATGTATATATATATATATATGTATATATATATATATATATATATATATATATATATATATATATATATATATATATATACATACA
>CM063506.1:86362843-86365343 GCA_032207245.1 Pardosa pseudoannulata
AATGAAGATACTATTGATATTAATAGAATATAAAATGATTCTTTTACAAATGGTATTTAGTGTTTGAATATAAGCAACAATGTGTTAGGAAGGGAACACAACATAATTGCGCTTCGACAATATAGTATTCTCCTTTACAATAAGTATATACAATAGAATAATGCTAAACGATCAGTTTAGCTGTCCAAAACCCAATGAAGATACTATTGATATTAATATAATATAAAATGATTCTTTTACAAATGGTATTTAGTATTTGAATATAAGCAACAATGTGTTAGGAAGGGAACACAACATAATTAGCGGGCTTCGACAATATAGTATATCTCCTTTACAATAAGTATATACAATAGAATAATGCTAAACAATCAGTTTAGCTGTCCAGACAACCCAAATGAAGATACTATTGATATTAATAGAATATAAAATGATTCTTTTACAAATGGTATTTAGTGTTTGAATATAAGCAACAATGTGTTAGGAAGGGAACACAACATAATTAGCGGGCTTCGACAATATAGTATATCTCCTTTACAATAAGTATACACTAGAATAATGCTAAACAATCAGTTTAGCTGTCCAGACAACCCAAATGAAGATACTATTGATATTAATAGAATATAAAATGATTCTTTTACAAATGGTATTTAGTGTTTGAATATAAGTAACAATGTGTTAGGATAGTTAAATAATTAACATGAAAGTTAAAATGACAGCGAAAAGTGAACAAAAGAATAAAAATTATCACTAGATTTTCACCCTTGCACAAAGTCTTCCCGCTAAGCATCCTAGAATTAAATTTGTGAAAGCTACGTTTCTAGCATATATCTCGTTGAAAATAAGTTGTAATTTAAAACACATACAAAAGGAAGAAATCTTGCTCGATATGAAGAATTCTGATAGATGAATTGGCCTAAAATTCGCAGATCCAAGAGCGAACAAAACAATAGCAGCCCAACTACGTCTGCACCCCCGCTGATGAAAAGAAAAGCAAAATGGCGCAAAAGAATGTTGTTCGGGATTGTTCTTAATACCCTATGTCTGGTAAGAAATTCGTTTTGCGCACCCTTCATTCAATGTTTCCGAGAACTTGTTGATTGTCCAGTTGCCTGTTCTCAGAAGCAAGGTAATTAGCGAGGTCTTTCACATCTCCATCAGAAATTTCACGCACTTGATTCGAGAGTCTTTAATAATAATAATTTTTCTTCTCCAGGATTCCGTTTATTTTTTCTTCATTTTTTTATGATGCGATCTATTTTTAAAGTTTTTTTCCCTTTCTCTATTTACATTCTCTTTCTTTTGAAGCTGATCTATCGTCAAAAACCTAATGATGTGAAAATAATGAATAATTCATCTAACAAATTCCAACTGTATTCATTTTCGAGTTCTAATAAAGAATGTTTTAGCTGCTTACTGGTATAACAGCTTGTTTCAAAGAGCAGTTTTTAATGCGCTTTCAG
This sequence comes from Pardosa pseudoannulata, assembly GCA_032207245.1. NCBI lineage: Eukaryota > Metazoa > Arthropoda > Arachnida > Araneae > Lycosidae > Pardosa > Pardosa pseudoannulata. The sequence goes on from CM063506.1 coordinate 86,364,304, forward strand.
ATGTCTCTTTTAATATCAATATGGACAGGCGATTGAAACATTAAGATTGCAGCACCCCAACGAAATTGTTACTAGTCAAATGCTTTCTGAATTATTTTAATAGCGAATTTGAGCATTTTTACTTTTTAGTATATTTTTTTCCCAATGGCAAAGACTCATTATTACGTCGCCTCGGGCAAAAAGAAAAATTGCCGTCCCTTAACCCCTTAGCGGACATTGGTTTCGTAGGGAAACCTCCTGTTAAACATTTTTTTCCCTATTTTGTGAGAAATATGCATGGTTTTTTCGGTTTTCTATGTTTTTGACATTTAAAAATTACAATAAATGATAGTATTACACTTAATTTACACTTAATTAATTTATTTCTTTTGAAATATATGTATTTAAACTTGATGTACCTGAAAAGTTAGTAATTCGATTTTTTCACGTATGACCCCAAGCAAAAATATCTATTCAAACACTTATAAATTGTTAAGCTATTTATTTATTACACTTTTTAAGAACACTTATTTATCGTTCTCCCAATATAGTTAAAATTTTAAAAAGTATAATTACACTCTGTACAAGAGGGTGGGTTTGTCAGTTAACCCCCCTCAATCCCTCTTACGGTATTCTCTAATGCAAACCTAAGGATTGTAAAGAAACATTTTAATACATTTTGCAATTATAAGGTTCATAGGTAATATTTATGAACTAATTTCATTAAATTCCAAAGAGTTTATATAGGTGACCTTTAAAGGGTTAAGCACATAAGTTTTTTAAAATTATATTACGTTTTTTATTTTAAATAAATGTTAAATCGTTTGGGTTAAATTTGGAGCGCTACTGTCTACTGGAACTAACGAAATCGGGACCTGCGAAAGACTACACACATCCATGCCAGTAGTGGGATTTAAATAGGCTTTAACCATAACACATACATCAAAAAGCCTAAACGCGACCACTGGAGTTTAAACTTTTTTTTAACATTTCTAAACAAATATTTGGGGATTCATTCTCTAGCTTTTTTTATATAAAGAACATCCTTAAACTCACACTTT
>CM063506.1:86370343-86375343 GCA_032207245.1 Pardosa pseudoannulata
CGTCTCTTTCTAGGGGAGGGGCCTCACCCACAATTTCATTATTGGGTCACCTAGCGATGACCTCACCTTCGACCAACTGGATTGGTCCGGGTTAAGCAATCATCGGCCGCAAAGCCAGGGTCCCTGGAATTCTTAGCGGCTACATCTGAGTAGCGGCAAATCCTTTGTCGTTCCCGCGATCATTTTTTCGGCTGTCAGTGAAGGTGCCGTGTCGTCTGGCATATTGTTCCTTTACTATAGGGCACAGCAGTGTAGACATCGTGGTGCCGGGGAAAACAATGCTTTTGTATCCACACAATTCCACCTCTCAAAGCAAAGTTCTTTAAGGACGATACACCGCTAAATCACGCCGTTACAGTATATTTTCTACAACAGATTTCCCTGATATACCCCTCCGGAATTTCTGTCCACTTTAGTATGTGAATGAACAGATATGCCATCATAAGAGACTTCGAATTAGAAAGTGATCAATTCACAAAACTTAATGGGTGGTCGGACACAAAACAGAGGCCAGAGCTTAACTTACAGTTTCACGAACTTATGAGTAAACTGGAACGCTCCCGTTTCATTAACCGGTATAGTCCCCTTTGTTTGCAGAAATGACTTTATATTAAATCAGCAAGACGTGATGCCCACTGAACAGAAGAGCGTTCTTTGAAAACATTCAAGCAAGATGTACAAATGTATATCAAAGCCCAAACTACAAATTATGTAGCTCCTTCACGTGATCCGATGATTGGATTCACCTGTATTGAGCCACCCCATTGCAGTACACTGCGGTGAAACAATAATCTCTTCAGTTATACGATTAAAAAAGTTTCCGTTTCACGGCTTGGCTGCACTGTACATGTAAATTACCGCTTCGCCAGAGTGGGAATATAAACACCGGCATCGATGCATGGAACTATTACTGTTTTGCTAACTTCATTAGATGTTTTTAATTGTGTTGTTCACCTTAAATAATTTTTAATACCAAAAATATTTAAAAAATTCTTTAAAACAAATGAATATTTACCAGTAGCTATTGATTTTGCGCTGTGTCGTAATTTTCATACCATTCATGAATCAATATAAGTTCTTTGAGGTTTTTGTTCCTTCATGTGATAATAGATAGCGGTACTAAACTTGTTACATTATGCTAATATAGCTACATTATGATATTACAGTCGCTTGAACAGCTTTTGTTTTCAGGTTTTTTTTATCGCTTTTACTTCCCTTCACTTGTGTGTCAGTTGATATTTTGAAATCAATAACTACCTTCCTGACTAGCTAGAGATCTCAAATTTTGCATTTAGGTTCAGTTGCAGTGAAAACACGATATCCAATCATAAAAAATTATATTAAGGAAAAAAAATCTGTTTGGTTAATGCAAAAAGCTATTCAGCATACTTGGAATTCCAGTTCAAACATTTTAAACTAGTATCGGCATCTAGTGGCATAACTAAAAACTTAAATTTTTCTTTTACTTTTTAGTACATTTTTTATTGTTTTACTTGTTAAATAAAAGCGATTTTTTAAAAAATACTATTTTATATTTTTCTTGTTAACTTATTGTGTCATTCCCAAAGTTTCGGCGTAGTTTAAATTTTAAATTTAGGTAACACGTTGTTTCTTACAGTTTTGATGTGAACATGCACTTGTTTGAATAATTAACCAAGCTTGGATCGATACTTAATGCGATCACTCAAAATTTTCTATTTGGCGAACTTTTTGCTCTGAACAACTTGTGAAAGATTTGCAGTTGATACTCTTCTGGATTGATTTGGTTTGGTTTGTTTTGGAGTGCTACGGTCTACTTTTTGCAACACGAGGGCTAATGAGACCGGGACCTACAGCTTAAAGCTGATTCCGAACGGCTACGAACATCCATGCTACTGTGGGATTCGAGCCCACGAACTCCGGTACCGAAGGGCAGCACCCTAACCAATCGGCCATCGTTCGGCTCTTCTGGGTTGAAATTCCAAACTATGTTTTCATTCTTTTCTCGTTCGGGTGTTAAGGTAGTGTACTTTACATCACTAGGCAGGGCCGTAGCAGAAATTATTTTCGGAGGGGGACCAAGGGAAAAAGGCATCTTTATTTGTAAATGATACTTCAATTGATGAAAGGGAAAACACTCTACTTCCTGCCAGCGGCCCAGCAAGACTTTTATGGTCTGAGTGGGTATTTTTTTTCCCGAAGAGAATAACTGTCCATGTTATTAAATAAGTCTAATAATAAACGTGGGTCATTGTCTATCTACAAATTGATCTTTTAAAATTTCGGGGGGGGGGGGCAGTCTCCCAAATCCCTCCCCCTGCCTACGGCCTTGTCACTAGGTGATCTGTATAACCTATTGACCGTGTCAGGGATTATTGAGAATACTCTTAGGGATTATTGAGAATACTGTCAGGGATTATTGAGAAAAATGAAAGCTGAAGTTGATGCTCTTAAACTATATCTTTCGTTTTGAAGTCGTCTGATCACTGAAACGAAATTGCTTTTATGTAAAAGCTTCATTAGATCCATTACAACTTATTCATCTCCCATTTGGGAAATTGCCGATCTTAAACATATAGAGTCGTCAAAATGTTCAAAATTACACCCTAAAAATGTGTTTCTGCTTTTTTGGTACTCAAGGAATGATGTGATTTTTAGAAAACTCAAGCCTATTATTCCTGGATACAAGCGCCACTCTTTACACTTTCACCAAAGTATGAATTTTATTTCGAATTCTGTACTTCATAGCATTCCTGATTACGAGGATCTAACTGACAAAAGTTCTGCTAAAAACCCTTGATCTTTACTCGATTGAAATGATTTGTCTCTACCTTTGAAAAAGAAGAGAGTTGTGTGAAATATTGTTTTCTTATCCTTTCTAAATTTTTTTTATATGGGGGAGGGAGGACACTTGTTAAATTTGATCATATATTAATTTTTTCTTACTTTAACTTTGAGCTTTTTCTCAGAGCCAATTTATTTTGGTAAAATAAGCACTTGTTATTCTGTGGAAATTATTTCCTTCTATTTCTTCAGTTTACTGATATACCACGTTGAATGTTATAGAAATAATTTTGTAATATCTTTTAGTGAACGTGTGTAATGGAAAAAAAATGGTAGAACTCCATCAATTGCGAAGTGTTATTTATTGCAGTATAAGTTACTGACTGCTATGGAAGTACTATTCGTAGGAGCTTCCACCCGTTTTCTGTGTTGCGGAAAAGACCTCTAAAAGGAAGAATCGCCACCTTGACAGCGTGTGATCGTTTAAAAGTGTTCGTTTTGCTGTAGCTCATTTTCATATGCGGATATGTCAAATTACAAACAGACAATTCATTCTAAAGAAGCACACAAATTCAAGAGCTCTTCTTCCTCCTGTTAGCCCAAAGGTGTTCATTAGACATTTTTATACTAGATCCTACAAATCAGTATACTTAAAATTTGTAAATTGAGTTGAAGAAATTTTATTTTAATTAAAGACTATTTTAAAGAAATTTTATTTTAATAATTTTCGTTTCTTATACAAAACATAGCTAGAACTCTTAATTTCACTATTTTATTTTTCATAAACAATACATATATGTCATTATATATATGTATATATATATCAGGTTTAAAAATGGGGGTTAAGAATTAAGCAAGTTATAATTAAAATAGTTAGAACTCATTAACGACAACGTAATAGGAGAAAATCACACCTTCGAGCGGAACTATACAGGGTAAAAGAGCTGACGTGGATGTAGACATATATGAATTTTGCTTAGGTAGCAACGCCAAACGACAGTTAACACGGGGTTGATAACATCCTCCATGCTTGTCGTGACAAATTATGAGAACAAAGGATAGCTAAATGACATAGCCATGAACAAAAGGATTACAATAAAGAAGTTTTATATATAAAATCAAATGTGTCTTCCATGCCTTAACCACTCTTCCATGTCATATATATATATTTATGACATGGACATTATACTGTCTACATTTTCTAAGATATATACTTATATGTGTGGTTGTTATCAAATTATTGAGGTACAAGTTTCCCTTGCGTTAGAGCCAGGGCTTCAAACCGTAACTTTTCATCCCCGTTCAACTAAAATATAAATATAATATATATAATATATATATATATATATATATATATATATATATATATACTAGCAAGTTTGCCCGTGCTTCGCTACGGTGAACTTAAATTATTCTTTTAACAAAGATTTATTTTTCGTGAATAACTCTCTAAATTCGTCACAGTTCAGTTCGAGTCATTGGCATTTTATATATTTCTATCATAATTTTATAACATTATTCAGTTTTTATAATCGAATTTGTCTTATATAAATTTGCTCAAACTTCTGTTATTGTAAAATATAAGCTTAACCCTAAATTGCATTACTGTATTACTACTGTACTGATTAGCAAAGTTAACAGATCTTGCCATATTACGTGATAGAAAAGAAGCACAGGTTGACAGCAACAGTGCTAATTTTGTTGGTAGTAATAAATGTTTTCCAAAATTAAGGAAATTTATGACAAACCACATAGTTTTGTATGAAACAGAAACACACATTCATATCGACAACCATATGAGTATGAAAATAACTATATAAAATGATAGGTTTTATTTAGCCAAGAGAGTCACTGAAATTTGTACTTTTTGTACTTAGAATATTGTTGATATGCATTTCATTGTAACATAAAAATGAACCAAGAATTAAATTTAAAATTAGTTCTCATATAAAAATGCTACAATTTGCGTCACATAGAAATGAAAGTGAATCACTTTATATCTCAAATTTCAGTTCAAATCGAATAGATACTAAGCAGACGATTTTAAATAATATAAAATAAGAAATGAATAAATGAAATATTTAAATGAATGACGTCATAATGATAGAAAAATATCATTTTCGCCTATTTATTATGTGATGAATTGAACATTTTAATCTCCTGCTTTTAACCGTGGAAAACTGCGTTTAAAACAATTACTTGGGATGACGTCACATTGCTAGACATATTGCTTTTTT
>CM063506.1:86380343-86562843 GCA_032207245.1 Pardosa pseudoannulata
GTAATACCAAAAACTGTAAAAATTCTTGGTATATCCTCAGGAAGTCTGTAAAATTAAATACAAAACTGTAAATTTTACAATTAATCTGTAATTATTGTCAAGTTTACTAATGACTAGTTTCTTTTCAAGAATAGGTAAAATATAACAATTTTTTTTTTTTTTTTAAAAAAGACCCTCTAAAATTTTTAAGTAATTGCTATTAATAATTTTGTTATTTGGATTGACATTTATATTCAAATTTCAATCAAGAATTTACTTTTTCGGCAGGTACATCAATGAAACCATGATGAATAAACTAGAAGTATTATTAAATTTCACTTAAAAACACTGTGTTTACATATAACACACTTCTTACCATGAAATATTTCTTTTTTTTATATATATAAATGAGTTCCAATAATGTTTAGAATGACAGGTTATCACTAATGAGAAGAAGCTATAATATTCACAGTTTAAGTTTCATACATTTTTTTTTACTCTTCAGAATCTATAAGTTATATTTAAGATCGACATCAATGTATATATTCAGCAGAAATATTTTGAGCATTAATGGGTTAAGTTTGAAACACAAAATCAGATTTAAAAAAATATTAAAACTCCAAATTAAATCTCTTTTGTATTTCAGCAATTTACCTGTGGAAGAATCATTCCAGGAAATTTAACACAACTTTTCTAATACATAGTTAAAATTCTTTAGTCAAATATACATGAAAAGTGAATTTTATTAATGTGCTGTTATGACTGAAGTACAATGAATTAAAAAAAAAAATCCTCTCAAAATGTTTTGGAAAATATTAAGAAATTAATCTTTATTGTCTTTACCTCTGTAAGGGCTACTTTAATTACTCAAAAATACTTCTAGGAGTCACCATATGTCATCAAACTCTCAATAGGGCAAATATAAACAGGCATCAGCAAACTTTGATTTGCAGGTCACAGAGTGACCCACTTACCACTTAAGTTTTGAAAATAAAGTATAATACAGGAAAAGCAATATTATGGAAGTTTATCTTTAGTAAGAATGATTTACCTAAACATCTGCCGTGATAAGACTGATGTCACAAGAGCAGCATCTGGGAAGTTATTGATATCAAAGGACACCTATACATATAAAATTCTTTGTATGTGTGTGTGTTTATTTGCTATGTGTTCCAATGGCAGGGCCAATCGTCTCAAAATGTTGTATCATGATTCAGTGAAACAGGGGAGAGTTTAAGCAGGACATAATTGATCACAGGTCAAGGTCACAAAAGAAATTGAATGCTTTTTTCCTTCCACAGGGCTTGGTGACTATATAATGTATGCAGTTTTAATAGCATGCTAAAATAATTAAAATCTTAAGTGAATCACTGTAGCTCAGTCAGCAAAGTTAATAATCTTTAACTGGAGGGTTTCAGGGTTCTGGGCTTGAAGCAGTCTAAGAGAGATCTGCTATGTTCATTAATGGTGACTGGTGCACGTAAATTATATTCATGGTCACAATATTCTCCAAGTTCTCAATTGCTATCTCTAGGGGTGGCAGGCCAATCATGGGGGGGAAAGGTGCCTTCCTCTTGGTCCCTGCTTCTAAATTACAAGGACCCACTTGAGCTTAGATGTTCTTTCAACCTAGCAATGCTTGTCAAATGAAAGGTGCACCCCTTCGCCGTAATTCATTGTCACTGGCCCACATGCTCGGCTTGTTTAAGTGGTATTGACAACAAATCTTTTAATAAGTTTAATAATGACATTTGTTTAAAGTGAGTTTAAGTTAATAAAAGTAAAAAGTTTTTGACAATACTGATTTTAATTTCACCATCCCACCCAAATACGCTATTCCTTTGTTATGGTAACAGCATTATCATATGCCGATTCAAAAGTATTTTAACACTTTATTTCTGTCACAAGCTTATTATGTTTATTTGTGGCCAGCTTCTCTTTAGGCTACCTAGAGAAATACTTTTATTTCATTAGGTTAGTGTAAGGATAAATCACCAAATATTTCCTTTTCAATTAAGTTTAAAAGGAAAAAAAACCCAAATAAAATGTTGTTTGTTTTATAAAATAAGTTGTATTATCACAATTCTCATTCTTGCTGGTATGTAATAAAATCTAAAAACTAATTTAAATTTAAAATGAACAAAATCTTTATTTTGGAGAACATCAACTATCCAGTTTGAAGGCTGAATGTAAAATGACTAGTTTATAATTAAAGTTCATTCATTTATGCTTGTATTTAGATTAATTAGAATAATGACTTTGAAATGTTTATGTTGATTTGATTTCATAATGCACTTATGACTTTTTTAAAACGAAAATACTACTGACCCAAAACATCTTAAATACTTATTTTGTTTGAGTTAAACCTGCCAACAAAAAAGCTTGCTGGTGTCTGTAATAGATGCTTTCATGATATACACTGCAATAGCTATAAAGCTAATAAAAAGAAATGGCATTTGCACAATTTTTAAAGCTAAAAATAACAGCTCTGTACTATATCGTTGAGTTTTTCAAGCAATGCAATAACAATTAATAATCATAATAAAAAACTCTTGATAAATGCATTAAAAATGAAAAAGACAAACAATACAAGAGGTTAATATTGCAACTGAATGATGATTTATAATACACTGGAAAAATCAGACTTTTAGATATAATACAAACATTTTATAATTAATAAAAGTACCGATGATTAAGCATATTTTCAAAACTTCCATATATATGACCTTCCTCTTTGTTTTACAAATATACACCCGTAATTGAAGATATTTTATAATAGTATGCAAATAGTATAACTTTAAGTAAACGTGTTACAAAGAAAGCAAAATATTTTGATCTTGGGTTAAAACATATAAGTAAAAAGGGTGATAAAATCAAAATAGTAAAGTAGGAAGAAATCAGTTAATTTATTCAATGTTTTTGTTCCTTTACATTACTTCTCATGTATGTGTGTATATATGTATGAAATGAGAATATTCAATTACAATCCATTAAATAGAATTTCTTTATCTCTGTTATGGACAGATTTTTAGATATTTAAGCTGACCAATAAAAAAATTTGAATTAACAACACTGCTTTAATCAATTTTCAAAAGTAAAACTATCATTCATTTTGAGAGCTAATACTTTAACAACAAAAATGAATTAATAATTCAATCAGAAAAACAATATTTGAAAAAAAAATTTAAGTAAAAGCAATATGAACTTGAATTTTTCATTTTTAATTGACTGTTCAAACTAAGAATTTCTTTTACAATTGCAACTACAATAGATGATACTGCAATTTTATATAATTACAATGAGGAACAATGTGAGAAAATTTTCTTTAATTTGTTATTGAAATGGTTCTTTTTACAGATAGCAATATTCGAAATATAAATAATAATACATTCAGCTTAAAGAAAATTTTTAAAATATTTCCCACTATTCATGTTAAACCAAATAATTTTCAATAAAACCATTACATGGGAATAAGAGAAAGAAATAATTTTATAATAAATATGATGCATTGAAAACAAAGCTATCACACCAGATAAAATTAAGACAGATTAAAATATTTCATGCCCATGAATTTGGGATAAATAAAAACTCATAGAACACACTTTTTAAATGAATAATACATCATGTTACTGCTATTAAAGAAGTCGGCATTTTTTTCAAATATTTTCCCTTACTTCTCAGAAATATATTACTATTTAGTTACTGGTGTGAATGCAATGAAATAACACTTTTATGCCATGTCTGCACTTAAGAACATATTTTTTAAAACCCAAAACTAGTTGACATGTATTTTCTACACAATATGTGCATTTAAAAGTAAAAAAAGGAAGTAAATTAAATCTTTGCAAGACTTGACAAAAAATTCTGAAATTTTTTTTAAAGGTTTGTGATTTTTAAAAATGTGGCAACCCTTAAAAATTATACTTCATAGTACTTAAAGAATTATTTATTTATAAATTTATTTAAAGATACATAATTTACATCAAAAAGAAAGGAATTAACTTGCTATGTATATTCCTCCTCTCAGTTGTTGGCAAATTATGCATAACAAGATACTCAGAGAATATTCTCTTTGTGAAAATATTATATACCTAGAAATATGTAAACTAACAGAAACATTAAATTTTAGAAATAGCTAAAAACTAAGAATTAGAGATTAGTATAGGAAAAACAAAACAACAAAAAACTGGAATTTTTGAAAAAAATTAGCATTTGAGCACACCTGAATTTAAGCTAATTACATTCCATTTCAAATGCTTTTATTAACTCATTTATCTTGCTACAGAATAACAAAAAGTTATTTTGGTTGGGTTTCCTGGACCTTGTCTTTTAATACAAATCTTTCTATTTGCAGATGATTAGCATGGAGTTAACAAGTTGTAGAAATGGAATTGGAGAATGAAATTTAACTCTTTGCACTCTGTTGTCACATTTACTGCAACATTTAAAATATAAACTTTAAATCCATGGGTGCAAAGGGGTTAATATAAATTACAGAAATATTCTTCTATAGAGCAACTGGGGAGATTATCATTTATCTAATATATGAACTTAACACTTATCTGTAAATGATACAAAATTATAAGTGGTATGTAATTTTATTTATTCATAGCATTTAATTTTGCATATTATCAATTTTTTTTAACTAGTTCTCAGCAAGCCAATACAAATATTAATACAACATTTTAAGTCTTCCTTTTCTCTCAATAGAGTATGAAATATTTGCTGAAAAACAGATCTCCAAAGATTCTTATTAATAGCCCCAATTTTTAGGTGATATTTACCATAAATAAAAATAATTGGATTCTTTACAAGGTGTTGAATTTTGAAAACTTTTACTAAAGCTTGAGTTTTTAATTCCAGGAAAAAATTGTATATAAAGGGCAAACAACCTGAAAATATTGTGTGTAATATATTGCAGTTACTGCTGCTATAATACAGAAAGCTCTCTGATGTAAACTGAAAAACAGAACATTAACAACATGCCTTTGAGTATAAATATTCTAGCTATTTCCATGCTTAGAATATGTTGCTAATACTTATTCTTTGATTTAATGGAATTAAATCAAAACAGATAGTAGGATGATGGATCAGCTAATTCTGCATTGAGGCATAAAAAATTGAATATTTATTAGACTACTGTTAAGAGCTTTTAATAAAATTATTAATTTATAAAATATTTCTAGTAAGAAAAGCATTAAATATAAAGTGTTGAATAAAATTTAATAAAAAATTATCTAGAAATTTAAGAAAACATTTAACTTGACAAATTTGTTAAACATTTTGGCTTTTGGGGGTATTAAATTATTTACTTAATAATCCTTTATATTAATTACAGAAATAAGTTTTTATCATGCCACTTTCATTTTTAAATATGCATAAATTTGCATTATATAGCATAAATAAAAAGAACCCCAGCGAATGTTTGATTAAAATGAAAATTTTATATACTAAGGTATGAAACTGATTATTTTGTTGAAAAGGAAATCAAAATAATAGAAAAGAAGTGGTTTGAATCAATGCATCACAGAAAGTTTTAAGAGTTTGTTTATGAAACCTTTGTGTTTTTATTGCATAACTGTTCATTCCTACATAGAATATATAACATACAAATAAGCAATGAGACTTAAGTTACTTTAAATAAAATGAATAAAAAATAAAATTTATACAGATTCACAACATTCAACCAACAGTTTATTAGATTATTAAGATATAAACTTTTAATACACATGTACAATTCACTTAATAAATGATTAAATCCTACAAATTCTTTCAAAATGATCCTGATATCATGGACTAGGCACAAAAATTAACAAAATTAATAAAATATAATGCTTTATCACCCATGATAGGAAATACAGTTGTTAAAACATTCATACTGAACCAAACATAGCTGATATAAATAAAACTTTCAACACCTCATTAAGATTTATTTGCCTTGATGGACAGTTTATTTTAACTCCAGTTTTTATTATGTTATGGATAAAATAAGGTAAGGTATTTTAAAGAAAACAAAAAGAAATTATGTCTTTCTTGCCAGTGAAAGTAATAATTAGCAAATAACAAGTAGTGTCAAACCAAAGCCAAAAATGACAAACTTTTTAGTGACTTTCCAAAATTGTTCTAAAAATAAGTATATTTCCTAACTAGAAGAGACCATCTGTGACATTATCCCTACACTCAAAACAAGAAATTTTAAATATCCATCACCTACTACCAAAGAAAAAAATATCTAACCTAAACACAAATATTCCTTATCCTTATTAGGAACAAGTAGATGCCCAGAAAAGAAAAAAAAAATTATGTATATTTTATACATATGTACATGTTCAAATACTAATTTACATCCTTCACCAATAATACAGTGATTTATGAATGCCTTGAGCAATATGTGCAAACACACTGGTAAATTAGTTGATGCATTTATTTCCCACATATGCACACATGCATAAGGCAACCAAAGTTTTCCACCTAATACTTTGAAATGAGAAAATGGCTCACATGTGTAGAATACATAGACTAGAGAAAAAAAAAGCATTTTAATGCCACAGTAAAACATGCCAACTAAAATAAAGCTAAAAGATTTTTAAAATAAATCTACATTTTCAGTATTCTACTAAAATTTTTTTAACTGCTTTTAATAAAGAAAAGATATAAAATCATAGTTTTAGAGCCATTAGAATAACAATTTCAGATGACTAAAATATTAGAATATGACAGAATATTCAATAATGAAATAATATTTCCATAGTATTTTGATTCTTCCTTTTTCTTTTGAAGGAAACATTATTCCTATTTACATTTAGAAAACATTTATGATTTTTATTCAAGTTGATAATAGAAAAATTTTGAGGTTATAAAGCATTGATCATGATTCAATAAATAGACTTTATATTTTGACAATGTGTTTAGGAATATTTAACTAAAAACTACAACATAAGAAGCAAATAAAAGATGAAGAAAAGAGGAATGTTTATAGAATGTTGCTTCAAATAACCATATATATACTTCTCCACAAAAATTTATAAAGCTATGATAATGAGTCTTTCAATAAAGGATATGATTTTAAATGAAGTGCTTTGAAATAAGTACAAATCTTTAGTGTTTACAAGAGAATGACTCGACATTCATGCAAACATTGAAAGCTATTGTTTTTAACCATAAAAATTTAATTAAGGGAATAAAACTTAATTACAAAAGGGTGGTATACCTTTTTTTAAAAATCCTACACAGGTACTGAAAAAAAGTGAAAGGTTCTTTTTTTTTTTTAATAATTCACAAGTTATTGAAAAATATCTAAATCTTATAAAAAATAATATATTGACATAATAAGCTAATATAAAACTAATCATACATATAGATCAAAAACTTCAATTGAATTAAATTTTTGATAAATAAAAATTATACACACTAGGTGCATATACAGTTTTTTGTCTCAAAGTTATTTAAAAGGAATTAATACTAGTAATTTCATTTGACAAAAGCAGCAAACACAGCCCACATAACTTCATTGGCATTCGGTTTCATACTTTCTGCTTCAACATCCAATTCCAACAGTTCCCGAACACGCTTCATTGCAACTTCATAATCATCATCTGACAATGGAGCAAAAGCATTTTCTAGAACATCAGACGAATGGGCAAGTATTATGAGAGATAAGATACGCTTGTCCATTCGATGAGGATCATTGATCCATTTACTCAATACAGCATCCTGCACTTTTTTCACTAATTTAGTTTTTGTGCTAGGATCAGTTAAAGGATGTGTAGTCATATCAAATAAAAGAAAGTTCTGTTTTTCTGTTGTCAGTACACCTTTTTCCACCAAATTTTTAGCTAGTCTCTCACGAACATTTCTTAACTGATAACGTAGTTTCAACGGATTCCAAGTTTCTCCTGAAAATTTTGGGTAAAAGAGATTAAATTTCCCATCAAAATAAAATACTTATTCAGAATAACATTTAAATAATGTCAAACAATTACTGTCTTCTCATATTTTTAAGAGTAACTTTTTAAATTTTAAAATTTTATTTTGAGAATATTTTGTCTTATTAACATTAGGTTACATAGCCTATTTTTCATAAATTGCAAAAATAATTATAGAAAATAATTTTCAGGAAACTTATTGTACAATGTAACAAAACTGAAATGTATATAAAAAGAAATAAGATATATAAAAATTAAAATTTATTTACCAATATAAATGCTTAAAAATTTAGGATATAAATTTAAACATTGCTTCCATTCCAATTTCATACAAGCATATTGATAGGCCTGGTTGTTTAAAATATACTAAACTAAATTTTTATAGTTAATGAAAAGTAAAATTTAAAAGACAATTTAAAAATGAACAATTTCAGTTTTTAAACAGCAAATTAAGAAAAATACTAAGTCCAAGTGATTAACAGAGGGGATAAATTGCTAGTAAATAACATAAGCAATATTTTAATTGAAAATGAAAAAAATAATAAATTACTCAATGGAAGGTTGAGTTTTGCAGCATAAGATTCCTGGTAGATATATCATTTCACACATTACAATAACAACAATAAAAATTTCTTGATGGCTTGGAAAACCCCCCTCAACTATAACAAAAGGAGGGACAAGCAAACATGCTACTGAACATAATTTAGTACTATGGATTTACTACATCAATCAGTAACCAATATTATTCAATAATAATGGAGACATGACAAATCCATCACTAAATTGATGGAAATATCAGGATTTTTAGCATAAGTATGACCCCTGTATTTGTAATTGCGTATCCTGTTACAGTACAAGTTACATAAAAATTGGAGTTATCTTATTAAATAATTTCAAATTGATAAAACCTTGAAAAGCATAAAAATGTTAACCTAAGATAAACATATTTTAAATATATAACAGGCAATACTTAAGGCATCTTTTATACATGCATTTAAATCTATTTCTAATTTCAATGAGCAGCAATTCATTCAAATTGTTTAGACTGACATATAGATTATTTCGAACAAAACCTCATTATGACTATTAAATAGGCAGAAATATATAAATAAAGGTTATATATATATATATATATATATATATATATGTATGTGGGGGGAGGGGCTGTGAAGATGGGTAAATCCACTTGCAAACCTTAGATTATATTTATTTAAATGCTCAGTTGAAAAGGTCTTTTATTTATTATATGGAGTAATAAAAAAAAAAGGTAACTGTAAAAATTTTGCTAATGTAGGTAAGCCTAAATATGACAGTAATAATACATAACATTCTGAAGATCACATTAATTAACCTCAGGGTTGATCATTTTGCCAGTAAAAAGGTATTTTTTCCAGGACAGTGGCAAAAACCAGCAAAATTAAAAATTTGCATAAATTTAGTGATACTGTCTATACAGGCTTGCAACTGCTGAGGTACTTTCAAAAAAGGTGAGAAAAGTGACAAATAATACAGAATAAGTGACTGAACATTGAAAAAAAAAAAAAAAGCGATTTTTTTCTCCTCTTTGTTACAGATGCTATTATTAATATTTTTCTATTTATTTTAACTCTAAATCAAATGATTCATGCAAGACATGATTTTAGCGTCGTATACCAAAAGGTTAAAAATTTTATTTAACACAACTCAACATTGCTTTTTATTCCAGAATATCTATAAATTAGATTTGAATATATACAATACATTAATTTTATAATCGCAATTTTCTGCATATATTAATGATGTTTTGAAATATGTACATAGCTGGATTAGAGTATCTAAACAAAAATTGTGAAGAAAAAGAGAAATGTGTGCTTTGACGCAAATTATTTTAATGTATTAAATGTACATTTCAGTACAAATGTAGATTTCAGGAACTTCTTTAAAATCACTAAATTTTGGAAACCATATGACTAACATTTTAATAAGAAAAATAAGATTAGAGCATCACATTTTTGGTCTTTTGTTAAAATATTTTGTTATTAATTCAGATTTCCTTTTTTCAACAACAGACTTTTTGCTGTGATACACCATGAAAAAAGTGACTAAAAGTGATTGTTTTCTTAAAATAGTGACTAAAAGTGATCAATTGTAAAAAAAAAAAAGTGACTAAAGGTGAGAAAAGTGACGTAATTGCAAGCCTGGTTATATGAAAAAGAATCATAACAAATAAAATGTTTTCTTAGTAAAAATAAACAAAAAGTATATTCTTATTTTTTAATTTTATTTTTGCACTACTCTTTCTCTGCTAAAAGATTTTCATGCACCTGCACTTCCATTCATCATCTACAAACCAGTTCAAACAAAAACCCACCTGTTCTATCCTAAGTTAAGCAAGTGTTGATTCTCCCTCAAGTGTAAATTTTTATATTATAAAAAAAATAAATAAATATATATATAAAATTTAAATAAGAATTTTAAAACTCCACTTATTTGAACATAATATATTAATATATATTTAATTATCCCTATTGCTTGTTAATTGATTAGGTTGATATTTTAAAACTGGAAGTGTTTGTTTATAACTTATATACATTTTGTAATATTGTTAATTTATTGCAGCATAAAAATCTGACTAACAATTTGATTTTTTCCAATTAAAGATTTTTTAAATGATGATATTTATAATTTTGCAGAAATTAAAATGAGAATATGTGATCATCCTAATGTAATGTAATACTAGTCTGTGACTTAATTTAAAATAGGTAAATACCCATTAATTGTCAAAAACCTATTTTTGTCAGGGCGGATTTTACCATAGTTTTTTCCACATGTGGCAAAAACTTGCCAACCCTGATTAATCTATAATTAAACATGAAACATAATAGTAAATATAGGAAGCAAACATTTACATTTATTCAGTAATAATACCTAATCCTTAAAAGTAATGATATACAACAATTTGTACTGAAATTATAAGTAAATATGTTAATTTCTCTCTATACATATAAGAGGGCATATTTTTATATTTTTCAAATTAGTATTTCTTAAAATTTAAACAAATAATTTTAATTACCACTCAAATAATCAATCCAACTTTGAAGGGTTTCAGGAGGTTCTGTTTCTTTAATATGCTTTAGAGCTTCATCTAATAACACATCACCAGTAGGTGAATCATTCTTAACTAATACTTTTCTCATTAACAAACTTCTTCGTCTCATACCAGCTTTCTCTAGTTCTATTCTACCTCTTAGTGCTAACTCCACAAGTATACAACCACGTAAACCAGAAGAAATTGAATCATTCCAAAATGATGTATAGCCCTATAAATGAGAAAAAAAGCATTAATTCAAATCTTAAGTAAAACTAAGCTTTAATCTACAACACACACTTCAGATATAAATCCATATAAATTACATAAATAATTAAATAACTTTATTTAAAAAAAAAAAAAGCTGATAAGTGTAATTAAAAATTAAACTTTTCTTGATATGCATGATCTTCTAGTATAAAAAGATGAATAGAAATAAGGGTTTGTTAGAATTCATTAGTACGGCAACTGTTAACCAATTTACAGTTAATATAAAATTCATACAATCACACACTTTTTAAGAATCAAATACGATAAGAACTTTTTTCTTAACAAGATTTACCTAGGGTAACACCAAATTAGTAAATAAAAGTAAAAAATTAATATGTCTTCCAAATCTTATGCTTACAGATCTAGTAAAAATTACATTCTTCGGATTATAAGACTGCAATTCCTTGCATACTCTATTAGAAAACAAATATCTTTTTATTTTTCACATTATTAAGTAATGTTTTTCATGCGATAAACAGTAACACTGTAAAAGTAAAACTTTAATGCTATTTTAAATATATTTTGGCGTTAGATAGAAAATAAAACTAAAATATTTTACACATACACAACAACATTCAATTTAAATGCGATAGGAGGGCACAACTATACGGAACACAACTATGTTTACCATATTTTTAACGTTATGTAAGGTATACCTCTTTATCTTTTAAACCCAGTAATAAAACTTCTTCCATTAAAGTAAGTCTTGTTTCTTTAGAATCTACATCGTCATCTTCATTTTCATCCGAATGACGTTTTTCAAGTTCTTCATCTTTAGTGTTTATCTTCTCAACATTATGAGCACCAGCATTCTTTCTCAAAACCAGTCCTTCTGATCTATTCATTGTTATTTCTTCAAGACGACGATACAATAAAATTGAAAGAATCAAAACTGCTACTTAACGGTCAGAGTATGAAACAATCATAACTTAAATAATATACTGTCAATCCATGAAATGAATTACACACAAATTCCAATATACTACCTAAAGTCGAAAGTTATGGAGGACAGTTTTCTTTGAAACGGAAATGATGAATTGTGTTTGATGACGTTACGCCATCTGTTTCCGGTATGTCTTATTAGAAATAATTTTTATAACTAACTTAATTATCTTATTTATCTATCTGATTAAGTTTTAAATATTATGAAATTAGAAACAAAAGACCTTAAATAAATACTAAAAGTTTATAATGTACGAAATTAGTAATCGTTCTTAATGACTTTAACTGTATCCATGGTTTTACAAATGTTTATAGATTTCAGAAAACAGAACGCTAATTGAAAAGTCGATACCAGATGTTTTCTTTTTATTGTCGTTTTTTCTTGAAGACAGAAAGTTAGTGTGCTGTTTGGGGAGAACATAGGTGTGGCTTTCAAATCTTCTCTATCCTGCATATTTGATAAATTAATTGGGAAACACGTACAATTGATTTATTATGGCTTCACCGGCATTGAAAGTGCTTAAGATCAAAAGTTCTGTTGTTAAAAGGTTTGTCTTTCACTTGTAGATTGGAAGCAATTTTTTCTGTTTTATTTCATTTTCCCCCTAGGTTTTAGAATATTTAATATGTAACTAGAAAAAAAAAAACCCACCTGTTATTGATACCAGTGCCGCCATGGTGCAAACAAGATGGTATTCTTTCTCTCTCTATAAATGCATATCGTTAGATATGGATATAATTTGCTTAATGATGTAAACCATTTTTAATTTTATGGGGCATTAAATAATCAGTATATTTTAATTCACCCTTGTGAATATATATATTCACTGTGGGGAAACATGCTTACACGTCTTACAGGCGCACAGATTTTCGTTTGGAGATGTATTGGCAAAGTGTTTATCTACTGCTTGATATTTACTTCAAAATGACCTTTTAACATGTTTATAGTTCATTTTCCCTGTACTTGTAATTTACATAGAAAGCAGATTTTTGATTTCATAGTTTAAAATGTAATAAATAATCAAAAACAAAATTTATAAAATTTTGCAGTAGGGAAAATATTAATGATTAACAGAGCATGCATCATTTTTGCCAATTAGCATAACTCCTTAATCAGGGTAATGAATGTTAGTATAAGGGATGTACAAAGATATAGTGTCAGAAAGAGCAGGGGGGGGGGAGATTTATAGGAAAGAACTACAGACAAATTTGTGTGCAATGCTCCCATCATTTTTTCAAATTGCAAAATAAATGTGTGTTGTATTTTAATTTTACAAAAATATTATACAGAACATAATCTTTATGTGAATTTAAAATTATGGACTTTTGTTTCAGTCTATTGGTCAATAGGAGTGGTTTGAGCTCCTAACCCCCTCCTCCTTGTGTATACCATTGATTAGTGTGCTTATCAGGGCAGGAACTAAGTCCTTTGATGTTTTTTGCAAAATACTTGCTTATTCTCAGCTTGTATCTAATAAGGAAACTGTACGAACATATTTTCTGCATGCATGATAGTTTCAGAATGAACTTGAAACTGTCAAATTAAGAAACTAACAACTTTTCATAATTATAACATAAATAGTAAAGTCATTTACAGCATTACTCACCTGAATTTACTATCTGTGAATAAGTTGACGATTTCATTGTAGTTAAACTGTTTGCAGTTTTTTTTTTCAAAACAAAGTATAATTATATTCTGTAGTCATGTCTGCCTTACTGAGGAACATAGATATGATTTTATCATTTCCAGCTTACTGAAACTATTTTCACTTGAAAGTATCATTACAAGCAAGAAAAGAATAATTCTCAATACAGGAACTAAATTTTGATATATATTTTTCTAGATCTAAGTGATGAATTCTTTCTAAAACTTTTTTATACACTTTTTAAAGTTTAATGATTATTAATATCTATGCTAATATGTCTAAATATAAAAATTCTACACCTATTTATTAAATAATTCTTACTTATCTTTTCATTTTATTCTTTAAAAAGCATTATGGGATTTTGGAAATCATTTTTTACCTTTCCACTATTTCTAGACAGCGACAAAATGCTTTTGTGTGTATCCTATTTCCACCATCGAACATTTTTAGCCAGTATACACTGTAGCACCCCTACAGCTGTTGTGCCTTTGACAAATGCCTCCATTTCCATGCCCTAGCTGCAGTTCTGGTGCAGGGCCTGATTATCGCATGTACCCTGGGCACGAAAATTTAGTCAAGTGCTTGAAACACATATTAAGTGGGGAAAAAGTGTATTTGCTTTTGACCAAATTCCCTTCCATTATATTTTTACTAGCTTATGGATTCTGTTGAATAAATGTACCTCTACGAAAATTTAGTCAAGTGCTTGAAACACAAAAGTAAAAAAGTAAATGTACACTAACCATCGTTAAGTTTATATAAATAAAATATTGTACGAAGGATAAAAAAAATTAATTGTGAAAAATGAATTGTATTGTTTCCTATTTACTTTAATTTTACTGTTATTTATCTGATAATTAATTCCCTCAACGAACGTGATGCTCTTTTTATCCTATGGGTTATTGCATATAGTGGTAGATTATTAGCAATCTACCACTATAAACCATTAAATCATCTCATCAATTTAAGTTATTTTTAATTCTAGTATTATTTATTTTCTGCACCACAGAGCTTGTGAGTGTGACAACGTAAAAATAAAGAAAGTGTGTCACTCTAGGTCTCTAAAAGTCCTTAATTTTTAGCATGGCTAAACAGAGATAATAATGATTACGTAAAATGAAAATTTGGAGTTTGATTTTGAATATTACTTTAATGCTAGTTTCTTTAATCTGTTTCCTAATTCAATGTTATAGTTTTTATATAACTGTAATTATGATAACTTGTCACTATAAATTTGCATGGGGGTGGAGGGCAAAAAAATTGGATTGTACCCTGGCTATTGGATTGTATTTCAGTAAAATTGGTTTGAAGCTGTAAGAGAAAATTAATGGGTAAATAGTTTTTTTTTATTTTTTTTATGATCACTAGTATGTGGTGCTGTAATATACCTTGAAATAGTAACTGAAAAGTAAATGGAATATAAACTCCATGTCTTCTCGAGAGTATCTGTAATCTTTAATTTATATGTGTGTTATTAGTAGTGCATGATATGGAATTATTTATGTACGCTTCTTGTGTGATTGGTTGCCTCATAGTTATTAATAAGATACTTCCTAAATAAAGACATATATATTTGTTGAAGAAAAAGATGTTCTTCATGTCATTTAGGGTACATCATAACCTAAGTTCGTAAAAACATTTTCAAAAGCAAGCTGTCAGAATGCACACAAATCTGGCAGTTGACATTCGTCTTGAATACATTTTTTATTATAAAATATGTTTACATTCAGTGTATGATTCATATTACTATTACAAGTAATTATGTAAATATCATTTCCATAATACAAAAGGTACCATAAACAAAAACTTGTAATTGCTAAACTTAAAAATGTACCATTTTCATAATTCACTTAGTTTCATCGTTAAAAATTGCTACAGTAAAAACAAATTGTAATTAATAAAAATATAGAGGGAAGTAATACTAAAAATAAATGAAAATTTCAAAGGCAAAATATATTGGACAGGTGTTTCATGTAGTCACATCTGACCATAAACAAAGAACTAGTTAATGTAATTATTCAAACGGATTCAGTTGATGCATCTAAAAATGTATTCTTAATTTTAGATTTATGATTAATATATATGAGGATATATTTATTAGGATATTAAATTATTGTAAAATATAAATAAACATAAAAATGTGTAATAAAGTGAAATGAACCATGTACTATTCATTGATCATTATTTAGGTATTTTGTGCTCTTATGCTCTTATGTGTTCAGTATTTTGCTGCTGTTCACACATCAATCCCCTGTCCCCCTCATACAAATTTACATCCCAAATACACAGCTATACCAGCCTGAGTTGAGCATATTATAACACATCATAAACACATGATTGCAATAAATTATAATGTTTTAGGTATTAAAAGTTAAGATATAATTTTTAAATGGTGTAATTCTGTCAATGTTGACAGAAAATTTATTCATGTATATGAATGGTATTGAATATTTGATTTTCTAGATTGTTATGATTAAATTGTTATTTATTTTAAATTACTAGCTGCATAGCTCACTCTTGAATAATATGTCACTTCATAGAGAATAAGGAGACGGGACATGTGTGACATGCCCATCAAAAACTGAGGAGTCTCTTACACAATAATTCTCTTGTAAATGAATAAGGTGAGATTTCAATGTTCAAGATTGACAAAGGACAGTATAAAGTTTTAAGTTTTTAATGAGTGAATAATTTTAAATTTTTATAGAGGGATCAGAAAAGTAATCGATAATATTGTTAATAGAATTAGTTTAATTATAAATAAATATCACTTCATTTATAAAAACATTATCTCAAATTTTGCTGCCCTGTGTTTGAGCATAGAATAGCATTTGCTAAAAATATGTCTAATTGTTCAAAATACAAAATTGGCGATATAATGAAAGATTTTTCTTATTTAAGGATAGGTAATTTAATTCTACTAATATTTGAACTGTTGATGTTTAGCTATAACTTGCTTTCTAAATGTCTCTTTAAAATGTCAAAGCTAATTTTACTTTATTTCTAAAAGTATTGAAAATCTTTTGCTGAGATTTTTCAATAAATTTTTATAGTGTTTCTGTGACATGAATTCATGTTACTTTTGGTTAATATATAATCGTAATCATTTCAAGAAGCATTAAAATAAGTTACTTCCAAAATATAGTTAATGAATTTGTAAATGACGGTCTGGAATACTTAATAACTGTAGTGTATTTATTTTATGAATATGAATCTTGAATGAATTTTCATAGCAATTAACAACATCCTGATTGTAAACACAAAATATTTTTTTTTCTCAATTTTAGGATATTTTAGCCTTGCATTGTTGACTCATTTTTATTGGATTAGCTCATAAAGTTTTATAATATTTCAATTTTATTTTCGTAACCAAAAATATTTTTTAAAGGGAATTAATAAAATTTTATTTGGATTAAAACAATTTATAAGTACATTTTTTAAGAAGTTTGCTTTTTTTATTATTTTTTTTTGTTTTTGGCGTATTATTCCTATATTTATACTTCTTTCTTATAATTTTTATTTAAATTTTTGTAACTGTATTTTTTATATTGCTTCATCGCCGTCAAATTCTCACTGCATATGTAATATGTTGTTAAGTGTGTTGAATTCAGAATATTATGACTTTAAATATTTAACGTTATAATATTTTTAGAATTTATCGATTTGGATATTTAATGTAAGAGTGTTATGGATTAGATCAATACAGTTTATTAGTGTCGTCATATCTCTGAAATTTTTAATGCTCATTAATATATTTGTAAACGTGATCACTTAAAAAACTACTCCAGCACCGTTATTTATTCACATTTAAATTTTTAAAAACATTTAATACTAAATCCATGATATATTTCTTTTCAACCTTTGGTACTTTAAAAAACTTATTTCTGAAATTGTGTCATCATTATTTTCTTAAAAAATTAATAAATTATATTAAATGAAACGCTAGTTTCGTTTTTACAATACTCCCGAATTTGCATTTAAGAGATGGCAACGTCATCCTGTGGCGTCGTTTTCGGACTTCGTCGTCAATGAAAGAAAGTTAGAGATTAGTCGCGAAGTAAGTTAATTTGTTTGTTTAATGTTATATAACGTTTAACGTTTCTTAACAGTAGCACGTTTGATAGAATATACGTGCTCATCTGTTACTTAGAGTGTTTACTACTTTCGTAACACTAACTAGCTGTTTTAATCATGGAGCCCGCCGACAACAACTCCAACATGGCGGAACAAGATCCGCTTGAAGGTGCAAGTTTTTTGTATCGTACTATGGTAGTTCGTGATCCTAGTAAAAGAAAAGTGAAACCAGTTGAGAATCACATGCAATTGCTTGATTTTGGAGACCTAGATGATAGTTCTGATGATAGTGACTTTAAAATTGGAGATGATGTGCCAGAATCAAATGAGGAAGATTCCGGCGAAAGTTCTGCGGGAAATGAAGAAAATAGTGAAGAGGAAGAAGATGACGAGAATGAGCAAGATCAAGAAGATGATAAGGATAATGTAAAAATTAAAACTGAAACAACTGTGAAAGAGGAGGCATCATCATCCGGTGAAATAGGTGATAATACTCAACGTCAAATTAAACCGAAATTAAATGATGCACCAGCAAAAAAGTTGAAAGTACTCATATGTAGTGTATGTTTGGGTGATGTTAGTTTACTTCCTCGTCAAGGCTCGGATAAAACACTGAATGATGAAGAAGATGAAATTGTTGAATGTGATTGTTGTGGCATATCGGTGCATGAAGGTTGTTATGGCATTAGTGATGTAGAAACTGCTGTTAGTACTGTTTCTTCATATTCTACCGAGCCTTGGTTTTGTGATGCTTGTAAAGCTGGAAATATGAATCCCACTTGTGAATTATGCCCAAATTCTGGTGGAATTTTTAAAGAGACAGATGTTGGAAAATGGGTTCACTTAGTATGTGCTTTATATATACCTGGTGTTGCATTTGGTGATGTAGATAAACTATCCCCAGTAACATTGTTTGAAATGCCATATTCTAAATGGGGAGCCAAAGCATGTTCATTGTGTGAAGATGATAGATATAGTCATACTGGTGTTTGCATAAATTGTGATGCTGGAATGTGTCGAAATTTTTTTCATGTTACTTGTGCTCAGAAAGAAGGCTTGCTATCTAAGGCTTCTACAGAAGAAGATATAGCAGATCCTTTTTTTGCTTATTGTAAGTTGCATTCTGAAAAGAATGTATCAAGAAGTAAGAGGCGAAATTATTTAGCTCTTCAGTCTCAAGCGAAGGAAAAACATTTATCAGATAGTGTTGTAACGGAAGAAAAAGCACGAATTGATAGAAAGCTTGCCTGGCACCGTGACCGTTATGTAGCTGAAAAAGAAAAAAGGCCACAACCATGGGTACCTACTCAAAAGATGCCTCGATTATTGACTACTAGCCCTTCTGCTTGTAAGAAGTTAATTAAAAAGGCTGAGCTCTTAGGACTTAGTTCACAAGTGCATATGAGTGGCACAGATTATAACATGGATATAAGACGTAAGTGGCATGTGCCACCTGCCTTTAGTGCAGAATTTGTATCTTATTATCTCGATAGAAATGTGAGAATGGTATCTATGCAACATAGATTAGATGAGTTACTACAACAGAATAGTCAGTTGCAGGAACAAGAACAAGGATTACGCCAGAATTATGATCAACTTATGGCTGAGGCTGAAAAATTAAAAAGTGACAATACAGAGCTCATGAAACAAGGTACTAATTTTTATAACATACTTTGTGACTTAGCTAATAAAAAATATCCTATTCCAGATGTTTTACAACCAAAGCCTATTATTAGGTCTAGTAAGTGCAAAAAGACAGATTCATCAGGTTCTGTAATTATGGAGTGCAGTATTTGTCACAAATCTCATGACCAGCATCAACTTGCCAAATGTGATAGTTGTCAGTTGCATTATCATTTAGCCTGTTTAGATCCTCCTCTCTCTCGTATGCCTAAAAAGACAAAGTCCCTTGGATGGCAATGTAGTGAATGTGATAAAACAGAAGAGGAAGAGCAGCATGAAGATACAACTGATGCAAATGCCCCTCGTAAATTACGATATCAAGGTAAGGATATAAGAACTGATATGGATAAACCAAGGCGTGGACGTTCATGTAGGAAAGCAATGGATGACTCAGTGGGCATTGAAGATAAAGGAAGTGAAATTTGGGTATCATCAGGAGCTGAAGATGAACATCAGCTTGAGATATCACGCCAAAAATCTGAGTATCGTAGAAAGCGACGTCGATCTGCTGATATTGGTTATCGTAAATCTAGGAGGAGAGGTAACAAGCGAAAAATATCGAGGGAAAATTGGGGTGAAGAAGAATCAGCTGTTGGGGCTGAAGGACATGAAGCTAAAGCTCCACGACATTCATCTAGACGTACTTCGTCTAACTAAATGTCATTTAAAATTGCTAAAACTTTTCATGTCTGTGTTGTAAGCTTTATGTAGATAAGTTTTGTTGTTATTGTCATAAAATATACTAATTGAATATTTTTGTCTTCAGTGTTGGGTAGGCTAATTTGTATATATATGTATCTTATCAATGTGACTAATTTTGTGACAGTTCATGTATTTAGTATCATTAGTTAACATCATTGTTTAAATATATAAATGTCATTGATATGTTGAAACATTTTGGGAGTTCATGCAGCTATTTTTAATTGCTTACTGTGTGGTTAAATATTTTTTCATTTTTAAAGAGGTTCAGTGACTTCTATTACTAAATGAGAGTTTATTATTATAATTTTTTTTAAAATGTGGTAGAGAGTAGGAATTTTCCCCCTTATATTTATAACTATCAGGTGTACGTACAATTATAATATTGTATGAAAATAGTTTCCACATTTTTCTAAATCTCCTAAGACATTAAAGCTTATTTTAGTGTTAATATTTTTTCATACTTTATTTCAATCATTACTAATGACAAATGAGTAAATAAAATTTAAAAGAAGTAAGGAAAAATAAGTTAACAACTTATAAGATGTCAATTATTATTTTGAAAATTAAATAGTGCATAGGTTGAGTTTAGAACTTTGATGTTATTAACATTTTAGTGTTATTGAGTTAATTATTCATACATCTGCATTTTTTAATTATTGAGTTAAAAAAAGCATGTTATGAATACAAGTTTACGAAGCATTTTTTTTTTTTTAATCTTGTTTAATAACATAGTTTAATAAAGTATTAGATTAAAAGCATTTTTAAATTCACATGTGATATCCATAACAATTTATTTACACTCTGTTTACAAGCACTCCCATATTTGGATCATGGGAGTGATTATTGAGTACTATTTTGTGACTTAACAGATTTCATCCCTAAGCAATTTCACATCTAAATTTTTGGTGACTTTTCAGTATGTTCCTGTGGTATGCTGTCAAGATCACTTAACAGTTGCAAGCTAGTTAAAATTAATTGACATGCGTAAGTGAGGATAGGTTTATCTAGCCAAATAAGTATACAGTGCTTAGAGCTTTTAAGATTTAAAATTAAGCATTCTTAATGAGAGTTCTGTTTTCATCTAGGGCTAAACTAAATCTAATAACATTTTTAAGTAACTTTCTAAAATTTATAAAATTGATATTTTGTTTGTTTGAACTACAATCTTTCCTTCAAAGTTTGAGCTGTGTAAAATTACAATAATAAACTTATTTTCATATCTTTTCATTGTTATTTTTATAGATAATTATAGATTGCTTCAAAGTTTTTTTTATTATTTCTTAATTTAAGTATTATAGCTCTTTTAAAAAATTGATTTCTAAGAGTTTGTGTAAAAATGATCTATTATTTGATTTCTCTCTAATGTTGGATAATGCCATTACTTATCAAACTGTTTTAGACTCTATACTCATTTTGTGAAACATAAAATTTCTAATTAAAGTAATTTTTAAAAATTTAATGAAACAATTTTAAAATAGCCCCAAAAAGCACTGACAGTTGTAGACATTTCTAGTCTGTTAAATATTTTTTTACTAAAATGAAGTAAACAACAAATCTTATATTAAATTTAGTCTAATATAATTAATGGAAATTGTAAGTTGATATATGACTGTAATGTACTTTTTCTCATAAAATTATTTTAACTTCAGTTGCTACCTATAAACTGTAAGATCAGTAAGGTTTTGATAAGTTTCTGAAAAAAATGTGAATCACATTGTCAGTTGAAAGTATTTTTAGCTATAGTATCTCCGTTCTTCCAAATATTAGTGCCATTAAAGTTTGTAATCCTGTTTTATATTATTTATGGTCTTTATTGTAAAGCAATATTTAACTTGTATTGCTTAATGTTGCATTTTTACTTTAACTGTAACTTTAACATTGTTCTGTCCTTTGAGTATATATATCAAAAGGTATAGATATCAACATTTTTCTATTTCTACAGTGTGGATCATTATGTAAAAGTCTGTATAATTTTGCTAAATAAAGATATTTCTATGATGTGTAAATTTTGTTTTTAGAGATTCTGATTGCTATTACAGTTTTCTTTTTAAATTTCTAGTTGTCTTAGATGATTGAACAATTAGATGGTACTATTTTGTTACTTTTTGAGTTAAATCCTTTTAGCATGAAGCTTATCTATTCAGAATTGGTTTAAAACAGGTCTTTCTCTAAAAGATCTTTGTTTAGGAAAATGTTGATGGCACAAGATTCATGTACATTTTAGTCTAATACCCAATTAATAACTTGCATGTGGATACATAAAATACTATTTTAGTTAATTACATAGTACACTCTGAATAATTGAGAAGATAACCTGTAAATATGATTAAAATGTCACATTTTAAATTTTGAAATATGTTATGAAGATCATCTCAAATTTATATTAATAAAAATGACTGGTTGTAAAGAACTCAGGAATTTAACTTTAGAATTTAGTTAAAAATTATATGGTTATATGCATAATTAGCAGCAAAATGAGAATTTGTGATCGATTGAAAAGCAAGGTAACTTGAATGGACTCTTAATAAACACAGGGAGATAATTTTAGGCTAATAATAAGTTGAAGTATTCCTGTTAAACAAAATTAATATAATTATTTGTATATATTTTTGTAAAATGTGTCATTGAATTGGACTGTATTGTAAGATATAAAATGGAATTCTCTTAAAAATGGTTGTAAAATAGTATTCCTTTTTTAGGGAGGGAGGGGGGAATGTGTCATATTAGCCTTATTGCTTATTTCTTGTTTTATTAATTCTAACAAGTGTATCAGCGTGAATTATAATTACAGCTAACAATACATAATTCATTTTCATGAGTTTGATTTATACTATTGAAAAAGGTTCTTGTTAGCATCTCCTAATCCTTAGAAAAAGTTTTACTTTAAATCTTTTAAGGATGGGTGGTCTATATTTCCACCAAGCAGAGCAAATTCTAAAAAGCACAGGTCTGGTTGAAATATGATCCAGCATAATCGTTACCCATGTCTTTTCAGCTGTCATATGAAATGGGTTAATTATTTTTATCAATCATTTCCATCATCTGTTTTGCTTTCGTAACTCTCCCAGCAAAAAATTACCTTAATTCTTCCCTTCTTACTGTTGTTCAAAATAACAATGTCAAATAGCTCAAAAGGGGGAAACTCTTAACATAAGAATCCCATCTTACACAATTTTGGAGGATACTCCTGTCATATTAATGAAAAGGTCTAGCTGATGATTTAGCCTTTTGGTACACAAGTTCTTAAAATTTTAATCACTGCTCTTATGATTGTTCAAAAAGGGTTTTAAATGAGTATACTATTCTAATTGATATTTTTATAAAAAAGCTGACAGCTACACATAGCTCTTTTAGCATACTATATTTAACACATTTAAAAAGAAAAAAATCCATGATTATAATCCAGGATGTTTCATTTCAAATTTTTTTTTTAGAATTTTTTTTTTTTTTTTTCCAGTATTTATTTACTTAATTTCAAGTCATAGAATGTATAATTTTATTAGCTTAACTGACACATTCAGAGAATGTGTTAGTAGTCATTACTCTGAAAGTTTTCAGATTTGTATCCTCCATAACTCTTAAAAATATATTTTTATCTCTGTATTCTTATTTGCTTTGAAAGTTTAAATTTTATAACCTCTAACTCTTGAAAAAAATATATATTCATCATTGTAATTTTTAATCTATGAACAGTAATTGTTCATTTTTTTATTATTATAGTAAAGAATAGCTAAAAGTTATAAATTTTAAATTAGTTTATTTGTTGCTTAAGTTTATAGGATAAAAGTTAATTGGCATTTCCCTTAGCGACATTAAAAAAAAGTTTGAATATTAGTTTGCTTTTTTTAAATCTTAACTATTTGTGCATTGTATGTGAATGCAAGTACTCACATGGTGTATATTGAACATCACTAGGAAATAAACAAAAATAAGGAAAATATGATATAAGGTTTAATATTCATAGCTTTTTATAAAAATGGACACTTCTGGTTTAGATTAGTAGATGCAAGAGGCATTCCAAATTCAAATTAAGTTCTATTTACTGTAGATAGGTAAAATTTTAAGTAGGTTTTATTGCCTATATTCTTTCAGAGTATGGTTAATATAGGCCATGATTACAGTACTTACAGACCTATCAACTATGAATAAATCGTAATTATATTACATTCAGATGAAGTGCTTATAGACAAATTGGGGAGAATAAGCATTTAATATAGCTATCTGCAGTTGTTTTGCTCTGTGTTAGGACTTTCAAGATGAGGATTATATTGCATGGTGTATTTTTGCAGATATAGTGGCTTGAGATTAGATTTCACTTTTAGGTTTTCTGTCATTTAAATGAAAAGTTTTTAGATATATTTAGCATCAAATGAAAAGTAGTTATTTTTGTAATGGTGATAATTGAAGGTATTTATAAGATGACCAAACCCAGGGAAGAGTTCAATGCATTTTAGGTACTTTAGTATTTGAGAGATTCATTGGTTTTGGTGTGTGTGTGTGTGTGTAGGCATAATATAAAAAATAAGTTTCTATAATTGTCAGAAAATTTAAGTTAAGATTTCTGCATTCTTTCTTTTGTAAATATAAGCAAATATATATTCTAATGCTTAGGGTTATATATGTTGGTAGAATTGTACAGTTTAAAGTAGTGTATAGTTCATTTTGACATTCTATCATTCATAATATATGTATAAAAGACTGAATTTTTCATAGTATTAAAAAATTTTTTTTCCCTTTGAGATTTTCCTTTGCAACTAAATGAAGTCTAATAACTGTTAGTTTAATTAATGCTTGTAAAAAATCTTGAAACAATTTATAATTCAATAGTATCATGGGCCTCAATAATTTTAATATCTTAAAATTTTTTTGTTTATAATAAACTAAACAAATTGATTGCATGTGTTGTGGTATTGTATGTGTGTGAAGGTAAAGTGTTGTGGTTGTTAAAGAAAATTTATTGGTAGAAACACAATCTAAACATTATACTGATGTTCTGATTAAAAATTCTAGTATTATGGATTTTGCAACTAGGCAGATTAAAATAGTTATAAATCTGAAGAATTTTAATAGATTTTACTCATTCAAATGTTCTGTAATATGCTGTAAAAGCAGCATAAAGTTTGTAATTTGGAAGTCCAAATTCTCATTACAATATTTTGAAAATTTGAAAGCAGTTATTTAGTGTGTGTGTGGTAACATTTCGTCAACTATTTTGATAAATATATAGAAAGACATTTTATGGAGATGAAAGTTACATATTCTCATTCTCAAATATTTACTTTCAAAAAATCAAAAAGATTTTTTTAAAAGTATTTTAGATTCAGTGGAATAATTTGCTTTAAAATTTCTTGTTTTGTTATATATAAATATATTAATGTATGTGTTTCAGGTTTTATTATGTTTTTTATATTTCCCCTTCTTTTGTTTAAGGATTGCTAAAGAAGTATCTTATTATGAAAAGGAAGTTATAAAAGAAAAACAGAGACTTGATAAAATGAAAAATGAAGGTAAAGATGAATATGCTCTAAAATATCAGGTAAGTTAAAAACATAACTTAAACTTAATTTGTGTTTTCTAAAATCCTTGTTTTTAAGATTATTTTCAGATACCTATTTGTTTTTATTTTATCTTCGTTTGAATGTAATTTGTAACTACAGGGGTATAATTATTTTCTTTTGCACAGTCTATTTAGTGTCTATTACTCAGTTTCTTGACCAAGTTTGTGTTTAAAGCATTTAAACCTTCATTTAAAGTTAAAGTGTGGGAGAAAAAAACAAACTATAATTTCTGGAAGTAAAGCCACACTAATGAGGGAAATAAAAAGTACCTAGCACAAAAAAGTAATGTTGTAATTAGTGTAATGTTGCTTTACCGTAAACATTACACTAATTTAAATTACTCATGGCATCCCTGTGAATGTCATAATTGTGAAATCTTATCCTTATATAAAATGTTGTTCTATTTTTAATTTGTTCAGCAATGCAGTGTTTGTTTACACTGAGTTGAAAACTAGCAGATATGTATAGCGACTGTTTAAAACTTTTTTCCATTTTTCACTTTAAAACTATCTAACAAGTATTTAGCCAAATGCTAGAGCTCTGCCTTTTGTTAAAAGAGTCTATGGTTTTGGAACCATTGTTAAGATGAATATTCTTAGCCATTCAAATTTAGCTTTAAGCAGTAAATCTTGATTTCATTAATCCTGATCTAACGAATGATTAGACCATAAAGTTCTAAAGTAAGCTAAACGAACATGTACTTAAACCAACTCATGTGTAGCTGACTGAATGCAAGCTACACATGAGTTACACAAGCTAACATTAAAATTTTTTGATCAAAGGAAGAATGTAATTTGTAAGGTTTGGATGATCCATGACTTGCAACTACAACATGTGCATTATGTGATGCCTCCTCTTCCTTATTGGATATGGACCTATGATCTCTCCAACATGTGTTTCTCTGGAATGTAGGCCATCCAGTTACGGAACTCATAAAATTTCTGAATTCAGTATTTTCAAATGCAGTCATAGCATTAAATAATTCTTTGTAAGTGTTTTTGCCTAAACATCAAAGCAAGGGTTGAGAAGTGACAGTTAAGGGAAAGGATTGTGGTGAGCTGCCATGAAGAGAGGGAGTGGATTGTATTTGGCCCTGTTAAAAGTGAACAAGAATAGGGGAATAGATTTCTGATAGAGATTTGAATGAGATATCTTCTGGTGTTAGAATTTATAGGTTAGAAATTTATATTTGTTTTATATATAACAAATTATATTTTAAAGTATGCTTCTTTAAAGCATAAGCAGTATGTGGTTTTATTAATCAGCCCAGTTCTTAGTTTTGTTATACATAACCTGGTAGCAGATAATGCCCATTGAGCTGAATATTGTTTTCAGAGCCTCAATAAGTTTTATAATCTTTGATGATTGATTTACTATTGAGTTATATATCTCCAATTCTTACTTCACTGCATGTTCCAGCTAGAACTTTTGTTCCTTGAAAATTGTTGTAGTATCTTTGTTTTTGGGTAAATCATCTTTTCTAATTTTTTGTCTAACATTAAATATCTTTATTCTAAAGTGCTCGCTGCAAAATTATAGAAGGAGGGGGAATAAAGGGCCATGCAAAGAATTGAACACTGAGGCAAGCTAAAAGAAATACATACCCTTTCATAGCAGTGTCAAACCTAACATCTGAGGCTAGGAGGCCAGTTTGTTTATAATTAGAGGATTAACTTTGAACTCTGGAAGGCATTGATAAAAACAAATAGGGACAGATATAAAGAGACCTTGGTGTGGGAAGTTTTAATATCATAATAAGCCTACCAGACTCAATGAGGAGAGGTGGCTGCATGTATTACTAAAACATGATTCTAAATGCCTACAAACATCCTTGCCAATAGTGGAGTTTGAACACATTAACTAACTTTGCTTCTGAAGAGCGGGGTCCACTGGACCAATGCCTGACTTATCTGCTTGGTGTTAATAGGATAATTATGTATCTCTGGGTGCTAGATAAACCCCATGTGATCTTTTTTAAAACTGAAGAACACTCCCCTAAATTACTGCATAGTAAAACACATTGTTTATTTTTACTTGTTTGGCATCTTTGAAAATGTGAGAAAGTTGTAGCGAAAACTAATTCTTGTTGGAAAATTACGGGCATTTGCCTCCTCATGATTTCCTTCTAGAATGAGTGCACTAGCAAATAGTGAAAGGAAGAAGGAAAACAATATTTCAGGAAGTTTTGGAGATTTCTGAAGTATTTTTGATCAACAAAAACGAAGTGTTTAGGTATGGTCTTTGGCCAGCTTTAATTGAAACCCTTAACTTGGTCTTTTATTTTGAGAACCCTTACATTCTAGTTGTAGATTATGATCTGGTTTAGTCTTTTTAGAGCTCTTACTTCTAGTGAGTCTCCCTGACTCATTAATTTTATAATAGGCTTTTGTGCTTTGTAGAAATTGAATTTAGACTATTTATTGATATAAATTAAATACTGGGTGTCTTAGAAAGAAGGTATGTTGAAAAAAAGATATATTTTTTCCAAAATATTCATTCAAATGCCCATTTATTCAAAAGAAGTTGTTCATTTCATCTAAACCCTCACTAATCACAATTTTGAATCAAAATTCTTACTTTGCAAGATCTTTTAAAGAAATTTTGTTAAGTTTTTTTTTTTAAATCTTTAAATAGCTTAATATTTACATTATTATCTGTTTAATGATAATCTAGAAATTTACATCTGTTGTAAAATTTCTCCACTTCAACTATCAGCTACCACTAATTTTAGCTAAGATGCCACAATATAAGAAAAATCCAAGATTTGTGGGAAGATTATTGGTTTCTCTTTTAAAGTTACTCTTTAAAATGATAAATTAATGTTGTAATATCCCATTTGAAGTACTTAAAAAACCCTCTCTGTTAGAACTTGTACTTTATACAAAGGGCCATGTTTTGCATTTGTGATGATGTCAAGAGGTGTAAACTCAACTTAAAATTGTTGTATATAACATAGTAGTTATCAAAGAGCTTTCCAGTTTGATAATCTTTCCAAAATTTAATCACAAATTTACCATTCTTTTGCTTTTTAAGTTTAAAAAAATTATTAACTTAAAACTATTACTGCTCTATATATACTCTATGTGTAAGAATTTTTTTGATATATTTAATTTAAAATAACTAGTAACAACAGTGAATTTTCATTGTATTAATTTAAAAAAATGCAAGATGAAATTTTTTTAAAACTTTGTTTTAGCATTCTCTTCTATGCATAATTTATTTTCCAGTATACTTAATCTGTTTCAAGTGTTTTATTAAAATTTCGTGTTTTAAGTTTCCTTGATGAAATGTTACCCTTCAAAATTTTGTTTAAATTAAATAATAATTTGGTTATTTTCTCAAATTTTAGTTTTATTTATTTTTTAAATTAAACTTTTGCATTCTGTTGCAAGATTTTTTTAAAAATGGGTATTAAAATTACAGGAAATTTATGTTCTAAATGCTTTATTTAATGTAGTTGATGCATCTCAATATTATTTTAAAACAAATTAATTTTGGAAAAATAAGCTTTTGATAAGTTTCTCAAAAAAATTAGATAAACTGTGTGTGTGTATATATATATATATATATATATATATACATATATATATATATATATATACATATATATATATATTATTTTTTAATATATGTTTTAAGGGATAATTTTTGTAAAAAAAATTTTTACAAAAAACATCAATGTTAAAAAAAAAAAAAAAAAAAAAAAAACAAACAAACAGATACATTGCAAATTTTTTTTCCCCAAAATTGTAAAATTTTTCTAAGGATTGAAGCTTTAAAAGACTCTAGTTCCTAAGAATTACATAGAACCCATTATCTTTTATAGTTTGGCATGTAAGTGATTAAAGTTTAATACCCTATTACACTGATTTTGTATCAAATCTTTCTTTTATAATTGTTCTTATTTTAGTAACTTCTGAATTCTGAAGTTTTCAATGTGGATATTAATTCATAAGTGTATTTTGCTGTTATGAATAATTTTTAGATTATCTGATAGCTGCTGTAATTGCTATTCATTTACTATAGTGATTTTAATTTGATATTTTTTTATAATTTTAGGAAAAAGTCATACGTGAATCTGAATGTATGATTCCTCATTGCAAGCATGAACTGCAGCTAGCTTTTAAGGAACTGACCACATTATTGGTTAATATTAAATTTTTGTTGCTATGTATTTGTCTATGGGAATTATCTTGTAATGTATTTTTTTAATAACTTTGCAAAAGTACATATGTCTAATTTCATGTGAAATCACCTAATGGTGATTGCCCTCATGTCAGAGATTTTTACCAAAAAAATTTTTTTGAAAAAGTATATAATAAAAAAGGCTAAAATATTTTTTTGGAATTTTTGGATCAAAACTAAAGTTTGGAGGTCATTTCAAAATTTGACAAAATTTTATGAAACACTGTTGGTAGGTAAGGTGGTTCATAATTTTATAACTGCTCTAACTTTTTAATTTATAGATCAGTTTTGTTCATTTTGGTGTCATTTAAAAGATAAAAGTGTAAACTGTGAAACAAAACATTAAAATGCAATTTGTTGTAGTTTTATCTGGCAATAGAAATATAACTGCTGTGATTTTGCAACAGTTTGATGATTGTTAGTTCTGATCATTCTACCACATGTCATATTGTCTAGAAGTATTTTGTTAGCCCAATAACATAAGTGTTTCTGATGATATAATCAGTTATCAACTTTTCTTTATTATACTGCCTTTCTATGCATTTCTTTGTTAATACCACCTTTATCATAGATGATTTGCTAATTAGAGTATAAATAACTAAGTTTGTTTCAGCCAGTCCTTTTCTGAGACAGACCTAGATTTAGAAAAAAAAAAAACTAGTTGTATGTATTGAAGAGATTGATTTAGTAGACATATCAGGTCTAGATAAAATTGATATTGAATTACTGAAGTTAAGAAGTAGTTGTAAAAACATTGACAGTGTTCTTTTTATTTAAAGCTTTATTTGGAAAAATTCAAAGATAGGCAAAGAATTTGTTGTGAGCCCTTTAAGAAGCATGGCAAACAGAATATTAAATAATCTTTGAAGGCTGTTTCATTAACTGTATCATGAAAATATAAAACTCTTGAACTTATTTCTGGTAGTAAGCTTTGTATAACATAACGTAAGACCATTTTATTTCCTACAGTAAATAAGTTACCAATGAAATCTATGGATGAATGTGAGTTTGAAGATTCAGAATATACAGCAGGTCCATCGTTAACTTAATGAAAGTTGTGAACTACTTGACATTTCACCATTTAAGGTTACTAAAAAGACAAAAGATAGGTGCTCAGAATATATTAGATCCAAATCTTGTAAGTTAGCCTTAAAATTCCAGAAAACTGCATCAGAAGTGTTACAAATTCCAGTGGAAAAGGTTTCTGAACCACTTGCCATTAATGAATGTATTGGTTGTAATATTTTATTGCAAACTCTTAAACAGAAATTTGGCATAAGTTGTATAAAAGGGAAACTACAAATACTTTAGTACCAACATCATGGAGCATAGAAAAAACCTGAACATTTTTTAACACTATTTTATATGTGGTGAAGAAATCCAGAAAATTATTAAAAGAAGATAGTATTTTGTCAAAAGGAAGCAACTAAGTTGGAAACAAAATTGGTAAAGATGTAGAAACACATGTTCAGATATTTTATTATGATGATGATATAAGTCAAGTCGGATTTCTGCAATTAAAAGGGACTGTATATGTACCATCAGAAAATGGGAAAAGAGTATTCAAAACAAAAGACTCTAATACATAATTTGAAAGATGTTAAGCTTAGCGTTTAAAAAAAGGTACCTTTCTGACAAAATTGGTTTTATGAAATTTTGTGAACTTTGTCCAAAAGAATGCGTTACTATAAACAGCCGTGGAAAGCATAACATATGTGTATGTATTTACCATCAAATTGTAAAATTGATGATGCAGGCTATACATTTAAAAGAATCTTATATTGAACTGCTACAGAAGCTTGTTTGCAATGTTAAAAATGAAGAGTACATGCTGCATCATTGCTCCCAGTGTCCTGAGCAATATGAATTTTGTAATTATTTACTGAACTTGGAATGTTTACAAGATGATGAAAATATTATTTTCAAGTGGATTCAAACTGGCCGCTCTTCTTTGGATACATTAGTCAAAACAGTTGATGAATTTATCGAGTCTTTAGTTTATCAACTCCAAAACTTGATAGAACATTATTATATTTTAAAATCCCAGAGTCACCACTTAAAGCATGCAAAGAAACACTTTCTGATATGTCATACATCATTATTGTAAACTTTGCTGAAAATTATAATGTCTGGTTTAGGATGCTGCCCAAGGTTTTCACTGGCAGAACATTCAAGTTACCCTTCATCCTTTTGTTATATATTATAAAACAGAAGTAGGCATTAACTCGATATCAATGTGTTGTATAAATAATTGTTTAAAGTATGATACAAACACTTTCTGTGCTTTCCAAAAAAAAATTTCCCAAAATTCATATTCTAGGAATATAAACATTTTATGCTACAACTGAGAAAATAATGAAAATCACAAATGTGTTAGAAAAATGATATGAAAGTGTTTCTACAATTCCTGGAACAAGAATTAATCATTATTTCCAACCACTGGATGAAAGCAGATTGCTGGTAAAGCGTGTTTCATCATTTTTTAAATATTTTGAAGTTTGTTTTGGACACCAAAACAAAGAATTTATTAGTATTAGAGAAAAAATGTTTATTGCAACTATTTATGATAATCAATGGTGACTTGGAAAAATACTGGAAATCAATGAAGAACATCGAGATGCGAAGATAAAATTCATGAGACCAAGTGGACCTTCCTCAGCTTATTCATGGCCTAATCATACAGATATTTGCTGGGTTCCTAATGAAAATATTTTAATAAATGTGCCTGTTACAAGCACTAGCACTGGTCGCTAATATACCTTAGACTCAGATGTAATATTATCCATTCAGAAATTGTTTAAAAAAAACTTAAAAATTGTTAAA
Source organism: Pardosa pseudoannulata (assembly GCA_032207245.1). Taxonomy (NCBI): domain Eukaryota; kingdom Metazoa; phylum Arthropoda; class Arachnida; order Araneae; family Lycosidae; genus Pardosa; species Pardosa pseudoannulata. The sequence continues at coordinate 86,413,198 of CM063506.1, forward strand.
ATGTTCCTTTCTTTTTTTCATTTTACTTGTTTATTTTTTCAATCACAAAAAACACCCTTTTTATTTTTTTTTATGTTGAAGAAAATTTTGATATCTAGATTGTGTAAAAAAAATTGAAGGTGCTTAGACTTGGGGTTTCACTGTAAAAAATTCCTGAAATTTGTAAAAAAAAAATGCTTTCATTACAAATTTGTAATAGTTAGTCTGTGTTTTTCAGTATTTTAATGATTTTATTTCATAGTTTAGGCTTTTATCTTTCCAGTGACACCAAAACAAATAAAATTGGTTTATAAATAAAAAAGTTTTAGCAATTATAAACTTTTAAACCACCTTGTCTATCGATGCCATTTTGTAACATTGAGCCAAATTTCGAAATGACTCCCCTAATCTCAGTTTTTATCCTAAAAGCTCCCTTTACAAACATTTAAACATTTTGCTGAACTACTTATTCATTAAAGATGATTTAAAACTGATGGACTTAGTCAATGAATAGATAAAAAAAACCCATTATTTTTATCCCTGTATGGAAGAAAGTGGTTATTTCTATTCTTTTTTTTTTCTTTTTTTTAATAAAGTTTTGATAATAAATATATCTTATGCAAACAGTTCTAAAATTGTTACAGACAAAGCTAAAGTTTTCTCAAAGAACAATAAAACCTCTAAATTCAACCCCTAAATATACCCATTGAACATGGAAAAGATAACCTTATATTTACATAATTTTGACTACTTAAATTGAAAGATCAGTGAAATCATATGCATTCATTTGAAAAAAAAAAAATGTACCAGCAGTATATCTGACAAACACACAGCTTCTGCTGAATCAAAATTTTGCTTAATGTTGATACAAAACATTTTGAATTCGTGTTTTACATAGTTATCGGGAGATGAAAAAACTCCCATATATTGTTTTACTGAATATGAAATAGTAGTAAGTTTATTCCTGCACTTACTTTATTTAACATTTTTGTGATTCAGCTTTAATATATTGTATGCAACAGAAGTTCATTCTGGAACAGTTGCAGATAAAAAATTCATAATTTTGTAATAGTTGTATTATTTTTGCTGAAATAGCAGTTTGTATGTGAAAAATTACTTTTGTTACCTGCAATTTTCTTATGTTAACTATTGGTAAATATTTTAGGAATCTGAGACTGACTTGAAGGATACTGAAGAATATCAAGCATCTGAAGTTGTAGTTGCAGAAGCATTGCGTGTTTTGGCCTAGTGAATCGAAGTAAACATATCTAAAGTAAAATTGTATATATAAGGTAATGTATCAATTTTCCAAATTTGGTGTAATATAGAGAATTAATTCACTTTTCTTTATTTCAAAACATAACTTGTAGAAGAGTTTTGTGAAGCTACCCTTTGTGCATTGAAGCTACTGCATAGTTTATCTCCTGTGGTGAAAGATGATTTTAGGCCAATCAAGTCAGGAAATTTTATTTTTTATAGTTTTAAATGTGCATGACTTTGTGGTGGTTTTAAGTGCGATATGCATGATAATAAATTTTACGTGTGAGTATTTTAATTCTTGTTTACATGAGAAGGTAGTGCATGAAATGTTCATGCATTTACTGTGTCAAATTGTGCTATTTATTTATCAATTTGTTTACCCAATTTGTCACATTTTATAAAAAATTAAAACTTAGGTAATTGGAATATTTCTGTATCTTCATGTAATTATTGTTTTAACTCACTATTCTGTCAAAAATTATGTATTTCAAGTTTCTATAAAAAATTTACTGTTTTTTTTTATATCCATGAAAATTGCCTTTAGGTAATAATATTCCATCACCATATTAAAAGGAATATTTTGCTTTTAATATCAGAAATTTGTTTTATATCCATTGTATGCTTTATGTAGGAAATTAATATATAGAAGACAGCATTGTGCTATAGATTTATTTATAATTTCTCTTCTAATTAGATGACTTTTTATTTTGTTGCATTTGGTAGATAACATCCTCTACATATATCTGAAAATGAAGTTATTTTCTCATTTTCCTCCTCTTCTACATTTTTATTTAGGTCACATCTGATTAACCAAGATTTTACAGCTAGTATTCTTTTGGGGATTTGAAGTAATCCCCAAATTTTAATTTGTTAAGCCTTTCAAACGTAAAATCATTCTAATTGTATAAATGTTTATTTTAGAGACTGATTCAATTAGGAAAAAGCATGTGTAGTTTTTCAAATACTAATTTGCATGGAATTATAGTATAAATTCTTGTAATACATTCTCAATATAGAATTATAGCCTTAATTTTAGTAGGCTTGCACTTCAAAGTTTTATAGTAGCAGTTTAAGGCATATCTATAGTTTAAATGACACACATACTCATAAATGCTAATTTTTAAGAACTTGCTTGATTTTTATTAAATAAATCCATTATTATTTATTCTACACTTAGTATCACTTCAGATATTTTTCTCTTTATATCCTATTTTTTTAAAGTATAAATAGGCTGTAAGTAATAAAGTACTTCAAAATTTTATGAATTTTTTAATATTTCTGAATTATTGAAAATTTAAATATATCTATTAGTTTCATTACAATTCACTTTCTGAAAAAAACTCTTATAATTTTATTATGACTTAATTTCATTTGTGCTTATTCTACTGAGGTTAGTGATTAAGCCACATTTTTTTGCATTTCATATATGGCTCATGGATATTCATTAAAAGTAAAAGTTTGTACTTATTCTGATTAGTAGGTGTAGGTATGCCTTTTTTTTCTTGAAACAATTTCATTTCTTGTTTGATGATTAAAAAGCAGTGTTCAAAGTTCTATCTGGTTTATATAATTTTCCATTTACCTTTAGTATACAATCAGAAATCACATTTGATTTAGTTAAAAGTTTCTGTGTTGTACTGCTCATTTTGCATTTACTTTATAAGAGGTATTTGTTGTGCAAGATCATTTCAAATGGGGGAGTTTGAGTTTTAAGCACAATGTGAAATGGTTACCTTTAATGTCAATTTCTTATAAATGGTTCTTCACATGAGGATGAAATAAAGTGAGTAATAAGTCTTTTGTTAGAGGTTTTACTAAATAAGTAGTGGGTTTTAATTATCCTTTTCTGATTCTCCATATCACCTGGGATTTAAGTATTTGTATTTCATATTATGAAATTTTTTTCAGAATAGGGATTGGAACTGTGGATGTGCCTATTTTTTTCGTACTGCTCTTATTTTTTGGAGATAGGCATCGTGTGGTCACATAAGTTAGTATTAAACACGAAGTCTGTATAAAATCTTTTCTTTTAACATTTTAAGGGGGTTTTGTCAGTTGGTACTTAAGAAACAGCTTTTTGAATTAAATCTTAATTTATTAAAGAGTATTGGATATTAATTTTTTTTAATCACCTGTTTTTATTCATACTTTATTTGCAATATAAATTAGCCTCTTCCTCTAAACTAATTTTCCCCATTAAAATGTTTTAATATATGATGAACCGAAAATATCTATCTGCATTATTGTTTAAATATTTTATGCATATTATTTAAACTGGAATGTTATACTTATTAATTTTAACTCTTGATAAAATTGAAATTATATATTTTTAGATAAGGTATAAAATAGTTTTTAAGTGTTTATACTATCTGACCAATTTTTGTGCATTTGGTTTCAGTTGCATATAATTTACACTTTACTGTGCATATAAATTCTGAAAACTTACAATTTATAAATTTTTTTTTAAATGTTAGTTTTGTTTTTGTTAAGTGATAATAATGTTGCCACTTTATTTTTACCCCTTTTTATGTTAAATTTCTTAAAATTTAGTTCTAATATTATAAAGAGTAAATTTACTTCTAATATTATACATTAAACTTCCCACTTTAATCTCTTATATTGCAAATTTATAAGTGTTTAAGGATTTAATATTGCAAATAAATGTGTAATTGTAAACTATTTACCTTTTTAATGATGGGTTAAAATTCAATGGAACAAATTTTTTAAATTTAAATCGATATAATTTAAATTTATTATTGCCTTGTGCTTCACAAACACAGCTGTATAGTAGTATCATGTACTGTATATTTTCTGCTTATGTCATGAACTCGTTTCAATTTCTTTGACTTATTTTTTGAAGGGTTTCGCTGGTTCTTGTTCAAAGAGATTTTTAAAGATCTGTCTTAATACACAGCTCATTGCTTCTATGCATTTGGATTCAACTATGAAGTCCAAAGTAAAGTATTGTTGGATGATAAATGCTTGATTTTAATGTATTTTACCTTATTTGTTTTAGTATAAAGTCCTATTGTCTACAACCCACTGTATTTTGCCCTTTTATTTGCTTATATTAAAACCAAAAATTTTAATGATTTGATGTTCATTTAACTAGCTGAGAGATCTGATATATGTTTCTCGGAATTTACTTTTAGGCTTATGTTGGAGCTGAAAAGAAGTCTTTTAAGAAATTAATTTTTAATATCCAAAAACAACAGTAATGTCTTCTTATTTCATTTTATAAAACATCCTCTCCTTCTTTTTTTCAGGTAGACCTCCATTCTAATCTGAATCTACAATCATGCTTTCTTTACTGGTCAACGTCATTTCTGCAACTGTGGATTGGGCTTTTGCATTTAGCCGTAAAGTAAAAGAAAAAGATATTTTACTGAATGAGAATAAAGTCTCTTCTTTAAAGGAAATAAGTTTCTCTGGTGTTGTTACAAGTATAAATTTATTAGAAAGATATGGAATGATCAACAGATGTGTTTATTTTAATTTTGATGTGATATATTCTAAGAAAGAATTATCTGTTGGAGATGAAGTCTTGGTGAGAGCTTCAAGAGAGGAACCATATCATGCTTGGTGTGCAAATTTTGTTGAATTCATTCCCAAGCGTAAAACACTTGAAAAGAAAACCAATCAGATAAATAACACTTTGATGTCTAAAACAAATACTAAAATAGAAATGAATCGCATTGAGTCTCTTGAGCAAATAGTTTCAGAATGTAATGGAAAGCATGGCAAACTTAAAGATGGATTTGAATTTAATGTGAGTGATGGAGAAATTGATTTTATTCCAGCAGTTGGAGATATTGTGATAGCCACCATTTGTTATAGTCAGGAAAAAAGAAAAGTCATGTCATGGAAACCCAAAGAGATAAAATGTATTGAAGGTGAAGTGACAGCTTTTGAAAATGAATGTGGTATTATAAATGATGAAATAATGTTCTTTCAAAAATCATGTCGCCGCAAAGTTCATTTATATATTGGGCAGAAAGTATCAGCTATGATTGTAGCTAGTGAACAGGGCTTATTCAAATGGCGAGCATTTTCTTTATCTAGTTCTTTAAATGATAATGAAATTGATACAGAAACAAAACCTTGTGTTGAAAACTGGGAAGGTGTTACTATTACTGGATGTTTAGATTTTGAAAATATTAGTCTAGGCCAAGAAAACTCATTATTGGTTGCAATAAAAAATAATTCTTCTTCAGCTTTTGTTATGATTGATTGCCGATTTCAAAATCGAAACAGTATATTTTTTATTGGCAGTAAAGCCTGTACTGTGCAAACTATTGCTGCTGGTTCAAGTATATGTTTGACTATTCATTGTAAAAGTGAAAGTATTGGGCAGCATGAGGATATCTTAGTGTTTGAATTTTCAAATTTCATTATTAAGCGAAGTGTGTTTGCTACAATAGTGGATCCTCTACAGCATATATTAAAACCGACTGCCCCATTTACTTATAGAAATAAATTAGATTGCAAAAATCTGGATTCAGAAAATTTAGTTATTATTCCTGGTAGAAGGCCTTACAAGCCTGTAAACAATTTTATCAACAAACTTCCTCCTTGTAATATACCTAAAAGCCTTATAAGAGCTGTCCAAAATCGTGAAAATCTCAATAGTTTAGTTCCTTCACTTTACCAGGATTTAAACATGAAAAATTATGTTTCTAAGTTCCGAGCACTTTTACACCTTGAAGAAATTCAAGTACGATTTGACATGAAAAAATTTGATATGCCTGAAATTTATTTGCAGCAGAAAGGGGAATATTTAAGTCTTGAAGTTGCTGGTCTTGCAGAAGGTCGGCCTTCTTTAATAATTGGAGACAAAGCAATTCTTGTGCCTCCTTATAATATATCAAATTTTGCTTTTGAAGGCTGCATTCATGAAGTTCGTTTGAATGAAGTTTTAATGAAGTTCAGTGATTCTTTTCATAGTAGTTATGCTGGTGAGTCATTTAATGTTCGATTTGAGTTGAATAGGACTAATTTTAGAAGACTGCATCAGTGTGTACATCATGTTGCTGAAAACCACGAATATGCTATTTTTCCATCTATTTTAGAGCTTAAAAGTCCACTGATGGATTTAACGCCACACTGTATTTCAAAGAATTCTAAAAAAAGGCAAAAGTTACTTTTAAAACCTGTAAGTGATTCTGTTAACTGGAAAAATAAAGAACTTAATTGGAAGCAAAAAGAAGCTGTGTTAAGAATATTAGAATGTCGGTGCAGACCATTACCATATATAATTTTTGGCCCTCCAGGTACTGGTAAAACTGTTACTTTAGTGGAAGCTGTTCTTCAGGTTTATGAAAATATTCCATCATCTAGAATTATTATTTGTACTCCATCTAACAGTGCTGCTGATCTTGTTGCACAAAGAATTCTTGAAAATAATATGATAAATGTCAGTGAAATGGTCAGACTTAACAGTTATCAGAGACGAGAAGAAACTATTCCAGATTTTATCAAGCCATATTGTCAAGATAAAGATTCTATTGATTTTGTTACAGAGTATAGAATTATTATTAGCACATGCTCTACAGCTGGTTCTCTTTATACAATTGGATTATGCAATGATTTTTTCACTCATGTTTTTATTGATGAAGCAGGTCAGTTAATGGAACCAGAAAGTGCTATAGCAGTTGGCTTTTTAGATTCCCAAACTGACGGACAGGTAGTAATGGCTGGTGATCCTCAACAACTTGGCCCTGTGTTACGTTCTTCCTATGCCATTACATATGGCCTGCAGGTTTCTTACCTTGAGCGATTAATGAATACAGCCCTGTATGCACGTAATGAGGCAGAATACAAGGAATATGGTGGTTACAATCCATTATTAGTAACAATGCTTGAAGAAAGTTATAGATCTCTTCCTGATATATTGCGTTTTCCTTCAGATACATTCTACTTCTCTCAAATTAAATGTTGTTTTCCAAGTCATAAAGAATGCAAGCTTAGTGATTGGAGTGAGCTTCCCCATAAAGGGTTTCCAGTCATATTTCATGGCATCAAAGGGGAAGAATTTCGGGAGGAAAACAGCCCTTCTTGGTTTAATCCTACTGAAGTTGTTCAAGTAACAAAATACTTACAGAAACTATATGATTTTGGTTTGGTTCCAGCTAATGTTGGGATTATAGCACCCTATAAAAAGCAGGTTGAGAAAATACGTTTGCTTTTGACAGCTCTTAGTTTAGAATTTTGTAAAATTGGTTCTGTAGAAGAATTTCAAGGTCAAGAGAGAAAAGCTATTATAATATCAACTGTACGATCATCTGACCAATATGTGAACTGTGATATTCTTTATAATTTAGGCTTCATTAGTAATCCCAAAAGACTAAATGTTGCAATAACTCGAGCTGAAGAATTATTAATTGTTGTGGGAAATCCTTATGTTTTAGCAAATGACTTCTTTTGGCATTCTTTTATTCGATATTGTGTAGTTAATGGCTGCTACACAGGCTGTGAATTGCCTTTATCTTTTATGCAAAGTAAGGCATCAAGTAATACATGAAATACCATGTAAGCTTTTAAAACAGTTTTCTTTTGCATATTTTTGTACTTGGAAGACACTTGCATTTATTAACTTTGTAAAAATTGCATCTTTATATCACTGCATTTAAGGAAATCATTTACATATTAATTTACATAAAGAAACAGAAATTTCTCTTCTTCATTATTTTGTGAAATATTTTTCATAAGGGATGTAAATATAAGTATTTTAATATAAAATGTTAATTTAAACCATTCAACAAACTTCAGTACTTTAAACTTTGTTCTGTAATGAAAAAGTATCTTATGAGGTCTAATGTAAATAAATATTTGTATTATTGCTTATTCATTTATTAAATGTAACATGTGATATTTATTACTACAGGGTTGCCAGACATTAGGGAAAACAGAAAATCTGAGCATTGTTAGGGTACTTTACAATTTTAGAAAATATCTGCATACTATTCAAATTCTGCAAAAATCTGAAATTTCCAAATTTTACTTACTCTAGAAAAGATAAATTAAGAACAGATATCCTTTCTGTGGGTAGACAAACTGAGTACTAAGCATGCTTGGGAACTCAATACTGGGGGTTCCATGGAAGGTTGACCACCTAACCGGGACATACGCTTTGCACCCCAGGGACCTTGGTTCTGAAAACTGAGATTGGCACCATAGGCCTTGGTCCTGAATTTGGGTTGTAGCGCTGAGGAAAAGAGTAACTAAAACTTCAAAGAAAACCATTTTTGAAATTTATTTCAAATGTTTTAAAAAGTAGTTTTATATTTATCAAAGAATTAGAAGGGTTAGGTTAATTTTAGAGTTTTTTTTTATTATTTTATATTAATATTTAATATAAGGTCTTTTTTTAATTGTCATTTCAAGGTAATGTACATTTTTATATATCCATTACATATTTTAAATTTAGATATTTTTTACCTCAAATTTAAAGTTTAAGAAAAACATTTCATCAATTTTATTTGCATCATTCTCACACACACACACACACACACACACACATATATATATATATATATATATATATATATATATATATGTTGTTTTCTATTTGGGTGAGAAATTGCAACTATAATATACTTACTGCACATAGGAAAAGGACATGCCTTTGACTTGTGCCTCTTTTACTATTCTAATTGAAAGAGTACTGAAATCATTAAGTGCATTCAGATGTAAAAATTGTACCTAAAATTATATTTGTTACTTTTATAAATGCAAAAAATGACGATTCCCACCCCTATAGGGACATTATTTCAGCTGGATCAAAATTTAGCACATTTCCAAGAAATGTTATGTTAATGCAATGTTTAGAAATTTTGGGAATATTATCAAGGATATAGCAGTGTATATTTTTCTTCTACCATGTACTTAATGTACAATTAATTTTCACTCACATGAAGCTTGCAGAAATAGTTGGTTTCATACCTGAATTGAAAAAAATTTTGACTTGTCATTATAAGTAAATTTTTTATTTAATATTTGGGAACTATATTTTTTAATATTAAAATTATATTAACCTTTGGGATATATGTTTCAAATATTCAAAATTTTATTAAAAATTCTTGTTTTTAAATAAATTATCTACAAAAATTCTCTAAGGAAATTTTTTTTTTTTTATTCAAATAAATAAAATACACAGAGAAGTATATTTAGTTCCATAACATAATTGGAAATTATAAATTGTTTTTGCAAAATTTAATTTCAATACCCTAATTATTTTCTGAACAATTCCAAATTAAATATTTTCTCATGTTAGAATGTACTAGCCGAGAGGTGGGAAATCTTTTTGCCTTTAAATTAGGGATAAAAGAAAGAGGCTGCATATGGAGATTTCTAGCAATATGACTTTTCTGAAATTATTTTTTTTTTCAATTCCTCGCATTAAATAGAAATAATAAAAAAATATATTATAAAAAGTTACAATATTAAATATTTTTCCATTGATAAGAGTAATACCTTACCTAACATTAATAGCATATATTATTGTTAATTGTTTTTAACCTCTTGCCTTATGAATCGAGTGACGATTGTGTGTGCCACTTTCGATGAAAGCTTTTCTTATATGCCGTGACCAGAAGCAGTTTCATCACAGGCTAAATTGTGAGCTAACCAGTGGAAATTAATAGTACTGCATTTACTATTTAATAAAACCACAGAATTTGATAATTATATTTCATTTCATTTTTATTAAAAAAATTTATTAATGTTTTTATTTCACATATTATTTCTATGTTTTTAATTATATAACAAAAGTAAAAATTTTCAGTCGTTTAAGTATTTTCTATGTAGAATTTATTGCGTGAATAACCTATAAGTGAATAGTCAAAATTTTGTAAGGGGTATTGTTTTATTACTGATACGAGCTTTTCACTTTTGGCCAGAAACAGTCATCACGTGTCTGACACAAGCTTTTTAGTTTTGGCCTGACATAATCATCATGTGTGTGATACAAGGTTCTCATTTTAGGCACAGCGGTATGATCACATCTCTCATATGTTTTAAGGCAAAGGGTTAAGAAACATGTGCATATTTAAATATTTTAGTTAAAAATAATTAAGTATTTTTAAATAAATGTATTTGATTATAAAGATATATGATAGAAAATAATATTAAGTTATATAAAACTAATATAGCAAAAATGCATAAAATAATTTTAGATAGGATTGAAATTTTTAGTTTGATGTGTGTATTTGTTTCTTCCTAGAAAGTAACAATTGTCTGTTACCACCAGATATCACTAAAACTTAGATTCATAACATTTATTATGTAATTTTGTTAATTTCAAAGTTATTGTAATAAGGATTTCAGTATTAATTAATAAAAAAAGTTTAAAGATAATAGTAGTAGAAGTAATTAATAAAGAGATTATGAAGGCCTCAGAAGAAACTTCCAAAGGCCATATACAGCCTCAAGGCTGTACATTCCCCACATATGCACTATCCAGTTCCTGCCTAGCCTTCAGTCCTAGGTAATTAAAGATTCCTGATGAAGTTTATATTTATTTGATATTAGATTTTATATTAAGGCAGTAATGTAAACATTTTAAAATATACAACAATTCAATCTCATGAATTAAATGAATACCCTATTTCATTTAAATTTTTTAATAAACTGAAGAAAAAGGTGCTTTATTTGGCTAATTATACTAAAGTTTTTTTTTGCAAAATTTTTTAAATATAACCAATATATTTATAAGAGTCAACTAAAAATTATCAGAGGTATGTTGTTGCATGTTTCTACAGCAAATAATCACTTATTAGCTCAAAATGACTATCATAAAATTGAACTAAATAATAAAATGTAAAATACTTTAAATTTTGCAAAGAATCACTCTTACTTCTAGAAACACAGATATGCCAACTACTCTGGAGTTGCTTCAAAGAAATGAGAAAATTTGATAATTCCGGAAACTTCTCAGATTGCTCCGGAAAATAAGAAAAATTTTGAACAACTGAATGATCACAATTCAACAATCAAATACAAAGTCTTGCAAAAAATAATGTTGAATATTACTCTTTCCACACAGTAATGCTGCATGTTAAAGAATTTTCAGTACTGTGCAGAAAAACCATGAATTTAGGTCAAATTTGAGTTGACAAACTCTTGAATCCCTGATGATAGAAAAATGGAAATATTTTTAATCAGGGTCAATGTGTTACAAGAAAAAAATTCTGAGAAAGAAGTTTGTTACAGCTAAAAGAGCTACTTATACATTATTAAATACCTAAATTTTAATTTACCCTTTATAATTTACTACTGTGTGTTTATTTTAAATTTAATTTAGAAACCAATAAAATATATATGTTTAATTTCTTTGGATTTTGCTTTGTTATGTAGGTAAATTGCATATTGGTGTCTTTGTCCATGCAAAAGTACACCTGTAGCATGTTAAATTTTAAATCCTAAAATAATGTTACTTCTAACAGAGGTGCCTGAATATTTGCGTGTTTGGAAACAATAAATTTAGCTTTTGAAAAAAATTGCAAAATTGAAGTTAAAAAGAAATATGTCAAATGATTTAGTAAAAAAAAAAATCTTACCAAAAAGTACCAAATTTTAAGACTTATTTAAAAGTTTTAATAATTTTAAGATATAACTAAAAAATATGTATCCATTTGTACAATGTCACCAGGTCTAATGAAAAGCATTTGATCTCTCTCATGACCTTGACCTCTAGACAATTAGACCTATTTAAAATTCTGGATGTAATCACACACCTGCCTGTACTATATAACTAATTTATAACTGGAAAACTAATTTGCATTTTTATGACAATAGATACCTTTCTCCAGTTTTCTATTTGTGTTAGAACTTTGCCCTTAGTTATTACAAAAATAAAGCATTTTTAAATATGGGACTCATAAATTAAAATTTCCGAAGGTTTCACCATAACGAATTTAGGGTAAGCATATACCTCAATACTTTCTTTGATATGAATAATTTTTAGTTTAGGTGATAAGGTATATACTTTTGTTACTTGGATCAGACGTTGGCAAATAGTAGCCTGTTCACCAAATCTGGCCCATGCAAGTAAATCAAAAGGGGATGGTATGACCAATCTTTTCCAATTAGAGTGGAAAAATTTTAAACATTGAAATATTTTTATCAGTTGTCATAGGATTCAGTAATAAAAGATTCTTAGAAATCAATACATGCAAATGAATGAGGGAAAATAAAGTTATTTTATTGTTACTACATTTTATGGTACATGCGAATAATCCAACAGTGATGAAAGTGCTGATTACTGGAAATAACTAATTAAATTTTTCGAATATAAACAAGGCTTTTAAATTCTTCGCCTGCTGTACCTTGAATGGATATTAAGTACTGTCGAACTTTTTCCAGGGTTTTGTCTCAGTTTTTTGTTTAACAGTCAGCTTCTTCAATGACTTGTTTCGATGAAAGAATGCTTTTTAATGTAGTACTGGGAATACAGTGTTCTTTGGCAAAAGCTGTTTTCGAAACATTTGAATTTTTACAAGGGATTTTTTTCTTTAAAAGATAACGAGGTTAAGTTACGTTTCACTGGCATGTTAAAAACATAACCTGCTCATGAAATCGCGAGAGAAGAAATACCACTTACAGCTGACCTTACTCGCTGGCAAATGATGTTACACTCAGAATCGATCAGGTAAAATGTCTTACTCGACAGAGTCGCGTTGCATGAAGAAGTGTGTTTAAAATGATTTGCAGCTATATTCCAAGAACGCAAATTCCCCATATAGGAAGGAAAGGAACGCTTAGTAACAGTCGAAAATTCCTCGTAAAGGTTTGAATACAATAGAGAGGTGGGGTTATAAAGAGAACACGAAGACTTTGCTTGGATGTTGCGGCTGCGCCAAACTGCTCCCAGCTGCTCCAAAAACGGTATTTTAACAGAAACTGCGACATTTTAAAAATTCATGCAGTTTTTACACTGTCAGAGTTAATTAGTAATTTCGTCAGTTCTACTATTTGGCGAATTTTTCCCTCTGAACGGGGGGGGGGACAGATCGTATTTGTTCTCCTTACCTACTTTTCAGGTAAAGTACACGAAGAAAATATTTCTTGCTTCAGTCATGCTGCCACTCGTTGGTACTACAGACTGAATATTGTCCAAAATATCCAAACTAAAATTCTGTACCTACTAAAAAGAAATTCATTTATAGCCTGTACGGGGATGGAAATTTTTCTCTCTTTGTTGGAGTTCCGCTTCAATGTTTTTCTACAGCCGATTTATGTTTTTTCGCCAATTTCGGCTTTTTATTGTAAAATTCCGCTTTTGTTTTTCGTAAGGCTTTGAGCATGTGTGGGAATTTTGGAAAATTCTGCCTTTTCCCAAATCATCTTATATAAAGTTTTCGAAATTGGAAAAAAAAAATCGCATATTGGTGAGATTATTATTCCTTGAAACTAGATTTTCAAATGTGAGGGATCAACCATTCAACACTTCCCGATTGCCGATTGTTCCTGTAATGTAATGCTAGAAGCTTATTAAAAATGATAATCAAGAAGTACACAGATCGGGAAAATATGGAAATGATTTACTATTACAAATTTGCATTTAGATAAGGATTTGGCCAAGATCATTCGCAAAGATTTGTTCCGTTGAGAGGTAAATGATTTCTTCCATTCAATCCATATATTTAAATTGAGATTATACTCACATTTTATGGAATCAATCTACAATATTCAAGATTAATTTTTGAAGTTACTATCCTTGTATTTAATTTTAGCCGTGACGCAAAGGAGTGAATGTGAGGGTTTTAATCTCCCGTAAGTATTGCTGTATACATATGTAACTATTACTGCATTAGTTTTTAGTTATAAGCTGAAAGAATGAATCGACCTACCCATCATTTCTTGCAACGCCTTAAACAGATGCAAATAAACCAGAACAATCCAATTAGGAATATTAAATAATATTGCTGCTGGATTTTTCTAATCGAGTTGGTCATGGTTTCATTTTGCACCGATAAATGATTTGTTTTAACAGCTTCAACATTAACTTTAAAAGCCTTATTACACGTGAACATGTACTCGTTGAAAAAGCAGGAGATTTAATTTAGGATTCCTTTTCCTGTTAAAAAATAAACACATTTCTCATATAGCAGTAAAAAAATTCTAACGGTTAATAGCACATTATTATCACAATCCGAACTGAATTAAAATAAATCAGTTGAAATTTTTTCCTGTAACTCGAGAAATCTGTTATTCTTAACCAATAAAAAGAATCATGACCGTATGTTTCGACATGTGATAAGGATATTTACCCCTTTTTGAAAGTTATAGATAACGTTCCTTTCACTAACATTGTTATTTTCTGTCTCTCTGCCATGAAACCACAGACTTATTTGAAATCCTCTATCTTTATATATCAAATTCTTCTGTCCGGGTGTTTGTAATACAACTCCTCCTAAACGTCTGGACTGATTTTGATGAAATTTTGTGTCTGTGATTTGAGAATGGTTTAGATTCACAATCTGATCCGATAGAAAAAAAATTTTTTTTAATTAAAAATCCAGAATTGCGCATTTATTGAGATTATTATAATGCCGCTTGAAACCCTCTTCTGCTTACATATCTGTGGCGCAGTGGTCAGCGCAACGGGCTTCAGTACGAGAAGTCCCAGGATCGAATCCCCGTACAGGTGATGTGGGAATTTTAATTTAATCTAATTATGTTTGTGATGACTGTACGCGTGGTGGCGTCAAGTATTTTTAAAATAATTTTTTCCTTACTTTTCCATCAAAACGGTTCAATTTATAATTTATTTAAAAACGTTTTACAATTTTTGTATTTGCAGAAGGACAACGTCTGTCGGGTCGTCTAGTATCACATAAATTGTAGCGCCGAGAGATGGCCGATTGGTTAGGGTGCTAGCCTTCGGTACTGGAGTTCGTGGGTTCGAATCCCACTGTGGTATGGATGTTCGTACCCGTTCGGACTTGACTTTAAACTGTAAGTCCATTAGCCCTCGTGTTGCAAAAGTAGACCGTAGTACTCCAAACCAAACCATATAAATTGTAGCAGAAGCTTGTAAATACTTAATATAGTTTTGGAAATTAAAACGTCTTTAAACTCGCGGTGTTTTAAGGGGGAACATCACCTTTAAACCTTCAAAAATTCGATTTTTATATATTTAAAATTTCTGGATATTTATGAATTGTTTAAAACAAACCTGAATGAAATATACGAACTAGAATCTGTACAACGATACAATCTATGCATAAAATATTGTTTTTTAAAAATACTAAAATTTTTTAAATGCATTTTACTAAAATTCGTGCTTTTCCAACTTACGTCCACTATAAATAAAAAACTATTGTACATATTGATTAAAAAAATTTCCCAGTAAATACACTATAGACCTATGATGAGACTACCAATTATTTTCGTTGTTGTTGATTTCATTTAGTATTTACAGTATCTGAAATCGCATTTTTAAACATCACTAGACGACCCGGTAGACGTTGTTCTGTTTTAACCAGGGCTTCGAACCGGAACTGAACCGAAAACCGGAAAAAACCGTTATTTTGGTCGGAACGAAAACCGGAACTGAACCGAAAAAAATATCGGTTTATTTCGGTTCGATATATCTTTCAGTCATTTTGTTACTGTTACCAACTTATCAATATTTTCTAATTTAACGTCAACTTTATAATTACATATCCGCACTTGTATAAGATTGCAATGGTGGTTTTGGCAGCTCCAGCTACACAAGTTAGTGTTGAAAGAGCGTTTTCAGGTTTGAAATTTATTCTCCGAGACAACTGAAGTAATCTCAGTGAAACCACGTTAGAAGATACATTAATAAGTAGAGGCAATTTTCATATGTTAAATAAATAATATATTTTTTACATAATTATTGCAAGGCCAAGTGCACGATGTGAGAGTCAAACGACGAATGTGGGTAATCATGAACCTAGTTGTCAAATGCGATTTTGATAATGGATAACAATGCCAATGCTCTCCGCTCTTATCGTACCTGCTGTTTGTATCATTTCACATAGTATACCAATTAAAAAAATAATAAAATCTTCTAAATTTTGATAGAATTACATTTTTTGTTTATAATAGAATTATATTTTTAGTACAAATAAGAATATACATAAAATGAAATTATTCATTTGGAATTGAAACGAAAACAGTTATTTTTGGCGGAGCGAAAACCGGAACTGAACCGATATTAATTTTTTAGTTGAACCGGAACAAAAAAAAATTACGGTTCGAAGCCCTGGTTTTAACGCTGTAAATCCAAAAATTATTGTCAAATGTTTTTAAATAAATTATAAATTGGACCATTTTGATGGAAAAGTAAAGAAAAAAAATATGTAAAGAATATTTGAGGCCACTACGTGTACAGTCATCACAAACGTAATTAGATTAAATTAAAATTCCCACATCGCCTGTACGTGTATTGTCCTGGGACGTCTCGTACTGAAACCCGTTGCGCTGAACACTGCTCCACAGATACGTTGGCAGTGAAGGGTTTCAAGCGGCATTATAATCTCAAGAAGCGCGCAATTTTGAATTTTTAATAAAAAGATATTTTCTGTCGAATCAAATTGTGAATCTTAACTATCCTCAACTTAATTACATACACACAATTTCGTCAAAATCAGCCCTGCCGTTTAGGAGGAGTTCTATTAACAAACACATGGACAGAAGATTTTTTATATGTAACGATATTAGCTTTACTTTTTTTGAAAATTACATGCACTGAGGTAATATTTCTGATACTTCTTAAAATTTTAAACAGATGCAGAATGAATGATACCTAATAAATATTATTAAAAAAAATTTTTTTTAATGCAACTCATTTTGTATTGTTGTAAGTCTGCGCACAGTGTATCAGAAATATTTAAATTTTTTTAAGCAAAACTCTTAACTTTTTACTTCATATTAAAATTTCTTATTCTTTAGAAACAAAGTAAATTCAGCGAAAGTAATTAAATATAATTAGAGAATAAATGCTTAAAATGTCATTTATTTACTATAATAACTAAAATATAAAAGGGAAAAAATGATAAAGGAAAAAAGATCTTCATTTAAAGTTGCTTGAAGGTGATGTGCCCCTTTAAGTGTGTAAAGACGTTTGGCACACTCGATTTGCTTAATTCTAAAATTATGAATATTTGTATTGTTTTATGCAACGGTCAGGAGGTTTCTCATTCTATTTCAACCAGTGGCGTGCGGTAGGTTTTCATGCAGGGTGTGGAGAGAACATGTATTCTCCAATAAATCTTTAATTATTGAGACATCTGAGTTCTCCATTCTGAAACGGATTATTTATTATGAATATAAATTTAAAGAATACAATAAATAATATATTTACTTACGAGTAGTCGAGATATAACTATAAAAACAGCTAAACTTATGAGAATTCTACTGGCACTGAAGCAAAAATCATGTCTTGTGTTGTATGGTGTCATATCGGCGTCGAAAAAGCAACGCGTTGGGCTTCCACGAAAAACTTATATGTTCAGCAAACGTAGCACCACATGGCCGCCCGCCGCTGCGGTGCCTCATCCGGATGCTCACTGGTGCCGACAAACCGAACGTCTAGTCCACGTGAAGAGGATTTCACTGCACTCTGGCAGAATAAAGCGAACTGTTTCTTGTTCGGTCAGTGGATTAAATTATATTTATTAGTTGTTTTTGACATTTGGAAATCATATAGTCTGCGAAAAACATCTTGACAATTTTTAAAAACACAACCAGGGATATGATGTTACATAATATAACTTATATACTGTTTGTAAGACACAATGAATGGTAAAATTTGGAGTGTTCTGTTAAAATTCGTTGCTTTAAAACAAAACAAAATTGATTTTCAGCTAATTATTTAATAAATATAATACATCATTGAAATTAATTTACCACACTAAAATATTTCACTTTATATTGATGAAATACTTCTTTTATATTTCTATGAAAACAAAATCTTACAATATATAAATTTAAACATTAATCGTCTGCAAAATCGTATGGTCAGTTAGTTAAAAAACCAAAATCGCTTCAGCATGTAAGTCCCCGCTCTAATACAGCGCTTAATAAGCCGTACCTTCGGATGATTCTGAATGCCAAGTGCCGGAAAAATAGCTGCACTTGCCTCAGTGCCATAGTATGCTGTTCTTCTCCAGTAGCCCATACATATAAAGCGTGATTTTCAATTTAGTGCGCAGTGCGTACATATCAGAACTTCCCATGTTCGTTTGCTTTTGAACGCGCTACTTGGTGCAGCACCTAGTACTGCACGCACTGCGGGAATACAAGCAAGCAAAGCAACATAATATTTGAGTATATTATAAATAATATTTATTATATACCATATAAAGATAGGTAGACATAGGTGCAGAAAATTATTGTCCCTTATAATTTTGCCAAAGTGTGCAGTGCACACCTTGCACATATGGACCGCACGCCACTGATTTCAACATACAGCAATTGCTAAATAAAATAATATGTGGATTCAGAGGGACTTCATTTACTTAGTGATGGTTGCATGCCCACGAAAGATACATCAGTGCAGAGTTTTGGAGATAAATGAATATACGGAAGTAACCCTGGTAAAAATTCAGTAAGTTATGATCAAAATAAATATTTTCTTTGAAATATGAGCTCTGAAATTCATCGTGATCATAATACTTTCTTTACTTTGTATAGAGAAGTAGCAATAAAAACATACTACTACTGTCGTCATAAACACATTTTTAAAAAACGCGCGGGTGTTGATTGGATCAAAGAAGCTTAAACAGTTTCTACTGTATGAGCATTCAATAAAACCACTGCAAGATATCAGAGATAAAAGGTCAAGGTCAGGGTAATTGGTTTTTACGGAGTACCTCGTAGTGAAAGAATGCACTACTTCAACCTGCGAACTAAAAATAAGATCAAAAACATAATTTATTGAATCAATGCACAGTAACAAATGCCCCAAACCAAACAGGAATTTATAAAGCTCACAGATACTTTCGAAACGAAAGCGAAAATGCTGCAAGGTGTGATCGTTCACATATCAAAGCTATGAGAAAAACAAAGCGTTGATTAATTAAATATCAGCGATAAAATAGAAACAACTCAATTTTAAAGGCTAGCATGAGGACGGCCTTACGATAACAGTAGCAGATGTTTGTTCTCCTCTTGTTGTAACAAGGCAAAAGTGCCTGATTGACAAAAAATTCTGCTGCAGTAATATTTCACATTCCAGATTGGATGGTCTGGTCTATTTGATTTCTTTTAGGCTGCATCTCAGCTTAGCGAGAAATTGGACAGAATGGATTCACCCTTTGTACTTAGGCCTCAAAATTAAGGTAAAAATACATATAATATATGTATTCTTATGGTGGATTATAACCCCTACATTCTCGCCTTTGCTTTATGCTAAAGAGAATAACTGGTGAGATTTTGAATACTCTTATTTCTTTGAAAAGTATTTTAATCGCGAAAAATTTCAATGTTCTACTGTTTTACACAAAATGAAAGTTGTAGTTGTTTAAAATTTTAATTAGTTTTTTAGATTATATTACAAACCAGCAATAAATATAAATTCTTAAACAAATTAAAGCACATTCAGAAAACGAATTTCACATTTTAATCATATTTAATTTCCTTCCCAAATTTTCGAAGTATAAGTTAAAGTTATAAAATTGAAATATTTGGTGAACTACCTTCGCACTCAGGTGATGGGAGATTGCACACGTTTTTCGCGAGATAATTTAGAAACATTTTTCAGTTTGTAAACGTTTACTATACTAGCAGCGAAATATATTACCAGACAAACAGATGTCGAAAGAAACAGAATGAAGTAGCTAAAATGGATCCTGTCTTAAAGGAACAAAGCTGAACTATGACCGAATGATTAGGGCGCTAATCTTCGAATCCCACTGTGGTATGGAGGTTCGTAGCTCGAGTATGATTTCAAAACAGTTGTAAACATTTGTACAAATTCAAAACAGTTGTAAACATTTGTACAAATTCAAAACAGTTTAAGTCTCTGACTTGCCAGAAACCTGGGTTATTGATTAGAAACAAGTGTGTCGATTGTTAAAGGGAAGCATTTAAAAAAGATTTTAAAAAAATTAAGCATGCGAGTTAAAAACGAAAGAATATTTTGATTCAATTTGCATCATCCTACTTATGTGAGGCTAGTTTTTGAAAGTTAGTAGCGAGGTCGGTTAGACTTAGGTGGACTTCCGGCTTGTGATTCCCAATACATATCTGGTTAAACGATGGCTGAATGGGAAGGTCGCTGCTCTTTGGAACAGGAGTTCATGTGTTTAAATCCACTTCTGGCATGGATGTTAGTAGCTCTTCATAATCGGCTGTAAGCAGTAGATCTTGGTCTATATCTATATTTTACTTTCAAATTTATCCACACTAGTCTCTCGTGACAAAATTTCGAAGTACGAACTTACTTTCGATACAAGTAGTAAAACTCATTTTAAACGTCACTTAGCTGCCATTTCACATAAGTCGAAACAAACTGTGAGCTAACCTGATTAAGGGTCTCATCAAAGTCGTTTAACGGCTAACCGCGATTAATCTCTGTTTAAATGGAGAATTGGTTCCTATCATTGGTTCGTGCCATGGGTTAATCGCGGTTAGCTGTTAAACGACTTTGGTGAGACTGGCCCTAAATTGTAGAAAATTACCGACCAAGAATGATGAGTCGAAACCTAAGTATTCTCAATGATAAATTTACATTACTATCCACAATTTATTACAGTTTTTTGTTTTATCTAGGAATTTGAACTGACGGAGTTTTTAAACTACTTTATAGTATCCAATAAATTGTTATAGGTGAATATGACTTTAATTCCACACATTGATATTGATGATGCATTTTTGTGTAGAAATGAGTAATTTTTGTGTAGTTATAAATACCATGCTATTAAAACAATTTATAGACTTTAATAAACGTCTGACATTTATGCAATTTACCCTTTTGAGGGAAATGTAAAAGTTATACTTTGAATATTTATGTATGTTTATGCTACAAATATATTTCGTTTATACACACATATCGCAATTTGTAAAATCTAATCGAAATATTAAAGAAATAAAATGCAAGAAAAATTTTCTTTAGCTATAACATCGATATTTCGATTTTAAAATGCAGCGTAATTGGGCAGATGTTTATAATTTTGATACGCACTTGAACGGGCTCGTAATGCGATTGGCTGTCACTATAAGATACCACGTGCTTTTGTTTGAATAACTAATTAGCTACTGAAACAGAAAACTGCTTTGTTAAATCTCTTGCCAGAATTTGAAACTGTAAGTAATTTCAAATTGGAACTCTTAAGGTAAGTAAACGCTATTTCTTTTAAATGTTCTTATGTGGCATGTTAGTTTAAGCAGATTTCTATTTTTTCGTGCTTAGTAAATTTAACAGTGTTATATCGACACATTAGTGGCGGATGTGCGGGAAAACTTCGAACATAGGTGTAAGAATTAATGGACGCCAAATTCGGTCAGAATCACACAAAATGGAAGTTACCTATGCTAGAACAAATACATTATTTAATGAATTTTTTGTTCTGTAAAAAAGCAAGTAAAATAGACTAATATGCTATGTTTTAAAAACAAATTCCTATAATCTTTTTATGAATTATATTTTTTCATGCCTTATTGTCGGAATACGGTTTTAAGTGTCAGGATACAGATCTTCTCTTTATATACAGCTCTAATGTTTTCATTTTTATTGAATAGTTGTATTACATACAACCTATATGTATTTCGAATAACACCAATAATATTTTGTACTCATCAGTGGAGTAAGCAGAATTTTTTCAAGCGGGGGTTCATAATTCTAAAAAATAATAGCCCGCAAAATTTCTACTAAAATGTTTATTTTTGCTATTTTGTCTGAGCTTAAGGAGGGAGGTTAAACTCCTACCCCCCTCTTGCGTAAGCCACTGGTACGCATAATGTTTAACGTATTTTAAAACTAAATAGGGTCATACCGAAACAAATCTACACTCAGGTCTGGTGTTATGTTAAATTATGTAAACAGCAAGTAAGTTTTATTATCTGTCAGTCTTTAGAGTTTTATGAACGAGCTTAAGCGGACTTAAGCCTTTAAAATAACGTAATTCGACTTAATAATTATTGTAATTTTGAAAGGTAATCTAGACATAAGTTTGTTAATGAAACGAAATTTGCAGTTAACTGATTATTTTATTTCAATAGCACCTATTTTTTTCGATCAACTTTATTTTTTACTTAATATTTCATAGTATGATTTACTGTCTTAGACTTCGTATGTTCAATACGCATTACTTTTATATTTCACTGAAATTTTTGTGCCGTGTCTTTAAAGTGTTTGAACTAAAAATTGAGTAATAGCTTTTCAATTCACAGGATATTGTCAAGCTACAGGATTTAACCCTCTGACTGCTCAATTTGTAAACCGAAATCTCTTCAAAAATTGCGGATATTTTTGGTTGCATATTTTAAGTATTTATATAAATTGGAGAATTGAAATACTCATTTTTTTCGAGAAAAGATTTTTTATTTTGACTTTTATCATAGGAAGCTAAGCTGTCAGAAAAACTAATTAAATTGAAATTTATTAAATAAATTTTTTATGTGATAACATCTGAAATTACAATTTATATCTATTTATAACATACTATCTTTAATTCTATTATCTAATATAACTATAGTTCTAGTCACCTAATTCAATTTATTACATAAATGTTTAATACTGTATATACTTTATTTCACTGGTTAAACGGTGAAAAGGCGAGATGTGCCCCTTAAAGGAAGAAAAACACATGCTTGCGAAAATCGCGGGAAGCAAATTTTGCTACATTTGAATTGCCCGTGGAAATCGCGGGATGAGCAGTTCAGGGGGTTAATAACGCAAAGCAGATGAAAAAAACAAGACTGCTAAAATAGCATATACTAAAAAGTAATTTTTATGCAAACTGTATTAAATGCAAGTGGGCATTGATACCCATGTTTTTAGTATAATGCAGACACTAAACATACAGTGAAAAAATTAAAATAGTTAATATGAAGTACAGTAGAAATATATAGTGAATTTTGAGGGGAATCTCACTTTTTAAAAGCAAATGTATTGTATCTAAATCTAGATATTTTTATCTTGCAAATTTTAGTAGCCTTTGCTTTATGCAACATTTATGCTCGTAAGTTAAGACAAATGTTAAATATTTTAAAAATGATTTTCAAAGCCTTTTAATCTATTAAATATAGTGTTATTAAACTGCAAATGATATGTTTAAATAACGGGGGGGGGGGAATTAGCTTACAATTAGTTTCACTAGTATCTATGAAATGTATAGTAAATTACGTTTTAGTAACATGTAGCATTTGAAGGTAATTTTCAATTTCCAATCTCTTAAGTATATAATAAGCTTTACTCATTTTAAGGACGTTAATGGCTAAAAAATTTTATTACCTTGATCAGATGTGGTTTATAGCTTCCCAGTAATAAAAATTCTTGTCCCGGGGCGAAATTCACAAAACGTCTAATTGAATTAAGTCTATTATAGTAAATATATATATTTAACGTGATTTACTGATTTTATAACTGTTATTCAAGGTTCGTACGGTGCTTAAAAGTGCTTAAAAACTGCTTAATTTCGAAACGCGCTTTTAAGGCCTTAAAAAGTGCTTAAAGAGTGAAGGAAAGAAAATGTTTTTTCGTTGTATAAGACAAAGAAATTCCTTACACTATCTTGATACTTGCATCACGTCTATAGAAGATTATAAATTAATTCAGTATTAAAATAGTAAGCAATAACTAGTTTTGCCTTTGTCTACATTTTTGGTCATTCGAATAGGCGATCCATCAGTTGTTTGGTTTTAGTCAATTAAGATCATTAAAGATATTATTTTTATAAATCATATATGTAAATCTTATATAATATGTAATCTTATTAAATCTTATACAAGTTATAATTTTCTGAGATCTAACATTAAAGAGTAGAAAACGTTTTTATAGGTTTTCTAAGAACCTTTCTTCTAAGGTTTCTTCTAAAGTTAAGTCCAACAAATAATATGGTTCCTAAAAGTTTAATATGCCGAACTCTGGCCGATTGGTTAGGGCGTTGACCGTCGATACCAGAGTTCGTGGGTTCGAATCCCACTATGGCATGGTTTTTCGTAGCCGTTCGGAATCGGCTTTAAGCTGTAGGTCCCGGTCTCGTTAGCCCTCGTGTGCAAAACAGTAGACCGTAGCGCTCCAAACCAAACAAAAGTTTAATATAATAAAGTTCAAATGTATTGGTGAATTTATTTTTTTTTAATTAGGCAAATTGAAGAAGCATCTGATTTGAATCTGTTTTAATTTTTTTTACTAGAAAAACTTAAGTACTTGTTTATATTGATAAAAAGTTATTTAAATACTTTCATATTTAGATACTTGTTTTTGTATTAAGTAAGTCAGAACAATCATTTTTAATAGTTATTCAACTACCTCTTTTCTTCCTCTTTTTTTCATTTTTCTCCATTTTCCTTCTTTTTCCCCAAAATTTTGACTTTTGTGTCTGTGAAATACAATGATTTCCAACTTATACACACTCTCTTTTGTTCATGTTTTTGTTGAATCTAATGTAATAACCATTATTTTATCTGACATGTTTCTGATAAGAGGTGCTTAAAAAGTTTGAACGGTGCTTAATTTTTTCCATTAAAAAATTGTACGAACCATGTTATTCACATTTGCAAATTAACTGCTTCATTTCTAATTTATGAATAATAAAAAAATTTAATGTATTAATGTATGACCTCAAATATAAGTGTACACTTACATAGGACATACTGTGAGGCCCACCGACCTAAGATGCACTTTAATATGGCCCGTTTGGCCAAAAGATGGCCGATTGGTTAGGGTGCTGGCCTTCGGTATTAGAGTTCGTGGCTTCGAATCCCACAGTGGCATTGATATTCGTAGCCTTTCAGAATCGGCTTTAAGCTGTAGGTCCCGGTCTCATTGCCCTCGTGTTGTAAAAAGTAGACCGTAGCACATCAAATCAAACCAAACCAATCTGGTCCTGGCAACTTTTTGAGCTCCCCAGACCTGATCTTAAAGAATATAAGTGTATTCTATTCATTTTGAACTTGTGTATAAAATTCTTTTCTTTCTTAGTTTTTTTATTCAGTTTATATTAACAAAATATAATTTTAACTCCTTCAACATTAACTACACGTGCTACTCGGGTAGTGCTAAATGGGTAACAGATTTGGATACTTGTATTAGTATAAAGGAATATTACTGGTGTAAAGCTTTTGAATTGGCCTAAAGTGCCTGTATACCCAGTTGCGTTAGGAAAAAACAATTTAAAAGGTATAGTTATTGTGCCTTTGTATTTAAATATATTCTCAATGCAGTGAATGTCATTTTATGTCACACAGCGTTACTATAAGACAATTGCAGTGCCAGATTATTCTAAAAATATGTGTGCTCATAGTCAGTGCACCCACATTAAATGTTAGGACATTCTTATGGACATTTGTGCAGTGCAACTGTCTTCCTGGACAATTCTAGTGATCTACATTGAAAATGTCGAAATGTCGTATAGCATTCACGCCTGTGTATTTATACATTTTCCTAATGCAGTGACTGTCATTTTATGTCACCCTGTTTTATTAGAAGACTGTTGCAGTGCGAGATTATTCAAAAATTATGTGCGCTTATATTGAGTGCACCCACATTAAATGATAGGGCGTCTTATGGACATTTTTGCAGTGCAACTTGCCTTCCCGTAAATTCAAGCAAATCTATACTCTAAATGTCGTAATTTCCTATAGCACTTGTGCCTGTGTATTTAAATATTCCCCAATGCAGTGACTGTTATTTTATGTCACCCTGTATTATTAGAAGACGGTTGCAGTGCCAGATTATTCAAAAATTATGTGCGCTCATAGTCAGTGCACCCACATTAAATGTTAGGACATTCTTATGGACATTTTTGCAGTGCAACTTGCCTTCCCGTAAATTCAAGCAAATCTATACTCTAAATGTCGTAATTTCCTATAGCACTTGTGCCTGTGTATTTAAATATTCCCCAATGCAGTGACTGTTATTTTATGTCACCCTGTATTATTAGAAGACGGTTGCAGTGCCAGATTATTCAAAAATTATGTGCGCTCATAGTCATTGCACCCACATTAAATGTTAGGGCAGTCTTATGGACATTTTTGCAGTGCAACTTGTCTTCCCGTAAATTCAAGAAAATCTCTACTCTAAATGTCGTAATTTCCTATAGCACTTGTGCCTGTGTATTTAAATATTTCCCCAATGCAGTGATTGTCATTTTATGCCACCCTGTATCATTAGAAGACGGTTGCAGTGCCAGATTATTCAAAAATTATGTGCGCTCATAGTCAGTGCACCCACATTAAATGTTAGGACATTCTTATGGACATTTTTGCAGTGCAACTTGCCTTCCCGTAAATTCAAGCAAATCGATACTCTAAATGTCGTAATTTCCAATAGCACTTGTGCCTGTGTATTTAAATATTCCCCAATGCAGTGACTGTTATTTTATGTCACCCTGTATTATTAGAAGACGGTTGCAGTGCCAGATTATTCAAAAATTATGTGCGCTCATAGTCAGTGCACCCACATTAAATGTTAGGACATTCTTATGGACATTTTTGCAGTGCAACTTGTCTTCCCGTAAATTCAAGAAAATCTATACTCTAAATGTCGTAATTTCCTATAGCACTTGTGCCTGTGTATTTAAATATTTCCCCAATGCAGTGATTGTCATTTTATGCCACCCTGTATCATTAGAAGACGGTTGCAGTGCCAGATTATTCAAAAATTATGTGCGCTCATAGTCATTGCACCCACATTAAATGTTAGGGCAGTCTTATGGACATTTTTGCAGTGCAACTTGTCTTCCCGTAAATTCAAGAAAATCTATACTCTAAATGTCGTAATTTCCTATTGTACTTGTGCCTGTGTATTTAAATATTTCCCCAATGGAGTGACTGTCATTTTATGTCACCCTGTATCATTAGAAGACGGTTGCAGTGCCAGATTATTCAAAAATTATGTGCGCTCATAGTCATTGCACCCACATTAAATGTTAGGGCAGTCTTATGGACATTTTTGCAGTGCAACTTGTCTTCCCGTAAATTCAAGAAAATCTATACTCTAAATGTCGTAATTTCCTATTGTACTTGTGCCTGTGTATTTAAATATTTCCCCAATGGAGTGACTGTCATTTTATGTCACCCTGTATCATTAGAAGACGGTTGCAGTGCCAGATTATTCAAAAATTATGTGCTCTCATAGTCGGTGCACCCACATTAAATGTTAGGGCAGTCTTATGGACATTTTTGCAGTGCAACTTGTCTTCCCGTAAATTCAAGCAAATCTATACTCTAAATGTCGTAATTTCCTATAGCACTTGTGCCTGTGTATTTAAATATTCCCCAATGCAGTGACTGTTATTTTATGTCGCCCCTGTATCATTAGAAGACGGTTGCAGTGCCAGATTATTCAAAAATTATGTGCGCTCATAGTCGGTGCACCCACATTAAATGTTAGGGCAGTCTTATGGACATTTTTGCAGTGCAACTTGTCTTCCCGTAAATTCAAGAAAATCTCTACTCTAAATGTCGTAATTTCCTATTGTACTTGTGCCTGTGTATTTAAATATTTCCCCAATGGAGTGACTGTCATTTTATGTCACCCTGTATCATTAGAAGACGGTTGCAGTGCCAGATTATTCAAAAATTATGTGCGCTCATAGTCAGTGCACCCACATTAAATGTTAGGATATTCTTATGGACATTTTTGCAGTGCAACTTGCCTTCCCGTAAATTCAAGCAAATCTATACTCTAAATGTCGTAATTTCCAATAGCACTTGTGCCTGTGTATTTAAATATTCCCCAATGCAGTGACTGTTATTTTATGTCACCCTGTATTATTAGAAGACGGTTGCAGTGCCAGATTATTCAAAAATTATGTGCGCTCATAGTCAGTGCACCCACATTAAATGTTAGGACATTCTTATGGACATTTTTGCAGTGCAACTTGCCTTCCCGTAAATTCAAGCAAATCTATACTCTAAATGTCGTAATTTCCTATAGCACTTGTGCCTGTGTATTTAAATATTCCCCAATGCAGTGACTGTTATTTATGTCACCCTGTATTATTAGAAGACGGTTGCAGTGCCAGATTATTCAAAAATTATGTGCGCTCATAGTCAGTGCACCCACATTAAATGTTAGGACATTCTTATGGACATTTTTGCAGTGCAACTTGCCTTCCCGTAAATTCAAGCAAATCGATACTCTAAATGTCGTAATTTCCAATAGCACTTGTGCCTGTGTATTTAAATATTCCCCAATGCAGTGACTGTTATTTTATGTCACCCTGTATTATTAGAAGACGGTTGCAGTGCCAGATTATTCAAAAATTATGTGCGCTCATAGTCAGTGCACCCACATTAAATGTTAGGACATTCTTATGGACATTTTTGCAGTGCAACTTGCCTTCCCGTAAATTCAAGCAAATCGATACTCTAAATGTCGTAATTTCCAATAGCACTTGTGCCTGTGTATTTAAATATTCCCCAATGCAGTGACTGTTATTTTATGTCACCCTGTATTATTAGAAGACGGTTGCAGTGCCAGATTATTCAAAAATTATGTGCGCTCATAGTCAGTGCGCCCACATTAAATGTTAGGACATTCTTATGGACATTTTTGCAGTGCAACTTTCCTTCCCGTAAATTCAAGCAAATCTATACTCTAAATGTCGTAATTTCCTATAGCACTTGTGCCTGTGTATTTAAATATTCCCCAATGCAGTGACTGTTATTTTATGTCGCCTGTATTATTAGAAGACGGTTGCAGTGCCAGATTATTCAAAAATTATGTGCGCTCATAGTCAGTGCACCCACATTAAATGTTAGGACATTCTTATGGACATTTTTGCAGTGCAACTTGCCTTCCCGTAAATTCAAGCAAATCTATACTCTAAATGTCGTAATTTCCTATAGCACTTGTGCCTGTGTATTTAAATATTCCCCAATGCAGTGACTGTTATTTTATGTCGCCCTGTATTATTAGAAGACGGTTGCAGTGCCAGATTATTCAAAAATTATGTGCGCTCATAGTCAGTGCACCCACATTAAATGTTAGGACATTCTTATGGACATTTTTGCAGTGCAACTTGCCTTCCCGTAAATTCAAGCAAATCGATACTCTAAATGTCGTAATTTCCAATAGCACTTGTGCCTGTGTATTTAAATATTCCCCAATGCAGTGACTGTTATTTTATGTCACCCTGTATTATTAGAAGACGGTTGCAGTGCCAGATTATTCAAAAATTATGTGCGCTCATAGTCAGTGCACCCACATTAAATGTTAGGACATTCTTATGGACATTTTTGCAGTGCAACTTGCCTTCCCGTAAATTCAAGCAAATCTATACTCTAAATGTCGTAATTTCCTATAGCACTTGTGCCTGTGTATTTAAATATTTCCCCAATGCAGTGACTGTCATTTTATGCCACCCTGTATCATTAGAAGACGGTTGCAGTGCCAGATTATTCAAAAATTATGTGCGCTCATAGTCAGTGCACCCACATTAAATGTTAGGACATTCTTATGGACATTTTTGCAGTGCAACTTGTCTTCCCGTAAATTCAAGAAAATCTCTACTCTAAATGTCGTAATTTCCTATTGTACTTGTGCCTGTGTATTTAAATATTCCCCAATGCAGTGACTGTTATTTTATGTCACCCTGTATTATTAGAAGACGGTTGCAGTGCCAGATTATTCAAAAATTATGTGCGCTCATAGTCAGTGCACCCACATTAAATGTTAGGACATTCTTATGGACATTTTTGCAGTGCAACTTGCCTTCCCGTAAATTCAAGCAAATCGATACTCTAAATGTCGTAATTTCCAATAGCACTTGTGCCTGTGTATTTAAATATTCCCCAATGCAGTGACTGTTATTTTATGTCGCCCTGTATTATTAGAAGACGGTTGCAGTGCCAGATTATTCAAAAATTATGTGCGCTCATAGTCAGTGCACCCACATTAAATGTTAGGACATTCTTATGGACATTTTTGCAGTGCAACTTGCCTTCCCGTAAATTCAAGCAAATCTATACTCTAAATGTCGTAATTTCCTATAGCACTTGTGCCTGTGTATTTAAATATTTCCCCAATGCAGTGACTGTTATTTTATGTCACCCTGTATTATTAGAAGACGGTTGCAGTGCCAGATTATTCAAAAATTATGTGCGCTCATAGTCAGTGCACCCACATTAAATGTTAGGACATTCTTATGGACATTTTTGCAGTGCAACTTGCCTTCCCGTAAATTCAAGCAAATCTATACTCTAAATGTCGTAATTTCCTATAGCACTTGTGCCTGTGTATTTAAATATTCCCCAATGCAGTGACTGTTATTTTATGTCACCCTGTATTATTAGAAGACGGTTGCAGTGCCAGATTATTCAAAAATTATGTGCGCTCATAGTCAGTGCACCCACATTAAATGTTAGGACATTCTTATGGACATTTTTGCAGTGCAACTTGCCTTCCCGTAAATTCAAGCAAATCTATACTCTAAATGTCGTAATTTCCTATAGCACTTGTGCCTGTGTATTTAAATATTTCCCCAATGCAGTGATTGTCATTTTATGCCACCCTGTATCATTAGAAGACGGTTGCAGTGCCAGATTATTCAAAAATTATGTGCGCTCATAGTCATTGCACCCACATTAAATGTTAGGGCAGTCTTATGGACATTTTTGCAGTGCAACTTGTCTTCCCGTAAATTCAAGAAAATCTCTACTCTAAATGTCGTAATTTCCTATTGTACTTGTGCCTGTGTATTTAAATATTTCCCCAATGCAGTGACTGTCATTTTATGTCACTCTGTATTATTAGAAGACGGTTGCAGTGCCACATTATTCAAAAATTATGTGCGCTCATAGTCAGTGCACCCACATTAAGTGTTAGGGCAGTCTTATGGACATTTTTGCAGTGCAACTTGTCTTCCGGATAAATTCAAGAAAATCTGTACTGGAAATGTCTTATTTTCCTAAAGCACTTGCGCCGGCGTATTTAAATATTTTTACACTGCAGTAACTATTTTTTCACCCTATGTTATTAGAAGACAATTGCAGTGCCAGATTATTCAAAAATTATGTGCGCTCATAGTCAGTGCACCCAGATTAAATGTTAGGGCAGTCTTATGTACATTTGAGCAGTGCAATTGTCTTCCTGGACAATTCTAGTGATCTATATTGAAAATGTCGAAATGTCCTATAGCATTCATGCCTGTGTATTTAAATATTTTCCTAATGCTGTGAATGTCATTTTATGTACCCTGTATTACTAGAAGTCAGTTGTAGTGCCGGATTATTCAAAAATTTTGTGCACTCATAGTTAGTGCATCTACATTAAATGTTAGGGGTCTTATGGACATTTTTGCAGTGCAACTTGTCTTCCCTTAAATGCAAGCAAATGTATACTCTAAATGTCGTAATTTCCTATAGCACTTGTGCCTGTGTATTCAAATATTTCCCCAATGCATTGGCTGTCATTTTATGTCACCCTGTTTTATTAGAAGTCTGTTGTAGTGCTAGAGTATTCAAAAATTATGCGCGCTCATTGTCAGTGAACCCACATTAAATGTTAGGGTAGTCGTATGGACATTCCGGCAGTGCAACTGTTCTTCCTGGGTAATGTTTGGTTTGGTTTGGAGTGCTACGGTCTACTTTTTGTAACACGAGGGCTAATGAGACCGGGGCATACAGCTTAAAGCCGATTCCGAATGGCTACGAACATCCATGCCAGTGTAGGATTTGAACCCACGAAATCCGGTACTGAAAGCCAGCACCCTAACCAATCGGCCATATCGTAATTCGAAATGTCGTAATTTCGTATAGCACTTATGCCTGTATATTTAAATATTTTCTCAATGCAGTTTCTTTTATTTTATGTCACCCTGTAAAAGAATGAGGCAATGCCAGATTTTGAAGATATGTGTGCTGATTTTCATTGTACTCACATTAAGTGTGAGGTTTGTCTTATTGATATTCCTGCAATGCAAGTGGTCTTTATGACAAATGGAAGAGGATCTTCAGTTAAAATGTCAGTTTTTATACCAAATTTGTTAGTGTGTTTTACTGTTTATCATACTGCAGTAGCTGCCATTGGCACACCTCTAAGTGTGTACGGACTTGATGCACTCGGGGTAATTGATTCAGCGTACGAGGTTGCCTTAGTAGTGTTTTTTCCTTATCGGGTTGGAACATGTTGAAATCGGACCATGACGGCCTCATGTAGGTCAGTAGCGGCTTGGTAGACTTTATGGGTCGCTGTTGTAGTGTTTGGTCACCAAAAGTTTGCTGACGTATGGCCCTAGACTTTAGGTTGGTGTAAAAACTTAGTCAATTTTGGTCATCCTCTGTTACTAGAAGACTGTTTCAATGCCATATTTAAAAAATTTGGTGCACACACATTAAATGCTACGGCATTAGTATTAACATTCCTGAAGTACAGTTGGTCTTCCAGGCAGTTTAAAACAAATAGATATTATAGTATATTATAGTAAATTTTGGAGTATGTTTTATTTTTTACATTGCAGAAATCGTTATTTTTTATATTTTTGTCACCCTATTTTATCGAAAGACAGATGCAATACTATATATTAATCTAAGTATAGGTGTATTCATGTTAAGTGCACCAACATTTAACATTAAGTCAGCTGTTTTAATTCATGCAGTGCAACTAGTTTTCCCTGAAAATTCAGCTAAATGTTTAGTCAAAAATGA
The DNA here is from genome assembly GCA_032207245.1 of Pardosa pseudoannulata. NCBI lineage: Eukaryota > Metazoa > Arthropoda > Arachnida > Araneae > Lycosidae > Pardosa > Pardosa pseudoannulata. The sequence continues at coordinate 86,446,225 of CM063506.1, forward strand.
ATTTTCTATAGCAATTACTTAGGGATTAATATTTTTTAATTTCAGTAGTTTAATGTTTTCCTTTGTTTTCTATATTCGATGTTGAATTCAGATTCTGCTTATATTTAATTAGAGAATACAGTTGTGATGCCATATTCTAAAAGCTTGTGAGATCATGTTTATGGCCTCAGCTTGTTAATATTGTCTACATGACATTTTACCGCATATTCACCACCGTGCATGCAAGCCTTTATGTTAATAGTTTTCATTAAAATGCCGTTTCTCAATAAATGGGAAATATTTTTCAGTAAAACATAGGGAATACTCATAGTGTAACTCTTATAAACGAACATCAAATGTAAATGGGGAAAAAATATTTCGACTGGAAATCGGACCAGTGAGATCCGCTTGGATGTTAAGTATCCCCTATATAATAATAGCCTAAGTTGTCTGTCCGCGAATTTTTGAAGCGGTTGTACCTGGAATGGATACAGCATCCATATTGGATTTTTCATGAGTTAGGGTTAGCAAAATTGAAAGCGAGTTCGAAATCCACCCATCCCCCCTTTTCGAGCGTTTAATGCTATTATTTCAAGCCTTATCCTTCCTCTTATTCTATACGAAATTCATTCTTGATAGGATGGCAAAGGCGGAGAGTAATATTTAAATTTCTGGACTGTTCCTACTTGAACCTTCATATACTCTACTTAGTTGGATCACAACGTTCAGGCGTTGTACGTTTGATAGAACGTCCGCCAACCTGATCGTCGTACTTCTCGGGTTGACGGTTCTATCCCTGACGCAGCCAATTTTTTTTAATGTCTAATAAATTTAATATTTTCTTTTTTTTTTTTTTAATTCTTATTCCGTAAGTTGTTTTATTATTTTTAAAATAAATTTTTACTTTTTCAATTAACGTTTTATAATTTTTATAATTTTTACGCATTGTTGTACGGATGTCCCTGGCCACATAAATATTTCATGTTGTGTATCCTTAAACTTTCTTCTCGTTATGTAATAATAGCCTAAGTTATCTGTCTTTGAAGTTATGAAGCTTTTGGACCTGGAATGGATAGAGCATCCATATTGGATATTTGATGAGTTAGGGTTTGCAAAATTCAAAGCAAGTAAAGTTTATCTTTTCCTAAACTATAGATTCGATTCTGAAGTAAATTGGATATTACATAAATAATTTTCTTTTTTATTTGACTTAAATAATAGGTTAAGTACATATGTGATAATTTTAATCGATTATTTTTGTTGAACGTAATTCTCAGCCAAAAAAACAAACCATTTTTTTAGCTGCCTCATAGGGTTCTTTACAATTCTGGAAAATTAAAAATTTTACTGATCCCGTCATATGACGGGCTATTTGCTAGTTTTACAGAGTAGGTACCACTATGGATGTAAATATTTAACGAATTGGGGAAATAACTGTTCACCATCGTGACTCAGATTAATTTTATTTTCAATGTGTTTTTAATAGAAATTTCTATTTTAAGTTTGTCTTAGCACTCTCGGGTACACGCTAATAAAATTCTCTATCAAGGTGTTTAAGTTTAGTTTAGTATTTCCAGTTGTTCCCAAAAAAAGCATTCTCTCATTCTATTTAATTGTATAGATATTAATTTTGTATTAAATTATTTTATTAAAATAGTTATTTTTAATAACTTAAATTTGGTACTGTAATATTTTTTCTTTTTTCCATGTTAAATTTATGTTGGAGATTTAAAGGAGCAATGATGTGGTACATTCAACCTTCTGGTTATTGCCGTAGAGAACATTACATCTGAAGTTTGATTTCTCTTTCGGTAAGTATGTTCAGATTTATACTTGAGTATTTAAAGAACCTATTTTTAAGGAGTTAATATTTTTCCTATAAATATGAGATCATAAAAGTATTTCTTCTTTTATTTTTGCTTTATTTCGGATTACTTTTATAAGATCCAAAGTAGAACTGTCTATCAATTTCGTAAAAAGTACATTTATGCGTAGATATTTCTCCATTTTAATCCCTTGACATCCAAGTCAAACGGAATCTGATGTGTCCGAAGACTACTATTTAATGTAGCCTCCACACCATGGCCAATTGTTCACCACTTCCTGATGGTGACCTTAAACGAGGTTTAATGGGTTGCATCCACAAGCTGGGCCACTAAATGACCCGAGCTCGTGGGTTCATCCATAGGGTCACTTTAATTGCGCATCTGGCTGCCTTTGATATTTGGGAGAAAAACTGCCTCCAAAGCCATCGTCCGCCAACATTGACCTCGATAAGCCATACCACCTCCAGACGGTGGTAATGGCTTGCAGTGGACAATAGTGTGGAGAGCACTTACCACGTTAACACGTGTCACCGACAACCGGCACTCGACTTGACTACAGCACCGTAGGGGCCACCTGTGACCGGCGACCCAGCAAATAATAAAAGTACATAATAAATATGGTTATAATAAATAATAGTAAATTATAATAAATATGGTTACTGATAAATTTTTCAATAACATCATTGTTGTTATAATGGTTTGAAGAAATTAATGCTATATAGCACATACAAAAAAAATTTATTAGTACAAGAAAAATATACATTTTATCAGTGCATATTGCGATGAGTCAGATTGAAACATTCAAGGCAAAGAAAAGGAGAATCAAAGCAATCGGAACAATATGCCACCAATTTTTTGGTCAAATTCTTTGCTCTAGTTCTTTCTAGGTGCTTTGAATGCTAAAGAATCAGAGCAATCCTTCAGCAATCGAAGCCCGATTGTTTAAAGAAGAAGAAAAAAAAAAAAAAAGACAATCGCAACAATTGCTTACCTCACCATGGGAGTCACCGGTGGCCCCCACCACGAAAACTGCTTTAAGCATCATTTTATAATTTATCTGCTGCAAATAGTATTTCAGCATTTGCATCGCATAATAAAAGTTAACGTCGGTGCCTTGGGCAAACCATCAAAAATGTGTCTGGCAGTCAATGTGTTAATTCTGGCTCATCTGAACAATTTTGTGCAAGTTGAGAAAGAGAAAGTTTTATTTTAACATTGGCATTGCTATGTATCATTTAAAGAGGTTTATTAGGATGCTAATGTACAATAGTTAACAGTATAAAATTATGATTTAATATAATACTGCACGTCGTCTGTCGGAGACGTCAAAGTCTACTTTGGCACATAAAAGAACTGACGTCTTCTTGACGTCATTGTATACCAAGGGTTTGAGCTATAAATTATTTTACAGATATTCTAATTTTAAAGTACTGAAGAACTTGATTATCGTATCTTTATAAAAATTACTATTTGATGTGAATTTTGTTTACGTTGCTACTTTTATCGCGTTTGTAGTATAAAAACTAAGATTTCATGTAGAATAAGTTGAAATATTTCTATATTAAGTTTTAAAATATTTCAACAGTTTTAATGACAAAACGTGCTGGTCAAGCCTTTATATGCTAAATAGCCGTTAAGATGTTTGGGTACTGGCCGTATTGGATTTCTCTAGGTCTCTTAAACTGTAATATAAATTGTTCTACTTGTTACATTTAAAGGTGTCTTTAACTTAATTTTTACTGTAATAGAGCAAAAAATCTCCCGCTATAATGCTTTACTAAGCTTTTAAAAGAGAGCGAGAAAAATGTTTCATGTTTATTTTCTAAAACACTTCGATATCTTATTTTAATGCCAATATTTACTAGTTCGCATTTGCATAAAGATAATTCATTTTACCCTGAATAACTATAATCTCTATTGGGCTATAAAATTTGTTTAAAGAATTCTGCTCAGAGGCAAAGCAATTTTCCCCAAGGGGAAATGATGCGAGAGGAATTCAATATGGCTGGTTCCTAACTACGTTGACTAAGGTCATAATGATTTTCAACCTCGGATCTAAATTCTTTAATATCTCGAGCAATATTCACAACATATATACACCACACGGATCAAAAACTAGAATATGCCCACTGAGAATTGTAAAAAAAAAACTATTGGAAGGAAAACAAACAAACAAATCAAACAAGTGATGCTTAACTCCTCAATCGCATAATTTTGGGGCAAACGGTCTTAAAAATGCCCATGTTTTATTTAAGAAAATTGCATAAAACTATTTGGATGTGTAACACATGCTTTTTACTTTTGAGTTCATTTTGAGCTTAATTTCTTTTTTTCATATGAAAAGCCAACAATCACGGTTATTATGACTTAATGTTGGTTTTCCAGCAAATAGAAAGAATTAAAAAATGTTTTAAGTGTTTAAAGAATTTAATTAAACTTACGTACAGTATAAATAAATAGTAATTTTTTCTTCAATGATTAATTTTAAAGCGTTAGATGCAAAGACCAACAATCACAATCTGGATAGAAGTACCGAGTTTTCCTTCTGCATCTTATTGTTTTCATCTCTTTGGAGCAGGGGTCGGCAACCTGTTTGTCCTTAAGGGCGCAATACTAAATTTTCAATCCCCGAGGGCGCATATTTTACAGATAATCAAGAGGTATAAATTGGCATTAAAAAACAGATTTTTTATAACTTTTTTTTGTTGGTGTCTTACCTAATGATACATATAATTCAGTGAGAAACTTGAGTGTCTTGCAACGTGTTTATAGCTGAAACTATTTCTTTTTTATTTTTAAATTCTTCAAAAAGAGAATCAGCAGCTTCTAACATGGCTTCTTTCACTAATTCTCCATCTGTAAATGGTTTTTTATTCTTAGCTAGCAAATGCGATATTTTATATGACGCGATCGTTGCTGCTTTATGTTGTTGCAGTGGTTTAGTAAAAAAACTTTGCTGGTTAGTTATTGAACATTTTAAAGAAATAATTTTTTTTTCTTCTAATTTCAGAGTTCATTGGATAGTCACTATCAAAATTGATATGAACGGTCTTAAAATGTCGTTCAATATTACTTTTCTTTGGAATCGCAACACTATTATTACACAACAAACAAATACACTTCCCTTTGTAATCAACGAAACAATATAGATGTTCTCATTCATCGTTAAAATAATATGTTCTTTTTCTTTTACATTTATACCGTGAAGGGTTTTGAAAGAAAAGAATTATTTCGGATTACTTGGTAGTCTTAAATGCTCGGTCTAATCGTGGTCTATTCGAAATACGATCACACACTAACAAAAAATAAGTGCGTGTTATTAGATAAGCTCAATGTTAGCAAACTGCTAATCTATGCACAATCCTAAACTCAACTGACTACTTGCTGTATATCGCCGTTTGACAAGAGTAAGTAAATCGCTCTGGCTATCATACATTTACATTAGTCCAGCGAGAGCGCATTAAAAATCGATCGGGGTTGCCTACCCCTGCTTTGGAGCAACAAACTTTGCCTTCTGTTGATGGTTACGATTTCTTTTCATTGGAAGGTATCTGTCAATAAAATGCCTTTCAATCAAACGGGTGGGTTATTATCTAAGCTTAGCCTTGCTGTTTTTGCAATGGTATCTAACGTACTGTTTTGTTGTAAATACGATACGAGTTTAAAATAGTTTGATCTAACACACTAAATAATCATAAGTCACACTAAAGTGCTGCCATCGGGTGTATAGTTTAATAAATAAATATGATTCCAGGCATACGAAATAGAATGTTTTGGTATTTTGTGGTGTGCTGCTTTTGACCACTCCAGCCCGGAAATATCAAGGGCGCAGGAAGTAGAGGGCGAAACTCCACAAGGTGAGAATCACGGGACTTTCGGTCTACTTAAAACAGCGGTTTGGGTTTTACTTACCTGATTAATATGAATCCGTGTTATTGAAAAAATACACTGTATTTATACAGAGAGACATTTATTTATTTTTAGACATTAAATTATCATACTTAACTGATAAAAAAACTAAGGTATTAAAATATCGAAAAGTATATATAGTTAGAAAAATATAGTTACTTGACTGGAATACAGTTTCTTACCGATCAAGGTTTGTTACTCTGTTCAGGTGCAGTTTGGATAATTTTCTTTGTATATGACAAGGATGAGTGGTTAAGGCATGAAAGACACATTTGGTTTCATATATAAAAACTTCTTTATTATAATCCTGCTGTCCATGGCTCTGCCATTTAGATATCCTTAGTTCTCACCTTGGAGCAACAAGCGTGGAGTATGTTATCAGCCCGAGTTCCCGCTCAGAAGCAAAATTCCAATGTCTACTTTCGCATCAGCTCTTTTACTCTGTATAGTTCCGCTCGAGGGTGTGTGTTTCTCCTATTACGTTGTTCTTAATGAGTTCCAACTATTTTATTATAACTCGCTTAATTCGTAATCCCCATTTTTAAACCTGATGTGTGTGTATATATATATATATATATATATATATATATATATATATATTAATTACACATTTTCTACATATCAACAACTTACAGTTAAAACAAATATCAACAGTTTTGTTTCTACGCTTGGAACCTTGGTAATGAACCATTTTTTGCATGGGCATAGATTCTTCAATATTATATTTATAGATTTTTATGGGCATAAAATTAGGAAAAGTTAAAAAATTTAATTCAGTTTTGTTAGTAACTGTTTGAGAAAATTAGACGCAAGTTTTTGGGTCCAAATGATGCATCCCGAGGTTCTAGTGTTAAAGGAAGGGGTTAACGTCCAAGACCATTTTAGTACCACTGGCTGTCTAGATAAATGTCCTTCAGTCTAGTTCAGTGCTTCTCAACCTTTTTTGGATTATCCCAGTGAGTCGCTTTTAAATGTTTGGCAGCACCACTTGGTAAACATATTTAATAACTAGAATTTCCGATAATTGAACCCAACAAGGCTACACTTATACCGCTATCGCCTAGATCAGCTACGCTACACTACAGGTTCTGTTAATATAAATTGTCAAAAAAATGTTTAACAATTAAGTGCCTAATATGATAAACTTTCCTTTCTTCCTCAGTGGCATGACAGTCCATGATGGGCCTTAGCCTCCTCTAGAATTCCGTACCAGGCAGTCCTATCTTTGGGTTTGGATTTCCAATTTGAAATTTTCAAGGATCTTATGTCTTTATCAATGCAGTCTAACCATATAAGTTTTGGTCGTCCTCTCATTCGGGTTCCAGTTGGTTTGGCCGTAAAAACTTTTTTTGTGGATCTATTGTCATTAAGTCGAACTAGGTGTCCGGCCCATTTTAATCTTTGTAAGCTAATAAAATTAATTATATCTGGGTTTTTATATGTTCTGTAAAATTCAATATTTGTTCTTCTTCTCCATATACCATTTACATTAATTCCCCCCAAAATACTTCTCAATATTTTTCTCTCAAAAACTGCTAGGGTTTCCTTGTCTCTTTCTGTCAATGGCCTGGTTTCAGCTGAGTAAGTCAAAACAGGTCTTATTAGGCATTTATACAATATTATTTTAGTCAATCTTTTAATGTATTTAGACTTTAAATATTTCTTTAATAAAAAAAAAAAAAAAAAAAAAAAAAAAAAAAAAAAAAAAAAAACATCGATTAGCAGCAGTAATTTTGCTATGAATTTCAGCAGATATATTATTTTGTGTATTAATTTCCGAACCAAGGTATATGAACTGCTTTACAGTCTTAAATCTATAACTGCCTATTTCTAAGAAGGAGTGATTATATTCTGATTTTAAAGAAGGCATATATTTGGTTTTAGTTTCATTATTAATATGATAAACAGATAAATTAAAATTCTGAGGTAATAAAAAAAATCCTGGAAATTTTATTTTTTCAAGTACAGTTAAGTGAGGGCAGGTATCGAATGCAGGCTAAAGAAAGGAATCTTAAGAAAAATAGCATAAACTTAAAAAAAAATAATAGTGAGATTCTTGATTGATAAGATTTTATATTAAACACAAATTTATTTAGCTTTTGTGTCAAATCCAAGCCGAACGATGGCCGAATGGTAGAGTGATGCTGCTTGGTACCGGAGTTCGCGGGTTCGAATCTCGCTGATGTAATTTGTTCGTGGCCGTTCGAAATGGGCTTTAAGCAGTCTCATTAGCCATTGTGTAGCAGAACAGTAAACCGTAGCATTCCAAACCAAATCAGTCTCATCCCCTCGTTTGGAGATATTTAGTGAATTTGTTTTCTGTAGTAGCAATTTCAAGTAAAATGAGTAAAAGTCATGTATCCGCTAAACTACCGACTAAATAAAAATGCATTGAATTGTTTAATTCTATTTTTACTTGTCATTTGGCTGAAGTTACTGAGTTTGGTATTTATGTATTATCTTATTGACCCTATTGCCAAGTAAAATTTGTTCACCAAGGAAACTCAAAGCAAGAAAGCTTAATGGGTGGATAAATGTATATTATTCTAATTTTTTCTTAAATTGTAGATTAAAATTTTATTATTATAATAATTATTTTTTAATAAAAATTAAGATTTTTGCACAAAATGTAAGTTTATCTCTAGGGATATTGTATATAAACATTATAGGGTTATATTTGTCTATTATTCATAGTCATCTGGATAATACCAAATTGTAAACATTTTGATTGAAAAATTGCTATACGATTAAACTTAGGTATGTAGGTACAACAATTTATTTTTATGTATGAGGGTTTATTAACACTTATAAAGTAAGTTTATAGTTTTTTTTATGATAAAATTCCTGTAATTTCTCTAAAAGCATATATTTTATTTGTATATACATCAGAAGTTTTATTCATATATACTTTAACGAAAGCTTTTTAAAGTCATATAAAATGATCCGCTAAATCAGGGAAAGTCATGAAAAGTCATGGATTTGAAAAATTTTATTTTGGCAGATGCCCTGCATTAATATTCGTGGCCGTTTAGGCTTTAAGCAGTTGGCTTCGGTTTCATAAGCCGTCGTGTAGCAAAACAGTATACCGTAGCGCTATAAACTAAATCGGTCTCGTATTCCCTCGTTTGGTGATATTTAGTGAATATTTCTGCAATAGGAAATCATTTACAGTACTAAAACCACATTTCACTAATTATGAGGATTGAAATGGTAATAGTAGTTTTCTTCCAAAGCCAGTTGAATTTGAGTATTTAACCTCAGTCTCACCCCAAAGCCATAATGTCACTCCCTTAAATGCCCACCTGAAAAACACTATATGCCCCCTCCGATACGTGTACGCGCTACGTTGAGAAGCATTGATCTAGTTGAAGACTAGGGTTAAGCAGCAGAAAAAGTTTGAAAATAGATAAACTAATTTCGCTAATAGAAACACACCAAAAGTTTTAAATTATTTAAGCACTAGCATATAGCCCGTCATATAAAGGGATCAGTAAAATTTTATTTTTCCAGAATTGTAAAGTACCCTATGAGACAGGTAAAAAATGTATTAATAGAACATTTGTATAATAGAAAATATTTGTATTAATAGAAAATTAAACAGATGCTTTCTTGATATACCTAAATAAGTAATAAAATACATGCTTATTTGTCCGTGACTTTATCTTCCTCGAATGTATCTTAAAAGTTTAGAATTATCTCGAAAAGTTTTGGACATAGTAAAATATAAAATTAATATTAAAAACACTTCACTGACCTTAAGTGAGTTTCCAACTTTAATTTATCTTGTCATTACGTGATAGGATGGACAGCAGAGGTTTTAATATTGACAGTGATTATTTGTCGGTATATATGAATGATATCCAAAATTTAGCGAATCGATTGCAAACCGTGTGGTTAAGTATAAAAAACAAACAAACGTCATTAATTTTCAAAGATAATAAAACTCTAGATATTTATTAGTCCGTGAAATAGACTCCTAGACTTTTATGAAAACGATTTGTTGTTAATACCGGTGATAAAATTTTCATGGCAACAAAAAATAATGATTAAATTTAAAACTGTCACATATGTACCTAATCTATTATGTAAGCCAAATATAAAAGAAAATTATTTACGTAATATATAAGTTCAGGGATAAAACTTATAAAAATAATGCAGACAATATTTAAATAGTTTAAAATTAAAAGTTTTTACCAGTTTTTAAAAGTTTTTATTATGTAATAAATTGACAAATTTAATCGCCTGCTCTTAACCGGGGAATAATGACATTAAACACTCGAAAAGGGGGGATGGGGTGGATTTCGAACCTTTTTAAAGACTATATTTTTTGCCGTGATATGAAACATATTTATACCAATTTATTTTAGAATTGAATCGATAGTTTAGGAGAAGATAAACATTACTCTCTTTGAATTTTACTAACTATGGATGCCTCTATCCATTCCAGGTCCAACCGCTTCATAAAATCGAGGACAGACGTACAGATAACTTAGGATATTATTATATAGGGGATGCTAAATCAATGCCCAGCATACCTTTTTAGGGACGGCTATAAAAAAAATAACACCGGTTATTACAGATTTTGCATTTTTATCGGAACGCGGTTTATTTTTTGCAATGGTAGGGGGCAGTCCTACTAGTAATCTACCAGATTTTGGAATATCTCTTTAAAAATTTGCAATTTGGATTAAAACTTCATAATTTTTCTAAGTTTGCTCCTAAATTTATTCTGACGGCAGGAACATCGACTGAAATAATGAGAAATAGCTTTATTATAAAGCTTCACTTTAAAATACAGTGTTTGCATGTGACACTACATGAAGCCTTATCGCGAAGGTTTGTTTTATAAATGGTATAGGTTATTTTTAATTAAAAATATTAGAATATACTTATATTAACACACTTGTACGTATAGGTTTATACCTTAAAATTTTTAGACTTACGGATAGCAGTAAAATAAGATTTAAGGTAAAAGCCCGTGAAGTAATACAACTCATAAATGACATAAATAATATATTCTAATTAGCGTACAACAAGAAATTTTAGAATGCGGATTTTTTTTATGCTGAGAATTAAATAGAAAAAGTCATTGTTGCAATGTGCTTATAGTTTACTACATATACTCGTAACACTGAGCTACCTATAGCTCTAACCCAGATTATCTGCTTGGCCAAAATAAATAATTAACACTTTATTCTGAAAATTTAACATTTTAATATTTATATTCATTATATAAAATTTCATACTCATGCAATAGGGATAAAATTAAGGCAGCAGTATTTAGCTATTAATTTATTTAATATAGAGGTGGTGACTCCAGTCATTTGACTTATTCGGACTAAGTTAAGAGAAATGCGGCCGCACATCTACGGGCAACGAAGGATGGCTCCGGCATCAGTTGAGGCATCAATCGCGGAGACTTTGAACAAGCGTCACCTCCGTTCTTGAGACAGGAATGGCAGCTAGATCGTCACTTCTATGTATTTTAATTCATAGAGGTGACGACAAAAAAAGTTATATTGAATTTTTATTTGTCTTATTAGATATTTCTTTAACTTAATGTTTTGAAAAAATAAACCTAAACCACTGAGACCCCATGAAACGCCCAGCGTCTCTTTTGCAGAACACTAAAAATAGTTTATTTTTTTGTCTTCAAATTTTCATTAAACATCACTGGGGAAGGAAAATCCATTTTATGCACAATTTACCAAATTCATTATTCATATTTTAAATTTTTCCATTGCAAAGTCTTCCCATTTTCCAACCTCGAAAATAAATTTGCTTTTTCTGCAGGTACATAGACTGAAATCATGGCGAATAGATAAATCTATTATAAAACTTCACTTTAAAGTACTAATGCTTGCTTGCGATACAAAACATATATTATTACGAAGATTCATTTTTGATGAAGTATATGCAATGGTGTGTTTAAAATGACAGCTGATCACTGATAACGAAAGACTGCCGCATTCAAAGTTGTTCAAATCTCATATTTGGAGGGTTATTTGCTTTCTACGAGCATTTAGAATTCTCTCGCAGATGTATCGCTAGATCTTAAATTAATTTCCCATGGGAACACATTCAAAATGCAGGTGGCCACAGGTTCTGACCTTTTGGCCTTACTTGACCCCTGTACACTAACTACATTTTAATGCGCTGCGCATTATCTTGTCAATTTGCTTTAATTAAAATACGCATCTCGCGGAGTCCGTGAATTCAGTTGTATTTTCTCCCTTCGCAAAGTGACCACCTGCTAAGGTCACATTTGTTCATGTGTTGCCTCCAATATCTTTATTACCTAACGCCACTTTTATAAAGGGTTAATATGCCATAACACCTTGACATATAGACACATCTTGTATTTGGTGTGCCATAATAGACTTTGACGTCTTCGAGAAGACAAGAACTCTTTGGTGAACACCGGTCAGTATATTATTTTATAGACTAGAATATAGCCCATCATATGGCGGGATTAGTAAAATTTTTAATTTTCCAGAATTTAGCGAATCGATCGCAAACTATGTGGTTATGTATAAAAAACACACAAACGATCAATCATCATAATTTTAAAAGATGTATAACTTAAACGCTAGATATTTTTTAGTCCGTGAAATAGACTCCCAGATTTTTATGAAAAGAATTTGTTGTTAATACCGGTGATTAAATTTTCATTGCAACAAAAAATAATCGATGATTAAATTTAAAACTGTCACATATGTACCTAATTCTATTATTTAAACCAAATATAAAAAATTATTTAAGTAATATCTGAGTTCAGTGATAAAACGTATGAAAATAATGCAGACGATATTTAAATAGTTTAAAATAAGATAATTTAAAATAAATAAAATGGTTGAAGGAATGACGTTATAATGCTAGAAAAATGTTATTTTAACTTATTTATTATGTGATAAATTGAATCGCCTGCTCTTAACCGAGGAAAATAGGACTTGAAATGATGGCATTGAACGCTCGAAAAGGAGGGAAGGGGTGGATTTCGAACTCTTTAAAGACGACAGTATTTTTCTCTGTGATATGAAGCATATTTATACAAATTTATTTTAGAATCGAATGGATAGTTTAGGAGATTTAATCGCTTTGAATTTTGATAAAACTTACTGATCAAGAATCCAATATAGATGCCTCTATCCATTCTTGAGACAACCGCTTCATCAATTCGAGGACAGACGGACAAATAACTTTTACTATTATTATATAGGGGATTATTGTTTACTGTCGACCTTATTCAATCTTATATAAAAATGTAAATCCGAAAATAAAATGGCATGTTTCTGAGATTGTACAAGTGTTCACTATTGAGCGAAATTAAATGGTATCCTACGGACGCGTCAACGATTATTTTATTCGTATGTCAAGGCGTTAATCAATCCCTTGACATACAATGACGTCTGGGAGATGTCAGTCGTTTCATTTGCCAGTAGACTTTGACTTCAATATCTGTCTCCGACAGACATCGTGCAGCATACAATTAATTCATTTAACTTGTGCTTCTATTCTGCTTTGATTAGAATATTCGAGGATTCACGTGTCCTTCAAAGTAATGTAGGAAGCGGATCAACTTAGAAGTATAAAAAAAGTGTAAGTTATTCTACCTATTCGAAATGTTTTATACCGTATAGAAATACTAATTTTATACTATTATTTAATTGGCGATTAAAATTGCCGGTATACCTTATTAAATGTTAGGTAGCAATGCCAATTTCAAAATAAAACGTTCGTTTTCTCATCTTGCACAGAATTGTTCTGTTGAGCCAGAACTAAATAGTATTTTTCAGATACATCGAATTCCGTTTTATTTGTATGCCAAGGGGTTAACTTACTGCAGGGTTAATTAGAAAAAATGCAATTGTACCTGCAAGTCTTCAAGTGGATAACCGCCCAGTGTTATCAATTTGAAGAGTGGTCACCGTTATTGGCCAATTTATCGTACTTGGGTTCATAGGAATTGCATCAAATGTAATTACAAACATCCATATCTTTTATTTTGGATATTAAATGTATACTTTAACTAAATAATTTTTAAAAGTTTTTTTTCACAAAACTGGGTTTTTAAGGTTAAACTCTTTATTTAGATCAAGGTGTCTTTTAGAACAGTGTTTTAATTCACAAGTGATCAAACATCAGTTTATGTTGCTTTGTTTTTAATTATAGATCAGTGTTAATCATAGTTGGAACAAAATTAACTGTATCTTAAGGGTCGGTCTCGCCAAATTCTTTTAACGGCTAACAGCAATTAACCCATGGCGCTAACCAGCGGTAAGCCTCAATTCTCCGTTCAAACAGAGATTAATCGTGGTTAATCATTAAACGACTTTGGTGAGACTGACCCTAAATTAGATCAAAACTAAACCAAGGGAAAAGATTGGGTTTTACCCTTTAATTCACTCTGAGCCCACACAACCTCTTTAATGAGTAAATTATTAGAATACAAGCTTAGGGCCGGTCTTACCAAAATCGGTTAACGGCTAATCGTGATAAACTCATGGCGCCAACCAATAGAGAATGTGCGCATGACGTCAGGTGCAGCAAAAATTGCAGCTCAACTTCCTCGTTGGCAAAACATGTGAATTACCTACGGATTGTGCTTGTTATTTGGGGGTTAATTTTGTCAATTATCTCAAAATGGTAACAAGCTGTTGTGCGCATGGCTGTACTAAACGTTTGAAAAAACGTGAATATATTGGATTTGATTGCTTTCCTAAAGATCCTACACTGCGAATGTTTTGGATAAAAGCTTTAAAAAGGAAAGACTGAACTCCAAGTTTTCCTTCGAGAATTTGCGGCAAACATTTTCAGAATGATAATAAAACGTTAACTTTACTGTAACGTAATAGATTATATTAAGTTATGTTCTAAGAATTTTTTTATTATTACTAAGGTTTTTTTTTCATATTTCTAATGTATTTTCTATCCATTTGTGAGAAGTACTGTACCTATAAATGTAATTACTTTTTTCTCTTAAAATGATCAGGTTTTGCACATTTTTATTAGATTCTTATTTATGTAATAGTTTATTATGCCTGTAAACATAATCAAAGTAGTTATACTTTGATTATGATACTTAATAGTACTGTAGAAAGTGTTTAATTTTTTTAAAAATATATAATTTTGTAAGTGTTAAAAAATCTATCTTGAATTACTTGGCCAGTTTCTGATGTTTCCTTCCCCTTCCCTTAAATAATATTTAGTTTCATTGTATACGTGATCCATATCGAAGCTCATAAGATACAATGAAAACAAGCAATGTGTTGCCAACGAAAAGTTGAGTTGTCAGCTCTAGTATTTGTTTACAAACATGCACTTTCTCTATGGTGGTACGCAATTCTCCGTTTAAACAGATATTAGGAGCGGTTAGCCGTTAAACGACTTTGGCGAGACAGGCCCATATTGAAGCTGATTTTTCTCGGGCACGGCCTACAATTCAAATAAAAATTTAAATGCCAACAGTTGAGTTGTCTCGTTTCAAAAAGCACAAGATTAGTTGTCAAGTCCTTTTATTGTGGTTTCAACTAGATTAAAAACATTTAAAAATAATTGATCAGTTTCTACATTGGTAGTTTTTAAGTAAACGAGACTAATTTGTATACGCGAACATGACACGGGTTAAACATACCTTCACCGTAGTGCAACTTTTTTTTTTTAATTTGGAGCAGTTAATTTGATTTTGTGTTGAAACATTTTTGATTCTTTCTTACTAAATATTAAAAAAAGGTACTTTTTATACTGATGTAGATCATTATTGTGACAGTATAAGTAAGTTTCTTATAATACTTGTAGAAATATTGTAGAAAATGTAAAAAAATTTTGTACAAAAATCAAACTTATTTTTTCTCAGAACTTTTATATAATTAGTTTCCTGCTCTTTTGTCTAAATGAGACCACATTTTTACACGAATAACAAAAATTTATAGTCTACTTTAACAGATATTTTTAAGTGCAAGAAAGCGTAAAGCTTATTATAATTTAAGCAAATTTTAACACTTTTATCCATTTACTTTAATGATGATTTAACAGAATCGGACTGACTTTAAATATTATTTGTATATGCGTTAAAAGCCTACTGCTATAAATTATTTGTAATCATCCAGGTCGTATCGTTCGTTCGAAACCATTTAGCTGTAAGTTCAATTCTATTTAACCCTTTTACTGCAAGTAATGATCCGTATTTCTCCAAACCAAAGCGCATCTATTTAATAATAGTCTAAGTTATTTCACCGTCTGTCCTCGAATTTATGAAGCGGTTGGACCTATAATGGATAGGAACATCTATATTGTATTCTTGATGAGTTAGAGTTAGCAAAATTCAAAGCGAGTTCTTAAAACATTCGAAATCCCCCCTTTTCGAGCGTTTAATGCCATTATTTCAAGCCCTATTTTCCAGGTTAAGAGCAGGCAATTAAATTTATAGCATAATAAATAGGTAAAAACATTTTCCCAGCATTATGAACTCATTCCTTTAATCATCTCATTTATTTCTTATAAAGTGATTTCACGTACCAGGGCACATCTCAACTTATGACAATTCTGGCTTTAGTTTCAAACGGAAGGGCAGTTTATTGTTTGTTTGTTGCGGGAGCTGTTGTAAACATGAAAATGAATGGGAAAGGCATTATAGTAGTTCGTGACGTTGTGACGAATTGCTCTATTTTAAATTGTTTTAATATTGTCTGCATTATTTTTATACGTTTTACCACTGAACTCATTGCGCAAATAATTTTCTTTTATATTTTGTTTAAATAATAGATTAGGCACATATGTGATAATTGTAAATTTAATCATAGATTACTTTTTGTTGCAATGAAAGTTTTATCACTGGTATAAACAGCAAATTCTTTTCATAAATGGCCATTGGTCTATTTCACAGACTAATAAATATCTAGCGTTTAAGTTATATATCTTTGAAAATTAAGAAGTTTGTGTGTTTGTTTTTATACATAACCACAAGGTTTGACTAAATGAATTCAATTTGATTCTGAACTGCATTCACAGTATCGGGGGACTTCAGAGGAGTATGAAGATAAAAAAATTATTTAGCTTGTACCAAATAATTCTCTGCCAAAAACAAATTATTTTTTTAACTGCTTCTTAAGGTGCTTTACAATTATGTAAAATTAAAAATTTTACTAATAACGTCATATGACGGGCTATATGCAAGTGTACAAATAATTTTGCAGTATATTTTTAAAATTCAGTTTATATCCTTGGTCTGATAGGATTTATCTGTAAATTACATATAAACTTGAGCACATATGAGCTTGAAGCATTGATGCTAATATAGAATATTACGCTACTAGGTACTTGAAAGTAGACAAATTTGCCTGTTGAGGAAAGTTAAAGGAAGAAATATAAATTTGACACCAGTGTTAAAACTTGCATTAGTGTTTATACTGGATCAGTATTTATTTATACTTTATATATCTTTGATAAATTAAAATACGTTTTTCTGTTACTGTGACTGTCAGTACTCTTCTATCCAGCTAGAAATGAATATTCACCCCTTGGTATACAATGACGACTGGGAGATGTTAGTTATTTTATGTGCAAGGGCAAACTTTGATGTTAACGAGACGTCAAAAACTATCAACGGCAGATGAGCAGCAAAATATTAAATCATTTAATTATTTAAGGGGACACATCATTTTTAAGCAACTTCAAAAAGAGGAATTTTTGTTATTTTTCGATTTACCATAACTTTTTTTCTTATTATGGAAATTACTTGGAAATTTTAGCATTTAATCTCTGAATCTAGTTAATTATTTTCTTGTATTTACTTTGTTTCTGGTAAATAAGAACTTTTTTATAGATAATAAAATAAAAATGCTTGTTTTGAAAATTAAAAAAATTGCTGTCACACTGCGCGCACTCTTACAGCATCACGAACTATATTTCAGCAATAAATTTTGCATTTTTATAAACAAGAAACATTAGGTATTATTCTCCACTTATTTAAAAGTTATCAGAAATTTTACACAAAGAGAATAAATTTTCAAAAAACCTAAAAAATTAAAAATGAAAAATTAAATTTCAAATACAATAAATATCGCATAAAATAAACTTTCAAAAAAGTAGGTAGTTTCATTGTAGTACTATAATGTGTTTGCCTTGAAAATTATAGATCCATACGTGCAATAGTTTTTTTAGAGTGCGAGCAAGTTTGAAAAACTTCATTTTGAGTAAAATGCATTTAAAGTTAAAACTTTAGATATTTTCATCCTATTTCCATTAAAACATTTGATAAAAGGATTTAAAATTGCCTATATGTATACATTGTCCCTTCTGTTTCTAATATTTTTACTTTTATAGCAATTTTATATCTTTTTCTTGCTTTGCAAGCCACTAACGTAAGCATCTCAGCCATGATTTCAGCCGAACGAATCATCTGTTGATCACTGTTGTATGTAAACACTCTTGCCTAATTACCAATTTAATATTCTTGATTAACATTGGTTCAAACAACATGACCATCCTTCATAAAATGCATCATTTACCACTATTTGAACAATATTTGAATCACAGACAGAAGTTTTCAGGCATACTTTCAAAATTAAAGAGCAGGATTCTGTGTATAATCTCCTAAACATTTTATGAGCACACCTGGTATGCTAAGATCTTTAAGCATGTTTTTATTTATTATAGAAGATAAAATTGACATTTTATAAACAAAAAACACTGAGGTTAATTTTCCACTATTAATACTCTAAAGTATTTAATTACCTTTACACTAATATGTTACAAAATACATACCAAATATTTCCATATATAATCCTATAAAATTTTAATAAGTTCATTTAATGAAACATTTAAGTGCTGTTTTGTTGTTGATACTATTTAATAATCTTATGTGGAAAAAAAATAAATGAATAACTGAATATTTTTTAGTGTGTACGAATATGAAAATCATTATATATACAGAAAAACTCTATTAAAATTTAAATTATAGAACTTTTTAGTTATATTTTACTTATAGAACCTTTGTTACAATTATATTAAAACGGTTTAAAACTCTCCTGCTGCATACGCTACAGAGTTAGCAAAACCCATTCAGTTAGCAATTAATCTTAAAACTGTTTCAACGCTAAAAGTGATGACACAACGGCAGGGAGAAACATAAACAAACACCAGCAGGGTGATTTAAATGTCCCATGCTGCCAGTGTTTCCTTTTTTTATGTTATAGTTTAATGTAGCCTCCACACTATGGCCAGTTGTTCACCACTTTCTGATGGTTCACGGGTCGCATCCACACGCTGGGCCACTAAATGAGCTCGGCGCATTGATTCGTCCATAGGGTTTACTGCGCACTTTAGTTGCGCATCTGGCAGCGTTTGATCTTTGGAGAAAAACCGCCTCCGAAGCCATCGTCCGCCAAGGCTATTTTATCGTCTGCCGCCATCAGCCACGATAAGCGAAACCCCCTCCAGACGGTGGTAATGGCTTGCGGTGGACCATAGTGTGGAGGCGCCTTTACAGGTTCGAATTCGAATATTTCAATGGGGTTTGTTTTAAACGATTCAGAAAATTCCAGAGATTCTTAAAAAAAAAAAAAAAAAAAAAAAATTTTTTTTTGAAGGTTTAAAGGTGATGCTCTAATTCGTGCTTCTTTTCTGTTTTGATTTGAACGTTCATGATATTTATCCCTGAAAAAAATATAAGTTGTAAAACTACCTAGAAGTGTAAAAAATGTCCGTTCCTGTACCTAATGGACAATGCTTTGTAATGTTTCATACTTTAAAGAAACACTAATTTTAGACTATTAATTATATTGTCCATTAATATCATATAAATGCTACATAACAATGCAAGTTTCAAAATGAAATGTTCTTTCTGTACAAAATTGTTTAGAAAAGTCAAACTAAATAGTATTTTTCGGGCACATCAAATTGCTTTTTAATTGTATGCCAAGGGGTTAAGCAAGTGAGAACGGATTTAAAATTATTTTCGGTTGCTTTTTATTCTTTTTTATACGTTAAAAGTATCGTAGTTTTTTATGTCACTGTCTTCAGTAACACAGTTTATTTAAATAAAATCATTGCATTATCGTAGAAATCATATATTATAAATATTTAATTTGCTAGTATCGTAACTACAACATTTTAACTTGAAAAATAATAGGGAGTTTTTCTTACCTTCTTGGATACTTTTTTACTAGTTCTGATGCTGCTACGTTGTCATTTAATAAAATTCTGTGTATTAATCTCCAAATAGGGTTGGTATTTTTAGACTTTTTAAATAGTGTCTTTCGATCTGAAGTCTTTATTATAATAGCGTGTTTTTGATTCAATTTAAAATGAAATGTTCGGTTTAGTTTATAATAAAATTGTTTCTAAATGTAGATCAAACTTTTTTTAAAAACCAAATTTTTTTGATAATGTTTTTAAAAATCATATATAAAATCATATGTAAAATTGGAATAAAAAATAGAAATCCCCCGCAAACTAACATCTGAAATTTGTATATTAAAAACTTATTTTGGATACCAAATAAAAGCTATCAGTTGGGTTAAAAAGTTCGTAGGCAGACATAATTTTTTTTAGATAAAATTTAATTTTATTATTTAATGTAGTTACCTTCAAGGGCGATACAACGATTATAACGGTCATACAATTTTTCGATACCATTTTTATACAGTGGACTCCGCTTAATTTGATCAGTTTGGGACATCGTGATTTTGATAACAATAAATGATATGAAAAATCAGATAAATTACCCCCCCCCCTTTAATTCACTCGTACTAAATTTCAAAACAAAATGAAAAACACCTTATATTTATGTACTGTATATTATCCTTTGATACATAAGAATTGTATACATAATTTTAAAAAAAATAATCAATTGCTGACTGTCTACAATTTTTTCTAAGAAGCTTATTGATAAATTATTCATAATCATAATCAAACTGTCATAACGATTTAAAATTTCGATCTTTTGTTTTAACGTTAAATTACTAGCATATAGCCCGTCATATGACGGGATCAGTAAAATTTTTAATTTTCCAGATTTGTAAACTACCCTATGAGGCAGGTTTAAAAAAAGGGTTATTTTTTGGCTGAGAATTATCTTGCAGCAAAAAAATAATCGTTGATTGAATTTTAAATTATCACATACGTACCTAATCTATTATTTAAGAGAAATATAAAAGAAAATTAATTTCGTAATATATAAGTTCAGTGATAAAACGTGTGAAAATAATGCAGACGATATTTAAATAATTTAAAATAAGAAATTATTAAATGAGATGGTTAAAGGAATGACGTCATAATGATAGAAAAATGTTTTTTCATCTATTTATTCTATAATAAATTGCTAAATTTAATCGCCTGCTCTTAATCGGGGGAAAATGGGTCTTGAAATAATGGCATTAAATTTTCGAAAAGGGGGGAAGGAGTGAATTTCAATATTTTTGCTGTGATATGAAGCTTATTTATACCAATTTATTTTAGAATCAGATCGATAGTTAAGGAGAAAATAAACTTTACTCGCTTTAAATTTTGCTAATCCTAACTCATTAAGAATTCAATATGGAGCCTATTTCCATTCCAGGTCCAACCGCTTCAAAAATTCGTGGACAGACGGACAGATAACTTAGGCTATTATTATATAGGGGACTAGACTTGTGAACTGTTACTATTATGTTATTGTTATTGTTGTGTAGTTAGTTGTAAGTTAAATTTTAAGATAAAAGTTATCTTAGGTGGAAGAATGTCAAATCGTCTGTTAAAATTGATGTTCTACCCACATATTATCTTTTTTATTTTATTTTTCCTCTGTAAGTTGCGAGTGGCAACGAACGATTTTGTTTAGTGAAAACATGGCTGTTCTTTCGTATGCGAGAAAAATGGCTCTTGAGTTGCTTTTGTGTTTTAATATGTTAATATTATTTACGCCATAAATTCTTCTATGTGACATTTTCTGTGCTTTTAAAGATCTCGCATACGTAAATATAATAAAAAGTGTTTTATATTAAAAGGGCGTCTGTTTTGAGCAATTAACGCCATTGAGAACATTCTTCAGTATCACACTTCTGATTTCGAAACCCAAACGGGACAGTGATTATTTGGTGGTATATATGAATGGTATCGAAAATGATAAATTTAATCGCCTGCTTTTAACGGGGGGAGAATAAGGCTTGAAATAATAGCATTAAACGCTAAAAAAGGGGGATGGCTTAGATTTTGAACTTGCTTTGAATTTTGCTAACCCTAACTCATAAAAAATTCAATATGGATGCCTGTATCCGTTCCAGGTACAACCGCTTCAAAAATTTGCCGACAGACACCTTAGGCTATTATTATATAGGGGATTCCGCTTTGTGGTTTTCATATCGACAATCTGCATGTAAGCGAGCAAGGCATAAATTGTGAATACGCTCCTTCTCAGTTCCGATAATTTGTTGCCTTCTGCTTATCTGATGTAGCTTCCACACTATGACCAGTTGTTCACTTCCTGGTGGTGACCTCGAATGGTGGTTCACGGGTCGTATCCACACGCTGGGCCACTAAATGAGTGTATTGATTCGTCCATAGGGTCTACTGCGCACTTTAGTTGCGCATCTGGCTGCATTTGATCTTTGGAGAAAACCCGCCACCGAAGCCATCGTTCGCCAAGGCTATTTTACCGTCTGCCGCCATCGGCCACGATAAGCCAAAGCCCCTCCAGACGGTGGTGATGGCTTGCAGTGGACCATAGTGTGGAGGCGCCTTGACAACCATTGACCACCAGTAGGATGTGCGTATTTCTGAAAAACTTCAGGAACATGTAATACTCCTTTGTTCATTCCACACTTAACTAATTTGAAGAGGTGAATTCTCGGAAATTCAAACAGCGAAGGGAAAGAAAAGATTCTTTCTGATTATATTGTGAATTTTCCTTTGCCAGTTAAAATGAAGTTCGAAAACTGATCCCATTAACCGATGTAACGATCCCATAAAGCGATAATTTTAACATACAAATGAATAGAGAAAATCGGGACCAAATGATTTCGATAACAATAAGAGATTGATAACATTAACCGCGATCACATGAAGCGGAGTCCACTGTATTTTGCGTTTTAATTGTATGCCAAGTGGTTAAGCAAGTAAGAACGGTTTTTTATTCCTTTTTATAAGTTAAAAGTATCGTAGTTGTTTTTATGTCACTGTCTTCAGTAACACAGTTCATTTAAATAAAATCATTGCATTATCGTAGAAATCATATATTATAAATATTTAATTTGATAATATCATAACTACAACATTTTAACTTGAAAAATAATAGGGAGTTTTTCTTACCTTCTTGGATACTTTTTTACTATTTCTGATGCTGCTACGTTGTCATTTAATAAAATTCTGTGTATAAATCTCCAAATAGGGTTGGTATTTTTAAATAGTGTCTTTCGATCTGAAGTCTTTATTATAATATCGTGTTTTTGATTCAATTTAAAATGAAATGTTCGGTTTAGTTTATAATAAAATTTTTTCTAAAAGTAGATCAAACTTTTTTTAAAAACCAAATTTTTTTTGATAATGTTTTTAAAAATCATAAAATATATGTAAAATTGGAATAAAAAATTAGAAATCCCCCGCAAACTAGCATATGAAATTTGTATATTAAAAACTTATTTTGGATACCAAATAAAAGCTAACAGTTGGGTTAAAAAGTTCGTAGGCTAACATAACAATTTTTTTTTAGATAAAATTTAATTTTATCATAACACAGTAACACATTTTATTTAAATAAAATCATTGCATTATCATAGAAATCATATAAATGTTTAATTTGATAGTCTAGGAACTACAACATTTTAACTTGAAAACGAATAGGAAGTTTATTTTTCTTACCTTCTTGAATATTTTTTTCTATTTCTGATGCTGCTACGTTGTCATTTAATAAAATTCTGTGCATAAATCTCCAAATAGGGTTGGTATTTTTAAATATAGTGCCTTTCGATCTGAAGTCTTTATTATAATTCGTATTTTTGATTCAATTTAAAATAAAATGGTCGGTTTAGTTTATAATAAAATTGTTCCTAAATGTATATGAAACTTTTTTTAAACCAAAAGAATGTTTATAATGATTTGAAAATCACAAAATATATATACAATTGTAATAAAAAATAGAAATCCCCCAGCAAACTAATATCTGAAATTTGTAAATTAAAAATTTATTTTGAACACCAAATAAAAGCTAACAGCTGGGCTGAACTTGAACTGTTTGTAGGCTAACATAGAAAAAAAATTGTTTTTGATAAAATTTGATTTTATTATTCAATGTAATTACCTTCAAAGGCGATACAACGATTATAGCGGTCATACAATTTTTCGATACCATTTTTATAGTACGATTTTCTTTATCCTCAAAATAGACCTGAGTTTTGGTGATTACTTTTTCATCGGCGCTAAATTTCTTTCCAGCAAGCATTCTCTTGAGGCCTGAGAACAGGAAAAAGTCGCTGGGGGCCAGATCTGGAGAATACGGCGGCTGAGGGTGCAATTCGAAGCTCAATTCATATAATTTTGCCCTTATTTCCATAGACTTGTGACGCGGTGTATTGTCTGAATAAAACAGCACTTTCTTCTTCAAACGGGGCCGTTGTTCCTCGATTTCGTCCTTCAAACGCTCCAATAACGCTATTTAATAGTTGCTGTTGATGGTTTTCTCTTCTCAAGATATTCAATGAATATTATACGTCGTGTAGCTCTTGTTAAAGTTAGGTATTTACCTGTGATCAATTTATAGTGGTTATTTAGTTTAAGACTAAATTTTATGTGTATTGCGTAGTGTAGATTATTTAAGTTTTAAATTCAACCACAGGTCCTGAGAGACTACACTTATTTTTAAAAAACTAATAAGCTAATTAACAGTTGCTAAAATACATATTACATACTTAAATAAACACATAACAAAGTTGAACGTTTTAATAAAATTAAGATTTATTGTTATACTATTAATATGTCGTATGTACAGAGTTGATTCAAATTAAAAAAAAATGCCCTTCCAAATTTTCTACTAGGTGCCACATTATTCAAAATTCAACATTAATGAGATACTGAAACATTTACGTAAAAAAAAAGAGGACCTTATTCCAAATTCAAAATTTTATAACAAGTACCCTTGTGGATCTGCAAAGGGATGTGCATTTGCAGGGATGTGCCAGGGCGGTATCAGGTCGGGAGCTCTTCAGATTTGGAGTTGGTGAAAGGATGTAGACACTTCGCATGTACTCTTGATTGGTGGGATGGCAATACTGACTTCAATACCACCACTGGTCTGGGGCCTTCTAAATAATTAGGGTGACTCTGAGAACCTGCGGCTCCGTAACACTTTTGGTCTCTGCTAGATGTCCTCGTTAATTTTTCGGAGTCTCTCTTGGACTAAACTCTTCCTTTGGTCCCCGAACTCTGCTCTCCAACTATCGAACTCAAACTCTCCAATCTTCTTTCATTTTTATATTATTTTCATCTCTGTACTTATTTCTCTTGCTCCAATCAGCAGAGTTGTACATCTTCATTGGTCGTACTATCTCCGCCTTTAAACAGCAAACATGGGGAAATTTTACCCCTTCAAATTGGGCACTGTCCCTTAGAGACTCATAAATAACTCCACAAAGATACATTCTTATTTAGTGTCATGATCGGAGACATGATTCTAATCTGGGACTAAGATCAGAACTCCGCCCGAGAATTCCGCACACGACAAATCCATTCAATTAATTTTTATAGGTCCTCTCTCCTTTACAAAAGATGTGATGACGTCAGATTTAGATCCCAAGATTTTCCCTACCCGTTTTATTTATATGAATGATATTAGAATGATCTAAATCGCTTCACCACATTATACCATGCGCATTCCAAAATACTGATGTCATAACCTTGCCAGCTGACTGTTCCGTCTTTCCACGGTTTGGAGTTGGTTCATCACGTGCAGTCCACTAGGCTGACTGTCGATTGGTCTCCGGTGTGAAATGGAGCCATGTTTCATCCATTGTCACATATCGACGCATAAATACGGGTTTATTGCGATTAAATAGCTCAGAATCATTAATTCGTTGTTGTTTTTGGCTGATTGTGCGCTCGCGCAGCACTCACTTTGCACAGAGCTTTCGCATACCCAAATATCCATTCATGATATGTCCAACACGTTTCTTTGATATCTTTAGAGTCTCAGATATCTCGATCAATTTCACTTTACGGTCATCCAAAATTATTTTGTGGACTTTTTTAATGTTTTCGTCGCTAACAGCCTCTTTGGGGCGTCCATTGCGTGCATCGTCTTCTGTGCTCGTTTCATCTCGTTTAAACTGATCAAACCACTTCTCAACGGTTGATTTTCATAGTGCAGAGTCCGAATGTTTATAAAGCCAAGCCTTGGCTTCAAAAGATTTTTTTTTTCGCTAAAAAGCAATGCTTTACTAACGCACGAAATTCCTTTTCATCCATTGTTTTCAAACTAACAAAAGTTGCTTCACTCAAAATACTATATCCCATAAACTAATAGTCCGACAACTGTCAAATTTATATACGTGTCTTTCGAAGATTAAGGCTAACTAAAACTCATATGGATTTAATACTAGTAGCTCCATCTATGTGTCAGCCTACGAAATTTTCAGCCCAACTGTTAATTGTATTTTATTTTCTTTGAACACCAATCATTATAAATGTTTATAGCAAGATAAATACAACTTATATTTTTTTAAGTTTCCTGATTTTGAAATTGTTTAGTAAATAATTATCAGTTTTACGCTTACACCAATCGTTTTCTCCAGTTTGATACAAGAGTTAAGTTTCTATTATACTACATAAATTGAAATTACCTTTTTAAAATAGTCATTTAAATCTCTTCTTTTCCCCATTCCCACTTTTCAATACCCAATTTACCAGTCTTAAAATGGTAAAGAAGTATTCTCATACTTACTGTTTTTACCTGTCTCATAAAACTACCACTGGAATAAATGATAATGCTCTGTTCACTAGCCACATTTTTCAGCTGTCCCGGGATAAAAGTTTCGCGTCTGCAATGATTAAATTGTTGAACTGTCTGTTTTTCAAAATAAATTAAATGATCAAGGATCACTTGGGCCTAACAAAAATCACTGAACAATCTTTAATCTGATGGAAACAAAATCCCGTGATTTTTGCTCTAGGGCTGACATTACAGACAAAAAGTATTATTCTTGTACCATTTCATGCAGAGCATGTACCTTGTAATGACGCTCAGTTTACTGCTACTCTTTTTATCTCAAATTTAAAGTTCCAAAACGTTTAACTTAAGCTGCTGATTGTCACGACTAACAATTACGAGTTCTTTTTGCTCTAGTAACTTTTGCTCTAGTATTTTGATGTAGTAAACTAGATCGGGAAACTAATATAGGTATTTTGTATAAAACCCCAAAGACAGGCGGAGATTCTTAGGCGTTTTCAAGTCTTAGTCAAAGGCAAAAGACCCCCCGTCCCTTTGCTTTCCCCTTTTTAACTCCTAACCTATATTGACCACTGGGGCACGCCCTCAGAAAAGGGGGTCTTAGCAATTATAACTGTACATGGCACTATCGGCCAATTTAGGAAAAGATCAAACAGGAGATGCACGCTATCGGAGGCAGATTTTTTCTTGAGATTTTCCCACAGATTTTGACTGAGATGTTGACCTAAGTGTTAAGGGCCTTTTACTTATAGCTTCCTGTTAGCTGACCCCTCAGTTTGTGCTGTCCCTGTAATGAAGTGGGAACTCGTCCTCCAACATTCTGTTAATAAAGGTCTTTAACTAAAACGATGTCAATTTTGTGGGCCTAAACAACTACTAAGTCCACTGCCAAACACAAAAATCACTTGAGTATATTTTATATTGACACTAGAACCGCACAACTTTCGGTTTACCGGGCTGTTTCAAATTTACCTCAATTCATTTAAACCTGTGTTGTTATACAAAAAGTACTCTGCATTTATATGGAAAAGATATTTATTCGTTTTTAGACATTAAATTGCTATAATACATGAAAAATGTTACAAGATAGAAAATTTTAAATAGTTAGAAAATTATATAGACAACATTAATTGAAATATTTAGTTTCTTACCAGTCAAGATTTCTTACGAGCCGCGGTAGCTCAGTTAGTAAAAACAGCAATCTCGTAACTGAAAGGTTGCGGGTTCGGGGCAGGAACCGGCCTAAGATCTGCCGAGTTCATTAAAGGTGATTGGGACACGTAAAATATGTTCGTGGTCACAGTGTCCTCTAAGTTCACAATCAGTACCTCTGGGGTGGCAGGCCAAGTGGTCTATGGGACCATAGCTGTTTAAAGAGTAATCCTGCATTTTAATAATTTTTGTTCCTAATGCTCTCTATCGAATGCTGTTGAGAAAATTTTTCGAATATTTACGGTACCAACTTCACTTGTGGAAACATAGTGGATTATATTTATTGGTTCTGGTTCCATTGTATAAATTCGTTTTTTGACTGGTAAAAAAATGATGTGAATGGATAATGAATAAAAATATTTGAGACTTTTACATTTGAGTTCAAATACTGAAACGTTTTCATACCATCGCCCACCACAATCCTTCAAACCATATTCACCTCTATTCGCCAAACGATGGCCGAATGGTTAAAAGCTGCTCTTCAGTACTGGGTTCGAATATCGCTGCTGGCATGAATGTTCGTAACAATTTGGAATCGTCTTTAAGCAGTAGGTCCTAGTCTTTTAGATCTCGTAAGCAAAACAGTGGATTGTAGCGTTCCAAACCAAACCAAACCAAACCAAACCAAACCAAATCACCGCCCTTTAGCATATTTCCATTGGTCCCTGTGCTTAGGAACTCTCCCGTTGAGATGTAATGCTATAGGTTTGGGTTTGCCTGAGTAGAGGTGAAATAACACTGTCCGTCATCTTTAGTATTCGCTATATTTGGATTTGTTTATATGTAGATATTTCATTGAAACCCAGTGGAGTTGGGGTAGCGCTCCAGGGCAATTTAAAAATCTGGTACGTAAAAATGTTTAAAATCGACCTTTCGAAATAATTCTGTAAAAACAGTAAAAATCGTTATTTTCTGCTAGCCACGTATTTTGTTATTTTACTCTCCGAACAGACAAACGTGTGTGAACTCAAGATTTGCGTTAAATTTATTTTTTCTTGAATGTCAAAAAATCGTAAGAAGGGTAAATTATCGGTATGTACTTTATAATTCTTGCTCTCATTCTAATTACTTCTCGAACGAATGGTTGGGAATTTTATAAAATTCCAAAACACTATGCAAACTAATTTGCTCCTGCCATTTCGTTGAACGTTTGCTAAAAATCATTTTAAAGGTTGAAGAAATTGAACCTCTCAAGGTTGTTATACTCTTTAATTCACAGATGAATGTAGAACGATGGCCGAATGGTTACGGTGCTGACCTTCGGAACCGGAGTTCGTGGGTTCAAATCCCACTATGGCATGGATATTCGTAGCCGTTCGGAATTGGATTTAAGCAGCAGGTCCCGGTCCCATTAGCCCTCGTGTTGCAAAAAGTAGACCGTAGCGCTCCAAACCAAACCAAACCAAGAGGAATATAGAAATAGACTATGACCTTCCTGTTGTCATCAAGAAGGTCCAGTGTGAAGAATTTGACGGAGCTATAGATACACTTGAGGGACGTACTCTATATTATATAAATTAATTCCTCCAGGGGGATATCTCAATGCATTAATCAGTGCTTTATTCAATAACACAAAACTAAACTTTTATTTATTCACATGTACTGCCTAGATCAAGGAATTTGTGGTAACATAATTTTTTTCTCTTTTACAGGCGTTACTTCTTGGAAGAGCAAATTGAAAATATTTTCTTTTACGTCAAACATCGTCTAATACTATTGGAACGTCTGTTATTTCAGACACGTATAAAATAAACATTTTCATGAATAGTCAAATTAAAAGGCAGATGGAGACAAAGAAGAAAATGAGGACGATTTATATGGCTAAGACCATACAATGGGCAGAGTTGTGTAACCCAAAGATGGTACCATCTGACGATTAATATTCTCCTAAACAACTAAGAAACAAGCAATATCTCATCGATTGACAAGTTCTGTGGATGACGATAGCCCAACAATGAGCTACAGATTATCACCACTCAAAATATTTTAAAGATAAATCTATACACATTTATACAAGAAGGTATCCTTTGTCAGAATAAAGTAATCAGTGCCAACAGAGAGACTAAAGTCAGATCTGTTTTGCAGCTACAAGGGAGTTCCAATGTCGTTGGCTGAAAAATCGGACTAAGAGGCGAGACAGAAAATCAGTCTCATAATATCAGGCCCTGAGGCAATTTCACATACAAATAAGCACACTTATTAAGGTTTGACAGTAATTGCCTCCAACAACGGAAAAGTGCAAATCAAAATTAAGATCTAAAGTTTAAAAAAATAAAACAAACAAAAATTGATAAACTATTTCTAGTTCTTAGGAACATTCGTGAGAGAATAGTTTCTTAAACTCGTACGCAACTTTGATTTTAGTGAAAATGATTTTTGTTAAGTGTCCTCTGTTTCTTTGGAGTGTATTCCTTTTCAACACGTTTTCTGATCTTCATGATCATTCGGTTCTCCTAATTATAGTCCTTTACTTGTCTTCAATAGGAATCTTATTGTTCCCTTTTTTGCGTTTCTGTACATGATCTGCTTAATGATATGGAATTTTATAATTTTGCTTTTAGACTTTTCTCCATAAGTTTATTGTTCTGATTGAACGGTCTTTCTAATATGAGCTTTTTACTCGCTAATGAAACGTTCTATTAGAATCTCATTTTAACACTGATTGTTAATTTCGAAACGTAATCTCAATAGCTCTTTTATAATGCACTTCAATAATTTACATTATGACTCAAATTTAACTATTGCCATTTCTAGTAAAGTCAGTAAGTCTGAGATTGACATATCCATTTATCGAGAAAAATCTCAAACTCATTGATAGGATACCTTGTTGAGGTTAAATTCGTACTGACTCCACCTTTAATGAACTTAAGTTTAACTAAATATGTCATCAAGCTTTCATTTATTATTTCACAAAGATTGGTATTTGATTACTTTTCTCTTACTGTGCCCGATTTTATGCGTTTCCTAAGACATTTATCTTATACCCATTGCTTGCAATTGCAATTCTGCTTCTTACAATCTCCTGAAGTACCTGATTTCTGCTTTCTCTCCTCTTTTGTGTAACAATTCTTTTACTACTAAAGTTTATTTGATTTTGTTAAATCATTTCGTAAGTTCGAGCCGATAATTTATTCTGAAGTAAAGTCTAAATAAGCCATGTGCCCGTTTACAGTGGATTAGATTGGTGCTTAGGGAATATTTCGCATTTGAAATTGAAGAGCGTATCAGATCACTTATGTTTATAATGGTCGTTTACATCGAATACTAAATAAATTGCTATAGGTAATTCTCAGAGTTCTCTAATGAGTGATATTTATATGCATTATGTTTAAATTGCTTGAAACTAGTTTTATTTCTATAATAGTTATATGGAGAACTGTTTTTTACCTTGTTGGTCTACAATGTCTTATGGTAATCATTTCTTATAATATGAATTATATCCACTCTTCAATCAATTTGCTTTTGAAAATGAGTACTACAATCGTATGAATTTTTTTAGTGTTGTTACACATACCTTTAAGATTTTTTAGACTGTTACTGTCTTTTCCAAAACTTTTTGAAGTTTCTTCCTGCTCATCTTTCTAATGGAGAATTTTCTCTTTTTTAAAATTCTTGTTAACAACATATCAAATGTGTTTTACCTTTGCTTTACTTAGATCAGCTTCGAAATTTGAACTTTAACCATGGTAGTTCTTCATCGGATTGAGCTCAGAGCTGTTTAACGAGACACTATAAATGTCAAGAATAGTTTTCATTTGCGAGAAACGAAGAACTAGAACTAAGAATATTCAAATGGTAAAGAAAATAAGATATTTTCATGATGATAGTTGAATTATCTCTAAAAGGAGCCTGGAGGACAAGAAACTAAAATCTTTTCTAAAATTAGAAACTGAGTAAGAGATACATATTCCCCGTTCAAATGCAGAAAATTTTTAACAGAATATCCTGATAGAGGGCTCTTAAAAGAGGCTTCAGTCTCTTTATCCTGGTCAATTATATGTTAATTTGAATAAGCTTCATTCGTTGAACTTTGAGTAATTTTTCTTCTTTCGATTGACTGTTGATTACTGCTTGTATTTGAATATTAATTAATCCAATTTTTCGGAAAACTGTCTGTCCACCAGGCGTAAAATTCAAATTTTTAAACCTTTGTTGTCTTATCTTTTTTTAAAAAAATAAGTAGATTAATTTTTATCAGAAAGTTTTATATTAGGATCAATTTGTCTCCTATTTGCATAATTTGTTTTAATTCTTATGCATGCTATTAAACGCTATTAATCATGGTGATGTTATCATTAGTTTGATATTTCCGCTGCTTTTAAATTTTGAAAGTCTCTCTCTCTTCCGCCATCTTTTCTTTAGGAATTTTTCCAGTAGTTAATTGTACTATTAGTAATTCTGAGTTAGATCCGGATTACCTCAGACCGAGCGATGGCCGAATGGTTAGGGTGCTGGCCTTCGGAACCGGAGTTCGTGGGTTCGAATCCCACTATGGCATGGATGTTCGTAGCCGTTTGGAATTGGCTTTAAGCAGTAGGTACCGGTCTCATTAGCCTTCCTGTTGCAAAAAGTAGACCGTAGCACTCCAAAACCAAACCAAACCGGATTAGCTCACATTTAGAAATCGTTTTGAATATTTTCCCCCCACTTTTGTATTTTTTATATTATTGATGGTTATTTTGCCATGAATTTTTCCACCGCGTGAGATGGCAGTTTTCCAACCCTTATTAATTCTTAAAATTACTTCGAGTGACCTATTGAAGACGTTGATTATCTGTCTCTTCTCTTAAAAGCCTAAATCTAAGGCTTCCAAAAGCTCCCTTTCTTATTTACTTTAGCGTTCAATTTGCTTGTCTGTAAAGTAATAGCTGTTATTATATAAGGCTTTTATTTGATCGGTGGTCACACACGTCTCCTGTCTGTAGATCGGCGGCATTCACCTCAAATCGAAAAACTTAAATTTATCAGAATAATTGGCTATTTCGTACAGGAAGTAAAAAAAAACCAACAACTTCTGGAGGTTTTATAGAGATTGATAATTCTGTGATACATTCCATTTATCTCTAATCAGAAGAGACGATTCCAGGATTATAAAGGCCTAAAGTACCTCTTAGAATACTTGATGTCTTTATTTTACCCTTAAAGAGAACAGGATGTTAGCCTTGTGCTTTTCGCTGTTTCTTTCTAATTTTTGCTTATTTTTTTTTCTTTAAATTTTTTTCTGTCGTCTGGGTCTATTGCGATACCTTCTTACTTCATTCAAACTTCATTCATTGTGTGTTTTAAAACTTTTTTTTAAGTAATAGGCATTTTTAAAATTCATTTTAATTCCTCTGCCAATTTAAAGATTACTGCTTTGAATTATTTTTTCATTTCTATCATTCCTAAAGTCGATTACGCAGGTTTCGTATTTATCAAGGCTTAGATTTTTCCCTTCAACAGATGACAATCTATTATATACATAAAAGTAACTTGTTTTCTGTTAAATACTACCCTAGCGCTAAACTTTTTTGGTTTTGCTGTATTTAATTTGGAGACACAGCGGTTGTTTATCCCTTTCAGTAGAAAATCCCCCCCAAAAAAATTTACTTTGTGGACTCTTTTAGTGATCAAGGTTCGTACGGTGCTTAAAAGTGCTTAAAAACTGCTTAATTTCGAAACACGTTTTTAAGGCCTTAAAAAGTGCTTAAAGAGTGCTTAATTTTCCCCTAAAGTCCTTATTTTTTTTTCTTGCCGACAGTTTTTATTTGAATATTTTGAAATCGTCTATGAAAATCATAAAAGGTCGCTCGGGATTAATCGTTCAGTGTGAATGAAATTCCGATGTCTTTAGCCGTCGGGTAACAAAAGAAAACTCTAGCGCTCTGACCAAACTAAATGGTTACAAATCTGTTAGTCTAAAGTACAATTCGAACCCCCTGGCTCAGATACCGAAAAAATTCCCGTCCTATTCGATCATCGTCCCAAAATATCGCTATTTAAAAAAAAAAAAAAAAAAAAAATGTCCACTTAAAAAATAGCCTTATACAGTGCACATATTATTTAAATCATGAGTTTTTAGACATTGATTAAAATTAAATTTAATGATAATTATTGTATCTTTCCAAACTATTAAGGTATAGATTTTATTGCTATTTAAGAAATTCTGCAGTCACAAAATTAAAAATTTGTGTATAGAAATGTCTCCTAAAAATTTGATATCTAAAATGCGCATTTATATTATTAATTTTTTTTAATTAGGATATTTGAGAAACTTCTGATTTGAATCTGTTTTCAACATTTTTTGATTAGGAGACTCGAGTGATTGTTTATATTAGTAAAAATTATTAAGTCCAACAAACAATATGGTTCCTCAAAGTTTAATATAATAAAGTTCCACTGTATTGGTGAATTTATTTATTTTTTTAATTAGGCAAATTGAAGAAACATCTGATTTGAATCTGTTTTAATTTTTTTTTTACTAGGAAACTTAAGTACTTGTTTATATTGATAAAAAGTTATTTAGATACTTTCATATTTTGTATTTAGGTTTTTGATTTTGTATAAAGTAAATCAGAACATTAATTTTTAATAGTTATTCAACTACCTCTCTTTTTGATTTTTCTCCTTTTTTCCCCAAAATTTTGACTTCTGTGTTTGTGAAATACAATGATTTCTCATTTATACACAGTCTCATTTGTTCACATTTTTGTTGAACCTAATGTAATAACCATTATTTTATCTGATATGTTTCTGATAAGAGGTGCTTAAAAAGTTTGAATGGTGCTTTATTTTTTCCATTAAAAAAGTGTACGAACCATGGTCATGTTTCAGCCATCGACAGCCTGTCATTGATAATACAGCTCGAACGTAGCGGCGAAACAGTTGTCTGCGTCTATTTTTTTCTATTTTTGGCAAAGGACAAAACACGCCTGTGTCGGATCCGTGGAAAGATAACATGTTCTTTCTTTACTATGGACGTTACAGTAACCAAGTACAAACATTACCATATAATTAGCATTACATGCAAGCTTCAAGTTATTATTCATTTCTTTAATTATTTCTTAAATTATTCATTTCTTTTATTCAGTTCTGTTATAAAAGAAATGAATAATTGCTTCACTTTTTAAAATCTTTAAAAATTAGCTGAGAACATATGGAAAGTTACTTATCTCATCGTTGAACATTCCAGAAAAAAACTGTGTCGCATCATTCTTGATAGGAATCAAAATAGGAAGCAATTTAATTTTGCTTTCGTATAAAATTATCTAAAATACGAAATGCAAAATCTGTGCTCGACGATCTGAAACTCATTGCTTAGATCAAACCTCAAAACTATCAATTTTTCAATAGAAGTTCTGTTCAAAAGAAAGTATATGAACTGCTGTCAGAAAACGTCTTTCAATTTTCAACTTGTGGAGGATTCTCAATTTCTATATACGTCGATGATTTAAAACTGTTGAAGAAATTAAGCACATCCGATGTTTCTGTAAAGTCATCCTGATTGCTTTTCCTGTTTTGGTTTTTCGTAGCAAAAATATGTATTCTTTTGTGTCTGTCTTTATTTACACACAATTTGTAAATTAATTGTCAACTCTCGCAGTTAATTTACAATCATATCATAACTCTCAAATTTATTTTTCACAGGTTTATATTTTAATTAGGCTTTGAATGACTACACTATTCAATGTAATTTTTTAGGGAAACTTTTAAGGTATCCGTCTACGTTCGGATAACTTTTTTGTTTAAACGTAGAAACTATTTCATGCTTTTACATTTTTAGATTAATTTTTTTTATCATAGACAGTTGTACTAAAAAAAATTATCCTGGGAGAAGTTTTTATAAAATTCTAATAAATAAACAAAATTTAGTAAGAAAATCGGGTTTTTTCAAAAGGTCTAATTTTTTAATAAATTAAATAATATCCATATTTTTTGATGCAACACATTTCTTATACACTGAACTAGTGCATATACAAAAATCTTTGCTTAATTTACATTTAGTAAAAAATTTTGGCCCTTCAAAATCATACACATTGAATTTTTAACGAATTTTCATTACCTTATATCTAACTATGACTGTAACATCATTAAAAATTATCCAAATTTAAAGCTTTTAGGTCATTCACTAGTCAATACTATCAAAGGTATACATAATAATTTTCAACAAAATAGTTTAAGAACTTTTTGAGAATTCACATTTCAAGTTTCAACATTTTATTGAAAATACCGTTCTGAGAAACACGCATTTGAATTATTATGAAAGTAACTTTAACTATTAAAAAATTAAAATACATGTTTAAAATTCATCAAACTTTCTTGCTTCAACATTTTCTAATTGCCAGGTTGCTAATTATTAAAAATACTGGAAAATTGTTTAAACTAATCTTCATAAAAATTAAGAAAAAAAAAGGTCCAAGGAATGCTCTTTAAATTTACAACTGCCGGTTCCGAAGTTGCTTCTTCCGTTTTGTTTTGACAGCTGTAATTTTTCTTTAAAATGCCGTAGAGACTATACAAAAACAGATTTAGCAGCCTAAAATAGAGAAATTAAAATAGAGAAATTAATAGAGAGAAATTAATAGAGAAATTAATAGAGAAATTAAAAAAAAAATTGATTTTTGGCAAAAAAATGACGTTTCCAACGTAAACGGTTACCTTAAATTGAAATTTCTAAGCCACTAGTAAGATGGGCAAAACCTGGACAAGGGCGATGTAATGTACCGAGTCAATAAAATGGCTTTTGGACATAGGGAAATCCTAATATTAGTCTTATCATATGTTACAACTGGTCTAATTTAACTTTCTCTCTTATAACATACAGTCTTCATGTTACCATGAAGTTCAAGTTAACCATGGTCTTGGTAAACATAATAAACTAAAACATTAGTTGTAATACATAATTTATTTAAAAAAGCAGTAAATTTGGGCTAGGCACTTATTGTTTCTGTGTATGAATATACAAAATAAACTCGTAACATACCGGGATAAAATTATGTTCGGTTAAAATAATTGACCTAATAATTAATAAATGAACATTACCACAATCCTGTGAAAAATCTAAGGTTAAAGTTCTGAATGTTGTGATGGTGATACACATTGATTGGTAAGTACTTCCCAGATATAACTATAAAAATATTTAATTTCAACTTCGTTTAAAAAACTTAATTTCTAATACCATCTTTAAATTTTGATAAATGATAACGACTGTAAATTTGCTTCATGGGTAGAGAGTTGCTCTCTTTAGTATATATTTATAGTTAAAGTAAACAACTATGCATATTCTAGTAAAAATTTTAAAACTTGTATGTTACAAATTGTGAACGAATACGTTAGTTTTAATGAACTGATACACCTAGTAGTAAATTCGTAGAATAGTTCAGACTCTACACTATTGTTTAAAAAGTTTGTGACACAGAATAAAGTTATTACGATTAGACAAAAGAACATTCTAAACCGGCTCCAGCCGATTTATGATCCTCCGTGTTCGTTTAAGGTTAGGGGCACGTAAAATAAGTTTGTGGTTACAATGTCATCGAAGTTTTCAAACGATTCCTGTGGGGATGGCAGGCCAAGCCTAGGAGTATTATGCTTGCTCCCTGCGTTTACATTACGAGGACCCAGCGGGAGTAATCATATGTAGCCTCCACACTATGGCCAGTTGTTCACCACTTCCTGATGGTGACCTCGAACGATGGTTCACGGGTCGCATCCACACGCTGGGCCACTGAATGAGATGAGCGCATTGATTCGTCCATAGTGTCTACTGCGCACTTAAGTTGCGCATCGGGCTGCGTTTGATCTTTGGAGAAAAACCGCCTCCGAAGCCATCGTCCGCCAAGGCTATTTTATCGTCTGCCGCCATCGGCCACGATAAGCCAAAGCCCCTCTAGACGGTGGTGATTGCTTGCAGTGGACCATAGTGTGGAGGCGCCTTTACTCGAGTCCATACCATTCCTCAAGCTACACTTGCTCTATGGGTGGAGCTAAATGGGTAAGGGTCTCGCAGCCGTATATTGGAATAAAGGTATATGTGCTTGTATTGCCAGCTGCATTATAAAACATTAAATTTCTGATATTGCCCAGCCCTATTCATGGGAACGCATCCCACTACTGGCATGGATGTTCGTAGCTATAAAGAATCGGTTCTTAGAATTAGATTCCGTTCGTATTAGCTCTCATGAAGCAAAACAACGAGGACTGTAGTATTCTCAACCAACCAGTCATTTATGATTTTGAGGGGTAGTAACACTTAAGGATCATCGAGTGTATGAGGCTGCTCAACAACAGTTAAAGGTTAAAACTGTAAAAATAATGCCATCTTCATCGAAATCAGGTCAATGCTCCAGAGAGAATACTTGAAATAATAACACACATAGTACACATGATGCATTCTAAATAGTTTTTAAAGTAGCTAATATTAGACTTGATTTCACAAGAATCTTATTAAAAAATCATTTATTGAATATAAAAATCCTTATTTTGAAACACTATATATATATATATATATATATATATATATATATATATATATATATATATATATATATATATATATATATATATATATATATTTATATATTATGTGTGTGTGTGTGACAATTTTTTCTTATTCACTTTTTTATTTCACTTTCTACTATACAAAAATTTTTCTCTTTACAAACATGCCTTTTTAAAGTTTTCTCTCTCCCCACATTAATATTGTATGCAAGCCGTCCTTTACAAACTACGAGAGTAGATAAATAATTTGGTATTCCCTTTTTTTGGAAGTCCTCGCAAGCACAATTCCCAGTTTGAGTGTACTCATCCACGCTTTCAAACATCCCTGTTCTAATCAAAAACACATCCCATTTCGAAATTTAGAAGGTCATACTGCGAATTCCCAAAACGATCGAATGTTATTGTATCATTAAAGATACTTCACGTTAAACTAGATGATGACTGATAAATTCTCGATTATCCGAAGTAGGTTCGGCCCCAATACCTTTTGGATAATTGCGATTATACAATAATATATATATATATATATATATATATATATATATATATATATATATATATATATGTGTGTGTGTGTGTGTGTCATGCCTGGTCATTAAATAAGCCGACGGGCTATTTGTTGTTTTTCCAATTCATCCTTTATTCTTCTCCAGACATGAGATATGTAAAGAAAGTACTATCGCCGGCAGATCTGTACTCTAAGATGCCGTGTATCAAAAGTGAGCGTCTGCTACTGGGGCTAGAATTGCGAATGTGTGTCACTTACTTTTAAAACTAAAAATCTTATCTAAGGTGGTTTCTTTGGGGCTCTGCGTGTGCCGTTCGCTATAGGATCTTCCCATTGGTCGTTGCGCTTTCCCGCCTGGCTCCCAGTTTTGCGGACAGATAGCGTGGTCTGGTTGCAGATGTTTTCGCCACATGTTGGGAGAACTTAAAATTAGTTAACAGTCTAGTGTCAGACTGGGATTAACTTGTTTAAATGGCAACTTCTGTAACGTCAAAGGGGGATTAAGATTTCCTTTTTATGGGCTACAGGTGTTTTGTGTCTCAGATTTTGTTTGCTTCTTAAACTTAGGGGTTTTCTCTATTACTTTTTATCCTCAGGGGTGTTATTCTTCGATCTGTTTTCCCTACATTACATATATATAGTACAATAATATATATATATATATATATATATATGTGTGTGTGTGAGCATTCGTCCATACACCATCGGCGAATTTGTTGACCATTTTTATTATAGGGGCACCGTGTAGGCTACCAGCATTCTCGCTGGGACAGCACAAAGTGGGTCCTCGTAACTTAAAAGGAGTTAACAGGCAGAAAACTTCCAGCATTGGTCTGCCACCTATAGAGGAATCATTTCGGATCTTTGCCCAGAACCTGCAACACTCCAGTTACGCAATCGATGCCTTTGCCGACTGAGATACGTTGGCAAGCACATAATATAAGATTCCTAGAAAATATTTCTCCTTTCTGGTCCAAATTTTGCTTTTAGCTTTAATTTTCGACCCTTTAAAGCACGTATATAGCATCTCACTGAAACGCCTTTATCAAATTTTAGTTAATCGTGGTAATCAATTTGGTATTTACATTATGGGCTATTAACAACGCAATGGGCTTTGGAAGCAAATTTTGTCCTTTACAAATCTATTAGTACAGCTATCCCAAATGAATAAAAGTTTGTATATGATTTATAATTTAAAAATTCAACAGCAACTAATAAATAAATCTGCCTGAGGTCATTTAATTTATGCACACAAAATTAATATAAATATATATATATATATATATATAAACGAAGCCCAGTGGCGTTAAGGTAGCTCTCCCACGACAAAGGTCCTAGGTTCGATCCCCGGACTGGGCAAGGTTACGCATCCTTTCATCCCTTCAGTGGGTAGACAAACTGAGGATCAAGCATGTTTGAGAACTAAACACTGGGGGTTCCTTGAAAGGTTGACCACCTAACCGGAACATAATACTATAGTTGTAACCATTTCAAATATTTAATAGCCTATGTAAACAACAAGAGAAGAATAGGTTCAAAAGGTTTATTAAAACTGAAGAAATTTGGCCTCATTACATATTAATTAGTATACATACCATGTAAATCTCATTTGAAAAAGCAGTTATTTTTAAGGTTGGTGGCATTCAAAAAGTCACCATTTGGAACGCAGTTAAATAGGGTGTTGTCTGTACCTTCGGTGGTCTCCAGGTATTGTAGTGAGATGTGAACGAAGGTCACGAGTGGACTGGCATTCAAAGTTTTGAACAGAATTGTGTTTTTTTACCGCGGAAATCTATCACAAAAACTTCGACTTAGAAGATGTTCTCTTCCAGTTATCGAGACAGGTTTAAAGAAAAGTATAGAAATCATTCGGGACTTGATTAAAAGTTCGAGTTAGCGTATTATTCGACTTATAGGAACTCGAGTTATCGAAGTTCAACTGTATGTATATATATATATATATATATATATATATATATATATATATATATATATATATATATATATAAATGCATGCTTAATTCGTTTTTTGTGTATATTTAACGTGACTGGTATTGAAAAAATTTCTTTATGAAATTATAAATATAAAGGCGTTATTCACTATAAGATGCTATGTTAAAGTTTCAACTTCGTAAATTAGTCATAGGGGTAATAATATTATACCTTTAATTCAGCAAATTGATGCTTTTAAGTTTGATACTTCCGAGCTAAATCCTCTGCAACTGGTAATGATAAATCCATTAAATGGATTTTGCTATTTTACGGGAATGGCTGGAAATAATTTTATCATGCTTATGTCATAACAATAAATTTATGTACCCACTAGAAAAATAAGGGACTATCATGTGTATCATCTCTTGTTTTAAAATCAATAGCTTCGGAGCATCGCTCATTTTTTGAATCTTTAATTTTAACATCTGGATATTCTAAATTTTCAGTCTGAACCAATGCTCTTTCGTAGATAACAAGATTGTTTCTTCCGCGTTGAGAAAAAAGATCAAGTAGTTTTAGAAAGGAAATAATTAGTTATATATTGCTTTGACTCCTGAATTGTATGTACACTGTAAATAATATATATAATTTAATAATATGTATAATATTAATTAAACCAAAAGCTAGATAAAATGCTAACCTGTAAGTGAGTGAAAACTGTTTTCCAAATGCTACTGGCAATACAGGCACATATAGCTTTATTCCAATACATGGCTTGCGAAGCTGTTACCCATTTAGCACCAACGAGGAGCACGTGTAAGCTCAAGGAATCCTACATAAACCCAGATAGTTACATTAACCCAGCTGGTGCCTCGTAATTTAGAAGATCCCGAGGCTTGGCTTGCCACCCCCAGAGGTATCGTTTGAGAATTTGGGGGACATTGTGACCACAAACATATTTTACGTGAACCAATCACCTTTAACAAATACGGCAGGCTTCGAACCCCGAAACAGCAACCGGGGCTTTAGTGAAAGCTTATACCTCTCTAATAAAACTATTCAAAACTAAAATACATACTTAGTAATCATCAAAATTTATGTGCTTATCTAAAGTATATTTTAGAATACATTCTTTTAAACTACATCAAACGTTATCTAAAGTAAAGTTTAGTTAGACAAAGTTATCTAAAGTGTATGAGTATGCGGGCATCATTCACTGTAAACGTAGTTTAATATTGCAAGATTGAATAAATTACGCTGTTTTTTATTTCCGCAGTTTAAGTTGTTACCTCCACCTTTCGTTTAGTATAGTGGATCAAATAAAATTTTTTACATTGAGTCATAAAGAAATTTATTATTTAAAAAATAATCCTACTTAACTTCATATGTTAACATGCGAAATGAATGTCGTGGCATAAAATCTTCCCGAGTATTAGTTGTAATTAGCCTTGCTTGTCATTTAATAATATTGGCTGATGCATGTTGAACTTGTTTAACATAATAACAAAGTCTAAGCTCCATCAATTTCGAAACATTGCTTAAAACAGCTCACATTCCCTAAAGTATTAAACAATGATTATGGCATTTGTACCATGTAAATTATTCATTATGCTCAACGTTACAATGGTGAATTATTAAATAAAGTTATATTATTTGATTGTCGACAAGAGAATTTAATTTATAATAAAATTTTAAAAATAATTTCCTAGGAAAGCTTTTTTATGAAAAAAAATCTACTTAAAGATATTTTTTTCCTGTCAGAAAATAATACTGATAAAACTGTGCATCACAAAAACAACTGGAAATTTTTTCCACACATTTTAACCGTTTCAAATTCATATGTATGAAAACGAAAAGATTTTGGGTGATCTTATGCATATTGCACCGTTTCCTTGTTTAGTTGGCTTATTGTTAAGCTGTTGCCAGTTTCCAGATGTATAATTTTTTTATTTTTAAAGCTAAACAGAAAAAAAAGCTAAAAATTTTCCCTTTTAACATAAAATTTATATTTTAAAAGCGAGAGACTTTTGGACAGTCAATTGAGCAAAGTAACTTTTTTTAAACATTTTTCTTAAAACATATTATTTTAAGATTGATTTTACATTTTTTAGTCTTTAGATCTGTACATTCACTTTATTAGACTTAACGACATTAGATAATCTATATTGGCAAAAGATTTATGTATGTGTACCAGATTTTAAAGCTGAAGCTCTGTTGCAGATTTTTAAGAGACAAATACACAAAAAGGAAATTATAAGCTTTCTTATAAAAGATAGAAAGAATCTGCGTTTGATTTTTAAACCTAAAGGCTCGATCTATAGTTATAGAACGTTGCAAAGAAGCAACATTTACAGGCAAAGTAAATGAAGCAGCGCTTGCTGTACGAAACGAAATAAAATTTATAAAGTAATTAAAATTATGTATTATGATATATGAATGATTTCCGCGCATCGAGAAAGTCATGGAAAATCATGGATTTAGACAATGGATTAATTTTGTCATGGAAAGTCTTGATTTTTCAAACAAAATGAGTAAAAGTCATGGATCCGCTAAACTACCGATTAAAAAAAAACGCATTGAATTGTTTAATTCTAATTTTACTTGTCATTTGGCTGAAGTTACCGAGTTTGGTATTTATGTATTATCCTATTGACCCTATTGCCAAGTAAAATTTATTCACCAAGGAAACTCAAAGCAAGAAAGCTTAATGGGTGGATAAATGTATATTATTCTGGTTTTTTCTTAAATTGTAGATTAAAATTTTATTAATATTATAATAATTATTTTTTAATAAAAATTAGTTAAGAGTTTTGCACAAAATATAAGTTTATCTCTAGGAATATTGTATATAAACATTATAGGGTTATATTTGGCTATTATTCATGGTCACCTAGATAATACCAAAGTACCCTGAATTCAAATTAGAAATATTTTGATTGAAAAATTGCTGTATGATTAAATTTAGGTAGGTAGATACAACAATTTATTTTTATGTATGTGAGTTTATTAACACTTATAAAGTAATTTATAGTTTATGATAAAATTCCTGTAATTTCTCTAAAAGCATATATTTTATTTGTATGTACATCAGAAGTTTTATTCATATATACTTTAACAAAAGCTTTTTAAAGTCATGGAAAATGATCTGCAGAATCAGGGAAAGTCATGGATTTGAAAAATTTTATTTTGGCAAATACCCTGTATATGTACTACATTTTACTTGCACAGAACTTGCATGTGTAGATTTTCAAAGCTATTCAACTAAATTTGGTGGAAATATTTTTTGCAAGATTTATATGCAACATAAATTAAGATAATCAGCCAAATTTCTGCTCCCTGTTCGATCAACATTTCTATGATTGGGTAATATAGTTGTTTCAGGTGTTTCTCCTTAGTACCTCATATAGCTCTACTAATACTGTCGAGGCGTCTAGTATTTATCATTATTTTCTCTTGCGCGTGAGAAGTATGTAGTCCATGTGAGATTGTTGTCGAATAGACACCCAAGTAGTTAACAGACTTATACAACTTAAATCTTAGTGCTATTAATTTTAATCCAAGAAATTATAGTTATCCGTTTATTGTGTTTGAAAATTGTGAATTTGTACTTATTTCTTCTGATGGTGGACCTGTATGAGACGGTAAATTTTTTATGCAAGAAATGCGAAAATAACTTATGTAATACATAAATTGAAAAGACTAATCTTAGACAGTTGTCTCGCAGCTGAACAGACTACATTATCAAAGGGAACGAACTT
Source organism: Pardosa pseudoannulata (assembly GCA_032207245.1). Lineage (NCBI taxonomy): Eukaryota > Metazoa > Arthropoda > Arachnida > Araneae > Lycosidae > Pardosa > Pardosa pseudoannulata. Next base: position 86,490,742 of record CM063506.1, read on the forward strand.
AGTTGTTGAAAATATTTCTGGCTGCTTTATATGATAGACATAAAACAACAAAAAGATAAATAAAATATTAAAAAAATTATATTATTTTAAATATTAAAAGGACATAGCATCGTACGAGTTATCAAGTCTTCATTATATAAGGGTATTTTTTATTCGGTAAAAAATAAAATGTTATGATATGCTTACAATTGAATTAAAAAAATCTCTTGGGGTGGCTTAATACCGAGACTGATAATTATTTAATAATAAAACTTTTCCTAAACCATCTTAACAGTGTAATTTTATACAAATTCTTCAGTTTTGTTAAGTGAACTAATAGATTTAAAAAATATTAAAATATACACTCCAAGAGAAAATAAAGCATTTTCCTTGGAAAATAACTTTTGTAATATGTTAATTAGAAAATAGTTTTTTATATCAAATAAAAAACTAATTATCATTTTGGTTCTGTGAGTACGAGGAGCACGTGTAGCTTAAGGTATGCTACGGACTCGAGTAACTCACCCCCGCTGGGTCTTCGTAATTTAGAAGAAGGGATCAAGCGGAAGACCGACAGGCTTGGCCTGCCACCCCCAGAGGCATTGATTGAAAACATACAGGACATTGTGTTCACGAGCATATTTTACGTGCCTCAGTCACCTTTAACGAGCATGGCGGATCTTAGGCAGGCTCTAGCCTCGAAGCCGCAAACTTTCAGTTACGAGATCGCTGCCTTTGCCGACTGAGCTACCGAGGTTCGAATGGAAAAAATTTAACTGTAAAAAACGTTAAATTGTTTCCGTTTTTTCTATTATTTAAAAAAGTATACTTCTTTTATATGGTTATCTAGAACATAGATACTAGAACGTAGGTATTGAATCTTGCTGAGCTGCAATAGTGCATGGTATTTTAGGCTTATGAGGTTTTTTTTTTTTTTTTTTGGTTTGGTTTTGGAGCGCTACGGTCTACTTTTTGCAACACGGGGGCTAATGAGACCTTAGGCTTATGAGGAGAACATCATTTAAGATCTTTAATGCGTAGGTGGAGACAGTTTTGTAACATTTCGTAATTCTCAATAGCGGGATGCGCTGGATGGTGTTCATGATACAAATTACACTGTTCTAAACATTCAAATTTCTTCTCCATATGTTATCAATATTTTTATGATTGTGTAATATATTAGATTCAATTGGTGTTCCTCCTTAGCACCTCAAGTGACTCTACTAACACTTCTGAGGCGGGCAGCATTTATTATTATTTTTTCTTTTATGCTTGGAAGGTGCGTAGTCCATGTGAAATTATTGTCGAAATTGACACCCAAGTAGTTAACGAATTATAGTAAAGATATTTAATTTGGTCGAAAGAATCCTCGTTATCCATTTGAAAACAATGAATTTGCTCTTATCTGTGCTGATGGTGAGTCTGATGATAAGGTAAATTTTTTATGCCAGAATATGGAAGGAACTCAAAAGTAATTTATGCGATACATACATTGAAAAGACTGGAAGCAGTTTAAAATAGGAGGCTACATTATTAGTGGGAGTAAACTTAGCAGATGAAAAAATTTCTGCCTGATTTTTCAGCTACTGAGCATACTTGCGTTGACAGGTTTTGGTTTGGAGCACTAAAGTCTATTGTTTTTGTCTCGAGTGGTAATGAGAACGGGAACTACTGATTAAAGCCGATTCAGAACGGCTACAAGCATCTATGCCAATAGCGGGTTTCGAACCCACGAACTCCGGTACCAAAGATCAATGTCCTCATTCGGCCATCATTCGGTTAGGTAATATTTCGTTCTAGTTATTATTTGAGTTAATTATTAAGTTGTGATCTATTGCACATAAAATTGATTCTCAAATTCTAAAGTTCAGGAATATATAAATGTAAGTTTGTCAGGCTGCACATTTCAGAAGAACAATTTTGACACATAAAGTAGCCTATGAGGTTTTGAAAACATGAATCGTTTTCTTTGAAAGTGATGTAAGTACACTTTATAGTTTATTGAGACATTTAACTGCTTGAATTTGAATGGTTGAGAAATTTTTTGTTATAATTTAATGTGCTTATTTTTAGCTTTTTAAACGTTAAATTAAGTTTATAATGTGTGCGTTTTAAAATATTTTAGTACAATTATGTAATACATTCATTGCTAAAAGTAAAGCATGAAGCGAGAAGTGCTGAGAAATTGACAAAATTGGATGGATATGGGACAGAAAAATGGCAAATATGTTTATGCTAAACTGTTCTGATATCTCGCGAGATGTCGCTTTTGGAAGATGCGCCAGATGTCATTTAAGGTGTTCAACACAGCCGTTGGAAAATTGGTTTCTGCGTGAAACACATTTGGGCTTAAGTTCATCATTACTTTGAACTTTGTTAAGCTAAAAATGAGTTAATCTAAGTGCGGAAAAAAGTAGCCCATGTGGACCCTTTATCTCAAGTAAGTTCCTAATCACCCGAAGTACATCTCGAGAGGCTCTTTGACAGTACGTAAACAGAAGCAGATGATTAGTAAATATCATCAAGACACTGCATTTTCAAATTCTCCTTTTCGTATAAGTGCATTTTAAAAACTGTCCGCAAATTTTGGGTCCTCTGCTTTCGTCCCAAAATTTACTGTTTTGCACGTATGCAAGAATTGAGCTTGGATCCCGAATGAAATGATCGGCGGAAAAGTGCCATCTATTAGGGCCGCACTTAACTGTCTGTCCACTGGACCCATCAGCTGTGATGGATGTGTCCATAATCATTGCACAGATAAAAAATGTGGATAAATAATTGAATGCTCGGTTAGCGGATTCGATATTATTAGTGCCGGCGAAGAGTCTCCACCCACCGCTTGCAGATTTCACGCTCGAGTTGAGTTGAGCGGTTTGTCAGCCATTGATTCATTTGTGTCTGATTTACAGATGGATAATTGCAGGTGTCTGTTTCAGACCAATGGATGCTTTGATAGAGTGCTTGGCGTTGCCCGAAAGCAGTAGAGCCGAATGATTAGATTGCGTAATAGATATAAATGAGAGAGATTATGTTCAGGAGGTTTGAAATCGCATGTTTAAGTCGCACATTTTTTTGTGCTGTTTTTGTCAATATTTATTACGTAAAACTGGAGGTAGATTTACCAAAGTGATTATTTGCCATGTGTTTAGATTTGTGATGAAAATGTAAATTTCAAAAATTTCTGCTGTATTTTCGTTTTATTCAAGGATGCATTGAAAGCAACGACACTATACTTTTAAAGGTAATTTGCTGTTTTCAAAAGTTTTTCTGAGGCAGTTACGAATTCCAAATTATTATAGAATATGACTCATCTCGACAACTAAACATAACAGAATTTCAATAAATGGTTCATCTAAACACTATAAAATATGTTACCACTTGCCGTCACGTAAATTTAACTCTTCGAATACAGGCAATGTGTTAAAGTTGAGTTCGGAAAATTCTAGTGAATTCATTTCACCAAATCTCATATTTGTAGGGCTATCACTAACGAGTTTATTTATTAAAAACCACTTCTAATGTTAACCCTTCTAGTATAAGTGTGTTTGTCTTACTCAAACGATTCGCATAATCCCAGAAATCATGGACAGAATTAGCTATTATGTCACAACTAAATTATTTGACAGGAAAATTTTGCTATTTCTGTTTCAAGTAAACGAGAATAGTTTGCAGTAATTGTATCTTTTTTAAACTCCTTATTTTTTCTGAGAGACGAGGTATCTCAGTAGGCAAATGAGTCGAACCCGAGGGTTGTAGGATCGAGGTTGGAGTCGTCCAAAGATCCGCCATGTTTATTAATGGCGATTGGGGCCAGTAAATTAAGTTCGTGGTCGCAATGTGCTCCAAATTCTCAAACGATACCTTGGAGATGGCTGGTCAAGCGTGGAGGTCCTATCTCTAAATTATGAGGACGCACTCACTTTGTTTGTGCTGTCCCAGGAAATAATGTTGTCCATTATATGGCGCTCCTATAATAAAGTGGTCAACAAATTCCACAGTGTATGGGCGAATGCTTAACAGGCAAGTGTCCCCGCTTAAAAAAAACTTTTTTTCTAATGATTTAAGGTGGAATTTATATATGTTTTGGTATTAACATGCTTCAGGATTTTTATTCATGCCTACAAGTCATTTGTGGAGGTACACTAGTTTTTTTTATATTCTTTAAAATGCAAAAATGAACAAACCAGAATAATTAATTTAGATACAAACTTATTATGGAAAAAGTGATTTAGGACTTAACTATTTCATTGGTTGAATCCCTGCAATTTGATTTATCCTCGCATGGCCGATTGAATCGCTCGGAATCACAAAAGTAATCATTCTACATCGTCGTCACAGAGTACGGATACCTCTAACCACAAAAATATTTTGTGTTTTCTATCCCTAAACTTTCTACTCTAGATTTTTGTGTTATGAACTCACGCATCCACCACACTATCTCTCTTTCATCTTTTAGCTGTTTATTTGCTGCTCCTTGTCATTTTTATACTTATTGTTAGAAATCTCTGGATTAGAGAATTTAACCCAAAGAATCCAGTTGCACCACGCCTCGAAGACTGAACTACTCAAGGCTTGTCCCCCCTTACAATAAACTAGCGATTATGAGATTTCTCTACCTTATATTCTCTAAAAATTGAGCGTGACAGGGAAAAAACTAGGAGCGAAACAAACATTAAAATCAAGTACAAAACGTTTGTTTATAGATTCAGCATGATAGGAAAAAATAATACAGTATAGGACGAGTGCCTACTCATGCTTTACACTTGCATTTTGTAGATAACTTTCAACTTAACAGTATAAACACTAAACAAATACCGTCTGCTTTAACATGGATATATCTACATCTCGAAAGCATGGAGTAAAAAGAATACTTATTTATACAGACATAATTAAGAGTGTATGATAACCCTTTCAGTTTTAAATTTTTAATTTTGATCGATCTTCATTACTCCTTCTAACAGTGTAATCGTGCGGAACAAGTTATATTTAATTATATTGTGTGGGACTAGCCATGGAATTTTATGTCTTTTAAAGTCTTTTTATGAACAAAAGTGAAATGATTTTTGATGCGAGATGTGGTAACTTAAAATAGCACGAGTTATGATATGATATAATATTATGATACTACTAGGACCTCCCTATAATGTAGCTAACAACTAACTTACTTATATATTTGGAGTGGTCCAAAATCGGTTCTTACAGACCTCAAGGAATCCATGATACCACTGAGATGGCACGTGGTACATAAAAATTTTGGAATGCGTGATCAACGTTTTGGGGTTCACGAAAGATTTAATTTAAAATAAAAGCACTGCGATCCATTTTCATTTTACGAAAGTTGAAATAAATATCAATAAATAAATTGGTAGCCATTTTTTTGGCTGTTCTCTTAAAACGAGATTAAATTTAGTTGTTCTTTGTGTATACTTAATGGCTCTTTATTATTACCTCAGAGAAAAGTCTGAAGACAGTTTTCTCTTGGTTATCCTAATTCAGTATTGGACCCATTAACAAGTAAATCTACAAACTCAACAAACTTTTGAACAAAGATATAAATTCTGGTTAAAAACATACTGATTTTTTATACTGCGTTATAGATCACTGTACAGAAACAATTGCTAGTCTTCTTATTCAATAGAAGGTGGATTTAGTACAGTTATAGTTATTATTACGGAAAAAAGAAGTCGACTGGAAATTAGAACTGGCCGAGAAATTCAAATGCTACTAATAAACAAAGATTCGAACACTCATATACGTTACTCATATCAGCCTATTAGGCTCACCCATCTCATTAGTAGTGTTGAAAATAATGTTTATATAATTTTAAACAGAATGTAATAAATTCGGTAGCTATTATTTCAAATATCAAAATATTTTATTTATATCTGATTTTTACTTTTAAAACCTCTTAAAGTTAAAATAGTTATTCGGTTATTATATAGTTGTACGGAGTTATTTCTCTTGGCTTCACGGCAATGTATTTGCTATGACAAGGTGTTCCTAGGGAAAAAGCTTGGTAACCATTGTTTTGAAGAGAGTTATAGGGTTCCGTCAGGAGATCCCATAGTTCCAATTGTATCACAAGTCTTAAAAACCATCAAAGTTTAAATTGAAGCTTCATTATTATGTAGTTGTACAGGATTATTTGTCTTGGAGGATCATGGCAAATACTTTGCCTTGAGAAAGGGTTCTTGGGGGAAAGAAGTTTAGGAAAGAAATTGGGTCCTGTTTAGGAGAGAAAGTATAGCGTCTCTACCAGAACATATAAATTTCAGGGTATCATAAGAATTTTTAAAAATTACCAAAGTTTAAATTGTAATTTTGTTATTGTAGTTGAACAGAGTATTTGTCTTCGTAAATTATGACAAAGTATTTGCTATGAGATGGAGCTTATGGGAAAAAAGTTTGGGAGACACTGTTTTAGATAAAGTTATAGGATTGATCTAGAAGATCATATATTTCCAAAAGTACCCTGAGTATTAAAAATCTAAGACTTTTCTTTATAGGAACCTTGTCAAATTTCAAAATATTCCCATTATAGCAAGGGAACTCCGGGCCGTAGGTGGTCCAATCCTATTTCAACAATTCTCTCTCTCTAGAATTACATTAACGAAAGTAAATTTGGAATATCGCAAAGTTTGTTGTGCTTTAATAGTCAGATTCATTCTTACTCATTTATTGATGCAAATTAACCGACATGTTTCCCGAACGCATTCAAATGAGGCAAAAGATCTTTTCCAGACTTCAGCTCCAAATCTAATTGATATTTAAGGACGATAACAAGCAGGTTGAATTGAGGCGCATCGAAAATTCTATCAGGGAATATTCACACATGCACCTTCAGCCTTTAGGTCATCTCCGTAATTGAGCTAATATATTAATTCTTTCTCCAACCGCGTTTTTCCCGCTAATTAATTGGCGTCCCTTTATACCTCGGTGTGGAACGAGATATGCCCTATTAACTATGGGCGCGTGATTCGGAATTCCAAAAAGGCCAGTCCTCAGCTCTCTCCTGCACCCCCTCTCATTCGACAAAATTATCGTAATGGAATAATTGAGCAGGGTCGGTGAAAAATCGCTGCTTGATTTTGACGCCGGATAGAGTGGACACGATGACCAATTGGAGAGCGGGAAAATGTTTCGATCACATGAATTCCTCTTTTTCACTACTATGTAGGGTAACATGTACTTGAGCATTACTCAGGCGTATAAATTCAATACCTAAACATCGGAATGTATATATGTATACATGTACACTTTTATATGCATTTATATATACATAAATACACACACACATATATATGTGCTAGAAAATATTTTACATCTTGAATAGGAATTTTTTCCTATGAATAATTGATATTGCTATATCTCTATAGCGCAAACCCTTCATCGCACCATCTCAGCTTGTGGGTTATGGTCTAAGGTAGTCTCCAAATGTCCGGCCAAGTGGCCCGCGAGGTTTTGTCCGTGCGGAGAGCTAGCATACTTGAAAACCACAGAGTAGGATTTTTTTATAGAATTTTTAGTTTACGAATGTTTTAAATATGTAAACAGTATTAATATAACATCTACATTTAGACATCTACTACTCATAACTTGTAGGTATTGTTATTGTTTTTGATAAGGTTAATTACAAAACCGAATTATAAAGTAATAAGACATGTATTCTGAGAGAGGCGAAGAGTTTCTTCAGTATATAATAACTAACAAATTAGAAATGAATCCTCTAACTTTATACATTTTTACATAACTTATCAAGTAATATAATGATTGTTGTTGTCTTTGTGATTTACTTTTCCAAAATTCCCCTACAAGAACATAAAATACAATGAGATTGCTGAACTCGACAGCTGACCATATTGTCGTCATGTCTTGTGCAAATTTTACTTGTACCAATTATTAAAAGTTTACCTTTTTTAAACGTTGCGTACTTTTTCGTTTTTTTCATCATCTATTTCACTTTTCCTCAAGCAACAATGTCATGGTTTTGGCCCTCGGTATTACTGATAATCATCTCTCTGGACATGCAGAGACCCCTCGTCTAAGGTATAATGTCCGCTCTTTTCCAATGTGGCTGGAGAGCGAAGTATGGTTGATTTTTTTGAGGTTAATGGGGAAAACCTGCGAGAGCTGAAAAACCACGAAGGTAGGAAAGGGAACATGTATGGGGGTACACGAATGTTTTAAATATGAAACAGTATTTAAAATTTACACATTTAAGAGCAATTACAACAGTATAGGATGAAAAAGAGTGCTATTGAGGTTAATTACAAAACCTTAAAGAGTAAAAACATTAAAGACATTGTTTAGAGAAAATTTTGTGTTTAAAATTCTCACTTGACTCTTAGAAGTTTTAACCACTCTGAGACTCTTTGCTGGAATGATAGAGCCATTATTGGAGAGAAATATAATACTAGTTTTGTCTTTGGTTTTTTTTTAATAAATCTCTACAAGAACATAAGCAACGATTTTGCTGAACTCGACAGCTCGAACCATATTGTCGTCAATGTCTTTGTACAAATCTTGCCATGTTGCACAATTGTTACAGATTCTCCATAAGCCACGTTTTTCAGTTTGTTCTTCGTCTTCCTCTTCATTTTCTTCCTCACTTGCAGACTGTCATTTCAAGAGCCCGTGGTATGTACTCTGAATCAACTCATCTCTTTGTTTGACATGCAGAGATCCTTCTCTCTCCCGTATCAACATGAAACAACGCTCTTTTCCTCAATGTGGCTGCGGATATGGTTGTATTTTTTCATTTTTATTTTTTGATGAATATTTTGGGAAAACCTGCGAAGCACTGAAGCTGCAAAACACGAAGCGCGAAGTGGAGAGGGAACACTGTATGTTCCGGATGCGAAATTCCAGATACTCAAGCGTATAAAGAACTTGGCGAAGGAGCAATGCAACCAAGTTAGTAGGATGAAAAAGAGATCTATTAAGCACTTAACACAGAAAAGACGAAAACGGGTGACATAAAAGTATGTTTAATAAATTTCTTTTAACTCGTTGAATGACACGGCAATTTTCAGATATCTGGCCTAAAATGACAATTTGATTTAATCCCATGATATTACTCTTGGAATAATTATACTTTTTGTTGGTTTTTTTTAAATAAATCTTTTGTTTATGCAAGCCAGCATTGATTTTTTGTTCTTTAAACATTATTTCAATATTATGGATAAATTCGATTTAATGTTAATAAAAATGGCAATTAACACAGTACGAGATAACTCGTAGTTGGCGTCCAAGAAAAGAACACAATCTACGCGTTATCTCGTAGGTGGCAGTCAACGTGTTAATAAGGCACATTTTGAAAATTTCCTCAGAATTTAATAAAGTTTAAGAAAATTAAAAATTAATAGTTTTACTACTTTGTTTATTTATGATTGGAGTTAGAGCCAATATTATTTAAAATACATACACATATTACAGTTTACAGCTACGGATATCATGTCACACTCTAAACAAGAAACTATACTAAAGCGCATGTGCTGAATAGATCTCTTTTTCGCCAAATAACTTGGCTGCATCTCTCCTTCGCCAAGTATGTTCTAAGCTTAAATGTTTGGAGTTTTGCGTCGAAGATTTGCCGAGCTCCCAGTGTTTAATTTCCAAGCATGCTTGGCGCTCAGTTTATCTTCTCACTAAAGACTGATTTAACCTCTCAGTTGGACGATTGAACCTCGGACAAATGCCTTTGGGGTGCTTCCTTAATGCTACTGGGTTTCTCTTTAAAGTAAACATTATTTAAAATATATGGATAAATTGCGAAGAAAATTTTGTTAATAAAAATGGAAATTAACACAGTACGAGTTAACTCGTAGTTGGCGTCTAAGAAAAGAACGCAATCTACGAGTTATCTCGTAGGTGGCAGTCGACGTGTTAATAAGGCACATTTTGAAAATTTAACATAAATGCATAAAGTGTTGTGTTGCATAAAGTTCAACAACTTTTATGCAACACGAGGACTAGTGAAACCAGGACCTACTGCTTAAAACCGATTCCGAACCGGTACAAACATCCATGCCACAATGGGATTCGAACCCATGAAGATCAGTTCTTTAACCATTCGGCTATCGTTCGGTTAAGTAATAGTGGTTTTAGTTATTGTTTTAGTTAATTATTAAGTTGATATCTGTTACACATAGAATTAATTCTCAAATTCTAAAGTTCAAGAATGTAAAAATGTAAGTTTGTCAGGCTGTACATTTCAGAGGAATAATTTTGACAAATAAAGAGGCCTATTATGAGGTTAAACATGTGATATTTTCTTAGAAAATGATGTTCATTTTATACTTTATTGATATTGAATTGTTTGAATTTGAATGGGTTTAAAAAGTATTGGTATAATTTATTGTGCTGAATTTGTGCTTTTTAAATATTAAATTAAGTTTAAAATGTGAACGTTTTAATGTAGTTTAGTATAGTTATGTAATACAATTTTTGAACTAAATTTGTGTTCTTGCGGAAAATAGACTTAACCGCTAAGTAATTATATTTGTCATTTCATTGACTACGTAAATTTATATTAACAAAATGATGAAAATTTTGAGGTTTTTTTTCCTGGGGGGGGCACTGAATAATAGACTAAGGGGACTGACTAAGATAAAAAGCTCAGATTCATTTCATCGTTATCGTTCACTAAAGTTTTGCCATAAATGAAATTACTTAACTTTAAAAAAAGGCTGAATAGTTACATTGGTCAAAAACATTAATTTTGATAAAAACAATTAGCAATTAACTGCAAAAAATATGATTGATGTTTTTTATATTTACGAACTTATTATACTATTATAACTCCTAAAAATGTTTAAATATTCTAATTTTGAGGTAATAATTCGAAAAATTATTAAATTATTGCCTTCCCTTAGTATAAATATTGTTTTAGTCACCATAGAATGACCTGATTATTGAATTATCTAATGTATAAGTCGTTGTATTTATATCATTGAGTTATTATGTTCAAATGTATTACAAGCATGTGAACATGTATGTGAAAGTGTATCGTGTTTATATGCATTACATGTATGTAAACACGATACATGTAATGACATACATGTAATGTATGTCAGTATGATAAATAAAGTATGTTTTGACTTTGAATGTCCAGAATTTGAATACGTACATTACAGCAAAACTGTAGTTTTCTACCAACTTTTGGGTTACTTCCGGAAATTAGAAGTAGCAGTTTACCTACTACTTCCGGTTTGCCTGCTACTTTCCGCCGTAATTACTAGGCAATTTCATTCATAAAATACACTCATACAATATACACATTCACATAATAACGTGTTAGTATAAGTAAAAGACAGGTTATTATTTATGTGATACTGATTATATGTTTTGTAAAATTAAGAACAAAAACATGATTAATAAAAATATTTACTTTTTTTTCTATGAATATACGAAAAGATCGAATGGACACTATTTCCGACTTTTCCTTCGATTTTCATCTAATAAGTGAGCGAGACAGTTTATGTCTTGTTAAAAGTGATCGTTATAGAAATTTATACTTTTATTTAAACACCCTGTAAGATTCCTGTTTAAATGACAGCCCCAAATTTATGCTTAATTTGCAAATTATAACCCTTTTTTTCTCAAACATGTATAAATGATAGGTTTCAAATTATCACCGCAACTTTAGCAGATATTTTTAGTTGTACGGTTAATTTAAACCCTGCCTTTCTCTCGAGCCAAATTTGCATACTAATTTTTCTACTTTTAAGATGCTTTTCCCCTTGCAATTTTTCCGTGCTTGCTAGTTCGCCAATGCCGGAGCATTTTGTTTATTAAATCAGCACTGTCGTCCAATAAAATGAGCCAGGCCCTTTTCTCCTGGACGGAAATTCGCCAGTCACAAGAAGACGAGCGGGAGGGGAAAATAAGTCATTATTATTTCCTTGCGCCTACGAGAACTGGCAACGACCAAAAAGTAATCATTAAACAACTCTGTGAATGTAGCATCTGGGGAAAAGACCGTCTAATTGGAAAGATACCTAAATAGTTTTGCCTAGACTGAATTCTGCGGCGAAAAAGAAGTCTTTTTCCTGTGTATACGCATTATTAAGGGAAAGCGTCTTCAACATACAGTTCTCTCTAATCATCGCAAATTATTAGTAAAGGATCAGATGAGAACCGAGAACGAAAAAATAATAAAAACGCAACAAATCAGTAATAGCGCAAATGGCGGAGAGTCACCGTAACCGCGACTGTCATAGTCGAGAAAAGAATAATACCTTTTCATTCCAAACGACTCTTCCAATAATCTAGGACGAGCATTTTTGTTTTGTTCGCAAACGCCGCATTTCTTTTATTAATGCTCTTATGGGGGGATGTAATAAGGCATTGCTGTTTGGGAAAATATAATCCTCCTAAATAACAAGTAAATATGGAATAGAAAATCATTAATAAACCCTTATTAGGCAACTTCCATAGTTTATGCAGCCTGGCATATTCCCTTTAACAAGTGGAAAAAATCACGATGTTACACGTGTCATGTTTTCGCAATTACATCTCGAAACATTTGAAAAATTTTTTTTTTTTTAGGTTTCAAGTAGGAATCGCAAAGATTACTTTAATTGATGTTGCGTCACGCATTCATTACAAGTTGAAGTAAACGCCATTCTTCTCTTTTTTTCTTGGATAAATTAAAACCACTTTTTTTTTTCAAAAGGTGTGATGAATGGCATATTATTCGCAGAGGCTGATTTGGAGATGATATACTTATTTCCAATGAAAATAAATTGGCAGCTAATTTTTAAAACCCGGCTTTAAAGCTGGAATAGTTTTCTTTTCAGTTTTAGAAATGGATGCTGATAACAAAAAGTTACCATTTTTTTATTTGTTCGCGGTTTTGAAATTTTGTTTAGTTTTACTTCCTTTTAACCGACTTGTAAATATTTAAAAATTAGAATATTGTTTACCAAAACAATTTATAAAAATTATTCGTTATATGTACAGCAGTTTTTCTGTTTTATTTATCTGATAAAGGAAAATTATTAATGAAATTCTGTAAAAAATCTAAATGAATGCAAGTTTTCGTTTGAACTTTTATGAGTGAAAACTATTTTTTCTACCTTCAAATAAATTAATGAAATTCAAAATTAACAAATATTATAATTAACTGAAAATAAATATCATATTACTTTTTAAAATTATTTTTTATAACTGAAAATTAATATAAATCAAGTGTACTGTTGAATTTTTTTTAGCAATGTATTTCTTTTGTCGGGAAATCAGGAAATACAAGCAAAAGAATTCAAAACAGATATAGTAAAACTTGTTTAAAACGATACTGTAGTAACCGAGAGAAATATGATTACTGGTTTTTGTTCTACGTCGTTCAAAAATTCGTACATTCAGTGTTTATGTACTTAGTGTGAGTGTAATATGTTGGGCTGTAATTATAGATTTAGTTCAGATTTGCTTAACAACATTTCAAGAATGAAAAAATTATTGTTAGAGACTGGTTATCGTTATAGACAGTTCAAATATTTACGCATCGAATATTTATGTAAGCAGAGTACAACTAATATGTTGGATTGTAATTAGGAATACAATTTAATTTAGTTTAACGACACAGTAAGAATGCAAAAATTATAGTTTGAGACTGGTTATCGTTATAGACAGTTCAAACATTTGCGCGTCCAATATTTATGTAAGCAGGGTACAACTAATATGTTGGATTGCAATTAGGGATTTAATTTAATTTTGTTTAACTACACTGTAAGAATACAAAAAAATATGGTTAGAGACTGGTTATCGTTATAGACAGTTCAAACATTTGAACTTCCAATATTTATGTAAGTAGGGTACCAACTAATATGTTGGATTGTAATTAGAGATTTAATTTAATTTTGTTTAATGACAAAGAATGCAAAAAAATATGGTTAAACACTGGTTATCGTTATAGACAGTTCAAACAGTTGCGCGTCCAATATTTATGTAAGCAGGGTAAAACTAATATTTTGGATTGTAATTAGGGATTTAATTTAATTTAGTTTAACGACACTGTAAGAAGGCAAAAAATATGGTTAGAGACTGGTTATCATTATAGGTACAGTTCAAATATTTGCGCTTCCAATATTTATGTAAGCAGGTTACCAACTAATATACTGGATTGCAATTAGGGATTTAATTTAATTTTGTTTAACGACACTGTAAGAATACAAAAAAAATATGGTTAGAGACTGTTTATTGTTATAGACAGTTCAAACATTTGCGAGTCCAATATTTATGTAAAAAGGGTAAACTAATATCTTGGATTGTAATTAGGGATTTAACTTAATTTTGTTTAACGACACTGTAAAAATGCAAAAAATATTGTTAGAGACTGGTTATCGTTATAGACAGTTCAAACATTTGCTCGTCCAATATTTATGTAAGCAGGGTACTAACTAATATGTTGGATTGCAATTAGGAATTTAATTTAATTTTATTTAACGACACTGTAAGAATGAAAAAAAATATGGTTAGAGACTGGTTATCGTTATAGATACAATTCAAACCTTTGCGCGTCCAATATTTATGTAAGCAGGGTACAACTAATATGTTGGATTGTAATTAGGGATTTAATTTAATTTTGTTTATAGACACTGTAAGAATTAAAAATAATTATGGTTAGAGACTGGTTATCGTTATAGACAATTCAAACATTTATCCGTCCAATATTTATGTAAGCAGGGTACAACTAATATGTTGGATTGCAATTAAGGATTTAATTTAATTTTGTTTAATAACACTGTAAGAATGCAAAATATGGTTAGAGACTGGTTATCGTTATAGACAGTTCAAACATTTGAGGGCGTCCAATATTATCTAAGCAGGGTACATCTGATATATTGGTTTGTAATTAGAGATTTAATTTATAGTTTTTATTTTTTGAGTTTATATAAATTATTTAAAATGTAAATACTGGTAACATATTAAAAACTAATCAATAAAAAGAAATGAACAATCTGATAATTTTATGTTTTTCCAAATCAGTATTGGAATAAACATAATATATGAGAGGTTCACAACCAAATTTAGATGGCAGAGGAATACTGAGTTGAATCAGAGGTGTTGTAGAGACTTTCTGATGGGGCTATCGAACGTTTTGGGACACCCGATTCCACAAATTATTATTCAACTCGGCTAATAATGAAATTGTTTATTTAGTTTTGCAGCCGATGTGCTGATACTCACTACTTAGTTTATATCCTCCCATATATGGAGATATTTTTTTTTATTTTTAAGTGTATGTGTAATATTCATATGAACTTATTTTGTTTATTATTAGACTTGTAAATAAATTAGAAGTATAGACAAGTTTTCAGGCTTGAGTTCAATTATTTCGACCTCCAGGCTGCCTAGGATATTGCAACACGTCAGACAGTACACGATGAAAAACAAAAGATTCAATTACGTTTCTTTTTTCGATGACGATTGCGTGGGTTTTCTGTGTGATAACTAAACATGTTCAACCGATATAAGGTGCTGCCATATTGCGGTCGTGATACATCAAAGGCGACTTCTACGTTATTATGATACCAGACAGATAAATTTATGATACCAAATTCCCATCTCTGGCGATTTCTGACGCCACTATGACTTAGAAGTCGCCTGTGACATATCTTGACTGTCGTATAGTAGCAGACATAGGCTTTACCTTACGCTGAAGAGAAAATCGCCAAAAAAAGAAGGCGTTTTAGAAAATTACAGGTGCAGGCGGAATAGACAAAATTCTTATATCCAAAAAAGGATAAGTACTACTGTTTCTATAGAATATATCATTTATTTATAGACTATATACAGTTATTAACGTGATGGGTGAGTCGCTGTAGCTCAGTTGCCAAATGCAACTTTCTCATAACTGCGAGGTTGCGCTTTCGGAACCCGAGCCTGTCTAAGAACCGCCGTGTTCGCTAAAGGTAACTGGGGCACGTTAAATATGTTCGTGGTCACAATGTCCTCCTTGTCCTCAATAAATACCCATGGGGGTGGCAGTCCAAGTCTGTGGGTCTTCTGCTTGGTCCCTGCATCAAAATTATGAGGACCCACTCGAGCATAAGTCGTATTTTCACCCTTGAGGTGCTCGTGGGAACGAAAGACGCACCCCTTCGTTTGCACTTGGTTTGACAAAGTGCACAAGACAACAACAACATGATGGGTTTGAGTCTCACGGAGCTATAATGTACGAATATCAGATAGTAGAGTTACATTATCTGACGTAACAGGCAGGCGCGCTTGCCTGTTACGTCTTTGGAGAAATATGAACTTTCGCCACATACGTTAACCTAAACCAAAATAAATCAGCTGAACAATTTTTGCTATCAGACTTGAAATCCTCACATTCCTCATCGGGAAAAGGAATCGTAAACTGAATCTGTTTCTTTTTTAACCCTTTTAATGTTCGAGTCATATCTGCCAATTACATATCGATGTTTTTGATTTTTTGTTTGGAGTGCTACGGTCTACTATTTTGCAACACGAGGGCTAATGAGACCGGGACCTATAGCTTAAAGCTGATTCCAAACGGCTACGAACATCCATGCCACAGTGGGATTCGAACCCCCGAACTCCATTACCGAAGGCCTACACCCTAACCAGTCGGCCATCGTTAAATCTAATATCTTAAATCTAATATCACATATCTTAAATGTAAATGATTATGCACTGCACAGAATAAAGAAAATGTGAAGTTTAAACAACTCTGAATACTGCATCACGTGAAGTTAGTGATCACCTATCGTTTTAAGTATCATAAGATGCCATTTTTTGAAAAGGAAAAACTTCGGGGTAAAAGATTTGCTGGGTATTACATTTAAAATAAGTACTGGAAAATGGAGTTTAAAAATAGATAAAGCAATTTGTTATGATTTCAGTTTATGTGTCCATCGAAAAAGCAAATTTATGTACGCTGTTCGAAAATCATAAAGTGTCGATCCAAATGGAAAATTTATAAGCGATAAAAACTACTTGGAAATTTTGTAAGTTATTTATAAGATTGCCCTCTACCTACTCTGAAAAGGAAAACTTGTTTGAAGAAAACAAAAATTCTACAAGCTATTTTCTAGCGGTATCTAAAAAGATACGATATGCATTAAACGGTTAACGTGTAGAGGTAGACGTGGGATAAGGTCTAAATCTGGCACTGATGTAGAGAATAAAAGTGGAATCGCCGAAGAGATTTCGAGACCGAGAAGTCCGTTTAACGAAAATTATAATTAGGTTAATTGAACAATTTTAGCTGGTATTTTTATTGTCTTGCAAATAAATGTTAACTAAGTATGTGCATTCATCCCCAATATAATAATAATATAAGTTATCTGTGAAATCAGAGAAATGGCGAATATTCCAGAATACTTTTCTGGTAAATTAAAGAAACGTCCAGAATCTTTTAGAACACGAAATAATATAGAATATAATAAAATGAATTAAATAAATATTTACAGATCTTAAATTCTATCGTCACTACCAGGGTTCAAACTCAAGACCTCTTTATTACCAGACGAGTATGAGTACCATTCGGTTACATCTGTCCTCGAATTTATGAAGCAGTTGTACCTGGAATGGATAGAGGCATCCATATTGGATTCTTGATGATTTAGGGTTAGAAACGTTCGAAATCCACCCATTCCCTCTTTTCTAGCATTTATTACCATTATTTCAAGCCCTATTTTCCTTTGTTAAGAGCAAGGAATTAAATTTATAAATTTGTCACATAATAAAAAGGTAAAAATAACATTTTTTCTAGCATCATGGCGTTATTCCTTTAACCATCTTATTTAATCCTTTCTTATTTTAAATTATTTAAATATCGTCTGCATTATTTATACGTTTTATCACTGAACTTAGATATTACTTAAATAATTTTCTTTTATATTTGGCTTGAAACAAAAACTGAAAAACCCTGTGGTAAAATGGGAAAAAAAAAGTGAAATTTGATAATTAAACAGAATTGAAAAATTGGATACCAATATTACATAAATTCTACCATCAATGCCATAATATTTATCAATTGTTCATTATTCAAAGATAAATAAACAAAACAGTTAATATTAAGAAAGTGTTATAATTATTAGAATTTGAATTAACTACTTTCTTTAGTTTTTAAAAATATGCAAAAAATAATCATGTAACTTGCCAGTGTTCCAATAATGGAACATGTCACAAAACACCCTAAAAATTTTTTCACTTTATTTTAAAACTTTTTTTATTTATATACTCTTAATTAATGTAATAACCAAATTTCAAGTCATTGGGACTTTTCTTTCTTAATTCGGCGTTTAAACGGATAATGTCATTATTTCAACTCCTATTTTCCCCGGTTAAGAGCAGGCGATTAAACCTATCAATTTGTCACATATTAAATAGGTAAAAATAACATTTTGTTCTAGCATTATGACGTCATTGCTTTAACCATCTCATTCAATCATTTTTCATTTTAAATTATTTAAATATCGTCTGCATTATTTTCATACCTTTTATCACTGAACTTAGATATTACGTAAATAATTTTCTTTTATATTTGGCTTAAATAATAGATTAGGTACATATGTGAAAATTTTAAACTTAATCATCGATTATTTTTGTTGCAATGAAAATTGTATCACTGGTATTAACAACAAATTCTATCTACCTCCAGGGTGTAGTGGAAATGATAATTTCATTCCTTTACTTCCATTAATTATTGTGGCAAAAAAAAAATGTGGAAGAACTTAACGACAATTTCGACGTAGCTAAGAAAACTTTGAATTATATTTTATAAATGAATTCAACGTGATTCTAAACTGCAATCGCAGTATCGGGAGACTTTAGAGAAATGAGGAGTTATGAAGATAAACAAATTATTGAGCGTGTACCAGATAATTCTCATCCAAAAATAAACCATTTTTTTATCTGCCTTATAGGGTACTTCACAATTCTGGAAAATTAAAAGTTTTACTGAACCCGTCATATGACGGGTTATATGCTAGTCATGGTAAATAGTAATATGGAAACAGTTTAATAATTTGATATGCCTTTGCATTTTAAACAACTAAAAAATTAATAACGTGCATATGGTTTTGTTAGTTATCACAAGCTGAGCTATGAAACTGTTTGATAGTGTGTTGTATCTTTACCATATCTTTTTCTTAAAATTATTTTACTAAGAAGAAATCCTTTTTCTGAGCTGTAGGTGGCTAGGTACTGGCCATTTTGAATTCCTTCAGACGAGCGATTAATATATTAACTCCAGCTATTAATATTTGAAGAAAAATTCTTCTGACTAACCATAGCTTTAAAATTTCTTAAAAGTTATACCTTTATACATAATACAAAAGATTATAATCCCCTAAGGTTTTTCTTTTAATTTATTGATCTAGTTTGGAAAACTATAGTCTAATATTTTGTTCTACGAATCCTAATGAGATTGGGACCTACTTCTTAAAGCCGATTCTGAACTACTACGAGCGTCCATGCCAGCAAGGGGATTTGAACCTATGGACACTGCTACCAAAGAGCCACACCCTACCGATTCTGCCATTGTTCAGCTTTTAATTTTTTGGAAAAGTGAGAAAACTGCTTTTAGTTTTTAGTTATTTGTTAAATTATTTCATATTTTTTTAAAGAAAAAGCAAGCAAGGTAGAAAAACTTCAAACTAATTGAAAATATTTTTGTGAAAGTAATGATTATTTCTACAATTGTAAGAAGGAAATAAATTCAGTTTAAAGAACTAAACCTTGTTGAATATTTTTTTGTGAAGGGGTAAAGACAGTGTATAATAATACGTTATGATCATCCATTCTAGAAAGCTGTATGAGTCAGTATCATTTTTGAGCCTCTCAGGATTGAAACCCCCTTTTCAGCTATTTTATGATCTCAAAACCAGTGCATGTCTCCGTTAGGTTGCTAAATCATACCGTTTATCAAACTAATTGAAAATACTTTTTGTGAAAATAATGATTATTTCTACAATTGTAAGGAGGAAGTAAATACAGTTTAAAGAACTAAACCTTGTTGAATTTTTTTTGTGAAGGGGTAAAGACAGTGTATAACAATACGTCATTATCACTCATTCTAGAAGGCTGTATGAGCCAATACCATTTTTGAGCCTCTCAGGATTGAAACCCCCTTTTCAGCTATTTTATGATCTCAAAGCCAGTGCATGTCTCCGTTAGGTTGCTAAATCATACCGTTTATCAAACTAATTGAAAATATTTTTGTGAAAACAATGATTATTTCTACAATTGTAAGGAGCAAATAAATACAGTTTAAAGAACTAAACCTTGTTGAATTTTTTTTTTGTGAAGGGGTAAAGACAGTGTATAATAATACGTTATGATCACCCATTCTAGAAAGTTGTATGAGTCAGTACCATTTTTGAGCCTCTCAGAATTGAAACCCCTTTTCAGCTATTTTATGATCTTAAAGCCAGTGCATACCTCCATTAAGTTGCTAAATCATACGGTTTATTATTCTTTTTAGATTTGGTTTGGTTTGGTTTAAATGAGGGTTAATGAGACCGGGACCTACAGCTTAAAGCTGATTCCGAACGGCTACGAACATCCATGCCTCAGTGGGATTCGAACCCACGAACTCCGGCACCGAAGGCCCGCACTCTAACTAATCGGCCATCGCTCGGCTTATTCTTTTTAGAAACCATATTAGTCCCATCTAGGAAGAACCTTAAATGAACGAACTTTGAAGGACATTTGTTAGGAAGATCTGTTTGGAAATATATCTTGAAACGATCAATAAAATTAACCAAATGTCATTTTATGCTGTTTACTACCAAAATGCGATCGCTATTTTTGGTTGCAGACCTTCCTAAACCTCCCTGCTGTGATGTCAAAATAGGTTATTAGCCCCTTCACAATAAATCCGAGATTAAGAGAAGTACTAATTAATTGATTATTAAATATGCAGTCGTCTTTCTGCTTATTTCGAGCTATCAGGAAGCCGGGGGGAGGGAAACCAGATTTTCTTTTCCCTCTCCAAGCTTTAATCTGCAGTTGCAACACGGCCAGTGAAAAATAATTGAACACGCCCTTTGGTAAATCGTTTCTGCGCGATGTGAGTTATTATTTCGAATGGGATGGCAGCAGAGAATACACAAACTCTCTTACCATGAATAAATGATGTTCTTTCCTGTTTGTTCAATTAGCGGAAATCTTTTCGCAGACATTTCATTTGTCGTTATAATTCGTTTAGTGGCTTACTAATTGCGTGATACTTTTTACGTGTACCGTGATTGCATAAAGATTCATACTTCACTCGGCGGCAGCTCGCGGCTTTATGATTCAGACCGACAGAACTTTTAAAAACTTTATTCTTTTGTGCTTACTTAATTGTGTAGAGCATTGTTAAGGCTTAAAGGCATTGAGTTTTTCCGATGTTCATATAAAGTTGTTTAGATTTGTATGACATCTAACAGAATTGTCTACCAATTTATCTATATCTATCTCCATATGTACATCTATATATCCATCTAGCCATCAATCTATATCTATCTAGCTATCTATATACATCATGCTACCAATCTATACCTATCTACCTATCTGTATCCATCTACCTATCTATCTACATCTGTATCTATCTACCTAGTCTATATATGCCTATCTATATCTAATTATCTCTCTGTTTACATATAATCTATATCTATCGATCTGACTATATCTATATTATACCTATATTTATATCTATATCTATCTCTATATGTATGTATCTATATCCACCTATGCATCTAACCATAACTATATCTATCTATATCTATAACTATATCTATCTATCTATTTATCTATCTATATCTATAACTATATCTATCTCTATTTATCTATCTATATCTATAACTATATCTATCTATCTATATCTATAACTATATCTAATTATCTATTTATCTATCTATATCTATCTATCTATCTATCTATATCTATAACTATATCTATCTATCTATATCTATAACTATATCTATCTATTTATTTATCTCTATTTATAACTATAGCTATCTATCTATATATCTATAACTATCAACCTACATATCTAAAGCCATATATCTTTTTTATGTATAATTGTTTTTAGTTACACGTGTGTCTGGTCTTTATTTAGAATCACACATTTTGCTATTGACTTACTAAATATTACGCAGCTATTATCTGAAACTTTCAGTCAATCAATAAATAATTTCGGTGTCAATACATATTCTGCCTATCATCTCACGTGATACCGCACTTAAAAGATACAGACTTTGCCGGCTTAATTCGGATGGCATCACAACAGCGTGATTTTAACAGTTCATAATATAAAATATTTTATTCTAATGGTTGTGATGTATTTATATACAGCTATTACGTACTTATATATATATATATATATATATATATATATATATATATATATATATATATATATATATATATATATATATATATATATATATATATATATGTTTGGTGTACATGCATTTATAGTCTACAAAACGGCATGTGCCTTCGTTAGTATATCATAAAATAAAACAA
Source organism: Pardosa pseudoannulata (assembly GCA_032207245.1). Lineage (NCBI taxonomy): Eukaryota > Metazoa > Arthropoda > Arachnida > Araneae > Lycosidae > Pardosa > Pardosa pseudoannulata. The sequence goes on from CM063506.1 coordinate 86,513,206, forward strand.
AGGAAGAAGAAGAGAAGAGAAATCAACAGATTATTTTTAATTTTTCCTTTTATATTGCAAACAGATACAATATTAAGCATTTACAACATAATTAAAGCTTTCAAATAAAATGTTGCTTCCCAAATTATATAGATATCTTGTTTGTTCTAACATGGTACAATATTTTGTAACTACGAAGAACTTCATGATGCCAATTAAATTTATTAAATAAAAAATTATTTTAAACGTCCAGACAAATAGTGCAATTCTTCATGTCCCAGCAGACGAAAAAAAATTGTATTTTCTGTAGAGCATATGTACTGCTTGATTGCAACTTTAATCCCAATCGAAGTTTAACAACTAGAAAAGTCCACAAAACAAAGAAAAATCATCAAAGATTCTGTTTAAAAAATGCCTTTGTTTGTTTTGAACTTAACTTTGTCGGTTAGAAACTGGACGGAAAAGTTTTTCAGGATGATTATATAGAATAGACTTATTAGTTTAGCTTTTATTTGTTTATTTATTTATTTTTCGACCACATTGTGGTAACAAGAATACAAATTAGAGAAAAGAATGTTCTTTGTAAATCCATTTTAAACTTTTGAGAGCAAAACTTTTCTTCCTAGGGTTTCACTGCCAAGAATTTAGAATCTTGACTGATGCATTTTAGGAATAATTCTGTAAATATATTTGAATTATTCTTCCTGTTATTATTATATTTAAGTTTAATTATGAGTTCCTCGTATAATATGTAAACATATAAAATTATTTTAAAGGATTTGAATTTGGTATTTTGAGGAATAATAAAATGAATCTTTAAAATGAGGTTATAATTTTTATTATAAAATTAAAATTAAATCAAAAGTTATTTATTTTATATAGAGTAGATTTATTAGGTAATCTTTTATATGCGTATTTATTTATTTGTCGACCACATTTTGGAAACAAGAATATAATTCAGAGGTAAAAATTCTTTTTTTAAATTCTTCTTAAAGTTTTGAAAGGAAAACTTTTTTTTTAGAGTTTCTCTGTCAAGAATTTAAAATTTTGACTGATACAGTTCAGGAATAATTCTGCAAGTATATTCGAATTATTTTTCCTCTTATTAATATATTTAAGTTTAATTATGACTTCCTCGTATACCATGTAGACATATAAAAGTATTTTAAAGGATTTGACTTTGATATTTTGAGGAATAATAAAATGATTCTTTAAAATGAGGTTCTAATATTTTAATTTTTATTATAAAATTAAAATTAAATCAAAAGTTATTTGTTTGTTTTATACAGAGTAGACTTATTAGTTTACCTTTATATGTGTATTTATTTATTTGTCGACCGCATTATGGAAACAAGAATATAAATCAGAGGTCAAAATGCTCTTTTTAAATTCTTCGTAAAATTTGAAAGCAAAACTTTTCTACCTAGGGCTTCTCTTACAAGAATTTGTATGCTGTGGTCTCCTTCGGGACACACTCTAACTTACATTCACTTTCTGGATACTGTGTTTTTTTTTATTTTGAATGCATTTGCATCAAGGACAACTCCCGGGGATTCTCCCATAGTAGTGTACTGCTACCAGATGTCTATTGTACCCAAACCCAATAAAAGCACACCCCAAGAGCGCCTAAGAAAATTATATAAACTGTGACAACTGTGAAAATTAACTGTGTGTTGAAAACTTCTGTGAGCCTTCTGTGAGCCTAAGAAAATAGGCCCAGGCGGAGGCAAACTTCAGCAGACAAGTGACAAGAATATCCTGCAGATCCCAAACGCAAGAAAACGCCGATCAAGGTGCTGAAACCCCTAAGAGGCGAGAAAAATCCGTAATCACACAAAATATAGCTTTTTCTTTACTGCACATCATTACATCTATTATACATCGCAACCATTAGAAAAAATATTTTATATTATGAACAATTAAATCACGCTGTTCTGATGCCATCTGCCATCAGCCGGCAAAGATGGTATATTTTAAGAGTGGTATGACGTAAGATGATAGGCAGAGTATGCATTAACACCGATATTATTTATTTATTGATTAAAAGTTTCAGATAATAGCTGCTTAAAATTTAGTAAGTCAATAGCAAAATGTGTGACTCTAAATACAGACCAGAGACGCATGCAACTAAACAATTATACATAAATGAAGATATATGGTTTTAGATATGTAGGTTGATAGTTATAGATTGATAGATGGATAGCTGTAGTTATAGATATAGATAGATAAATAGATAGGTAGATAGATTTAGTTATAGATATAGATAGATAAATAGATAGGTAGATAGATATAGTTATAGATATATATAGATAAATAGATAGGTAGATAGATATAGTTATAGATATATATAGATATATATATATAGATAGATTAGTTATAGATAGATAAATAGATATAGTTATAGATATAGATAGATAAATAGATAGATATAGTTATAGATATAGATAGATAAATAGATAGATATAGTTATAGATAGATAAATAGATAAATAAATAGACACATAGATATAGTTATAGATATAGATAGATAAATAGATAGATAGATATAGTTATAGATATAGATAGATAAATAGATATAGTATAGATAGATAGATATAGTTATAGATATAGGTAGATAAATAGATAGATAGATAGATATATATAGATATAGATAAATAGACAGATAGATATATAGATATAGATAGATAAATAGATAGATATAGTTATAGATATAGATAGATAAATAGATAGATAGATATAGTTATAGGTATAGATAGATAAATAGATAGATAGATAGATATAGTTATAGATAGATGCATATGTGGATATAGATACATACATATACAGATAGATATAAATATAGAGATTGTTTTGGATATAGATACATACATATACAGATAGATATAAATATAGAGATTGTTTTGGATATAGATATAGTCATATTGATAGATGTGGATTATATGTAAACAGAGAGATAATTGGATATAGATAGGGTGAGATTCAATTCCTCAATTCAAAAAGTTAGACGTTTAATATAACCGGAAACACGAGAAGTTTCTTCACCGGAGAAGATGGAGTTTTCTAAAAGTTTAAAATTTAGGTTTAAACTTTTGCTGTGTAAAACTATTTTAATTGTTGTTTCAAGAAAATAATAAACATATGTGCACCACATTTTTTGTTCAAACATGAAATGAGCAATGATTTTGAATCTCCCTGCGTAATACGTTTAAAACAACAGTATAATCAGAATGTTTTTACAAGATCATTTGTTATCTGTAAAGAAACATCTGATGATATTTTAAAATATAAAATTAATTTCATTTAAAATAATTAGTGATGTAAGATGCATAAAATGAATTAAATGCCTAATAAATGTAACATTAGCAACTATTTAAAAAATCACTCAAAACTGAAAAAATAAAGTAGTAACTTTTAATTTTAAAAATAATAAAATTATTTTAGCATATTCTTATACATACTTATTCTGTAAACAACAAGCAGGTATTGATATATGAAAAAACTTCAAATAGATTCATTACATTTTTTTAAAATCTTACAAAAAGTGTAAAGATTACAGTTTTGCAAAAAAAAATGTGTTGATTTAAGTTGTTGATCAGTAAGCGAAACACATATATTCTTTATATTTGGGCAGATAATTTGAGCTCTACAAGAAAGTTTTCAGAACTTTTAGTTAAAAATTAATTGAAAAAAATTGCTTTTGATTTTCGAACTTTTCAAACACCTGAAACATTATACGTATCAGGACTTCAGATATCCCCTATATAATAATAGCCTAAGTTATCTGCCCGTCTTTCCTCGAATTTATGAGGTGGTTGTACTTGGAGTGGATAGAGGCATCCATATTGGATTCTTGATGAGTTAGAGTTAGCAACGTTCGAAATCCCCCCTTTTTCTAGCATTTAATGCCATTATTTCAAGCCCTATTTTCCCCGGTTAATAGCAGAACATTAATTTTATCAATTTGTCACATAATAAATAGGTAAAAATAACATTTTTTTCTAGCATCATGACGTCATTCCTTTAACCATCTCATTTAATCATTTCTCATTTTAAATTATTTAAATATCGTCTGCATTATTTTCATACGTTTTATCACTGAACTTAGATATTACGTAAATAATTTTCTTTTATATTTGGCTTAAATAATAGATTAGGTGCATATGTGATAATTTTAAACTTAATCATCGATTATTTTTGTTGCAATGAAAATTTTATCACAGGTGTTAACAACAAATTTTGTCTACCTCCAGGTTGTAGTAGAAATGATAGTTTCATTCCTTTACTTCCATTAATGAGGCAAAAAAAGTGAAAAAAAAAAAACTTAACGATAGTTTTGAAGTAGCTAAGAAAATTTTGAATTATCTTTCTAAATGAATTCCACGTGATTCTAAACTGTATATAACAGTATCGGGAGACTTTAGAGAAGCATGAAGATAAACAAATTATTGAGCTTGTACCAGATAATTGTACCAAAAAACAAACCATTTTTTTAATCTTTCTTATAGAGTATTTTACAATTTTGGAAAACTAAAAAATTTACTGTTTCCGTCATACGACATTTTATATGCTAGTGTTTAAATAAGCTTTAAAATATGCAAACTATTGTTCACGAAATGGTTTGTATATTTTAAAATCTTACTAAATAATCGATGCTTTAAGTATAAAAGCATTATCGATGGCTTTATGATGTTTATGATATTAGTAATTTGATTAAATTATTATAATTTTAAAATACAGTCTATTGTTAGGTAATAAGGTAAATATGTATACTAGTGTTTTCAATTAAACGACAATTTTAAAAATGCAAAGATGATTAATATTCCACAGAATTCCATTATTACTAATATAATATTCTAAATCTGTGACTTGGTAATGATTCCGGGTTATCCCACCCCCGAAATAAATCTCCCCCATTTATAAGTAGGAGATAAAAAGAAACTGAATAGCCATTAACGATTGAGAGAAAAAGAGATAACTATTTTTACTTCTTAACTTGCCTTTAAAAGGGTTTTCCCTACAACATAACTGTTATGCGAAGAAAAGATTGGTTAGGGTGCTGATCTTCGGAACGGGAGTTCGTGGGTTCGAATCTCACTATGGCATGGATGTTTGTAGACGTTCGAAATCGGCTTTAAGCAGTAGGTTTCAGTCTCATTAGCCCTCGTGTTGCAAAAAGGAGACCGTAGCACTCCAAAGCCAAACCAAACCAAATCTGAGACCAGGTAATGATTCCTAATATCCTAATAAATAACCTCGAAATAAATCTCCCCCATTTATAAGTAAGAGATAAAAAGAAACTGAATGGCCATTAACCACTGAGAGAAAACTTGATAAACTTTTTTTTACTTCTTAAGGTAACCGACCAGGTTCAAATAGCGATTTTCGTGAAAAATATCGAAAAAATTTTTATTCGTTTATTTTAAAGATCAGTCCCTTAGCTTTCAGCTTGTTTCTAGAGTTATTAGATTTCATGATACAGCTGTTTAATCATCACCGGAAGTGTCGAAAAGATACCGGAAGGGAGCAGTTAAAGGGCTTGACTTTGAGAAACATTGTAAATAGCGTATTATAGCTTCTAAATAAATAAATGAATTACTCCAGCATATTTCTGAATGTTTATCAAATTATAAAATACTTAATGAATTTATCCAATAAAATATTTAAATTGAATTTCTGAAAAACTGTGATTTTTGCGAGACCTCCCCGACACCTCAACAGTCATAACTGCTAAAATAAATTTTAGATCTTAATTATAATTTAACTGTATGTTTTTAGTGATGTTATGTATGCATTGAACCTCAGGATTATAAATATATTCATTTTGAGATGAGTTATGGGCATTTATGTTAGAAATTTCATTATTTTTTTCTTGAATTTTCACTCTAAATTACTTGATTGGCTATAATTCATTTATACTTTAGAATATTTTCATTCTGGAGGTTAAATACATACATAATGGATATATGTCTACATTTATCCAAGTAAAAGTGACATGTTTTACGTATTGTTTTAGTTAGAAGTGTTGGCGTGAAGTAAAAATATTCCTGTTTTTTTCTCTATTTTTGCCAATTTTTAAGACAATATATATGTATTTATGTTTATTTTCATATCTTTCTATGTTTTATAACCTATTACTGCAATAACTAAAAAAATATTTCCATAAAAACCTTATTTAAAAATTTTGGCTCCGAACGTGGTCGGTTGCCTTAACTTGCCTTTAAAAGGGTTTTCTCTACAACATAACTTTCAAGAGAAGAAAAGCAAGTTATCATTTTTCAAGCATGTCCAGTGTTAAAGACTTCTTGAAAATATCATGTTTAAAATGTATATTTCTTGGCTGGAAGAAAGATCACTCGACATTTCGTCAGGGTATAATATTTTTAAAACTATGATTACTAAATTTTTAATATTTCAGAAAAAATCTTGAATTCTCTAATTAAAATTTATGACTGTATGACTTTAGCAGAAACTTATAGAGAAAAAAAAAGAGGACGATTGAATTAAAATATTTTCAGGGGATTTTTCCTTCCAAGATTCTAAATACTCCTAGATATTTAGAAATCTATCTACCTCTGTAATTATTAATTACGCTATATATATAATATATATAATATATATATATATATATTATATATATATATATTTATATATATATTATATATATATATATATGTATATATATATTAATATAAATATATATATATATATATATATATATATATAAATATATTTATATATATATATATTATATATATATTTATATATATATATATATATATATATATATATAATATATATATATATATATATATATATATAATATATATATATATATATATTAAATATATATTTATATATATATATATATATATATATATATATAAATATATATATATATATATAATATATATATATATATATATATTTATATATTATAATATATATATTATATATAATATATATATATATATATATATATTATATATATATAATATATATAATGTGTGTGTGTGTGTGTGTGTGTGTGTTGTGTGAGTGTGTGTTTTTAATCCAATAATTATAAAATTCTTGGACATTATAGTATTATTTTTACTTGCCCCGGCTACTTGGCAAGGATAAGACTAAAGCTAATAGTAATAATGAATGATGCAGTCGGCCCACATTGAAGGGAACGGCACAAGTCTAATTAAAACTTTATGTTAGAGCTGCTAAAGCGGATATCTTTACTAGTCAACGACAAGAAAAAGACACAAAAATCACACTGCTCGAACAGAGGTGAACCCAAGAGCGAAGACAGACAGAATTTTCCAACTGATTCAGCGAATTTAAGTGTAAGATCAGGAAAATGTAGAATTTGCGGCGACAGCTGGGAAACATGTTGAATAGACAGAAAATTTACATCTTTAGGGCAGAAAGCTTTGAGAATTGTATTGTAAGAATTTTAAGTCGAAGACGCTACTTTGGTTAAGACATTCAGAGGCTGGGAAAAGATTTTAAGGAATTAGAATGAGAGAGAGTATTTTTAAGGAACTATTAAAGTTATAATTTTGATATAAATATATATATATATATATATATATATATATATACATACATACATACAAAATTTACACATACACACAAAATTACTCATATTTATATATATATATATACACACACACACATAATTCCAGAAAATTAGAGATCATTGTTGAATTCGAAATACATCTCTTTTTTTTTTTAACAGACAAACTAAAAGTTATTTTGCCTAGAGAAAAATGAGCATGGAATGTTGTTAATTGGCTCTAGATTGTAATATAATATGTGTAATGTAACAGGAAAATAATATTGCAGTACCTGCAAACAAAGGTTTTAAAAGTATACCATTGGAGCAGATGACAAGGACGGTGCTAGAATTCATGTGATAAAGTGTCCGTATCGCTTTTGAGGCATTTGTTGCAAATGTCGGAAAGTATACTGAATTTCTATTAGTCACATGATATTTTTGGAAGAAAATAAATGGAATATCTTTTTAAATATATTCAATGTTATTACCTTACATATATATATATATATATCTCTGTATATATTTTTCATATATATATCCAGCAAAATTTGAACTGACGGTCACAATAAATATTGTAGCCTTGTTACTTTTACTTACCTGTTTGGTCAAGGAAAAGCCTAATTAGCTAGACTCATTGAAGTTGTTGCATTAGTGCCATTCTGTTAAGATGAATAGGCCGAGTTCGTAGCCAAACTTAAACTTTATTGCTTAGCTCCTAAAAATGAGATCTATACCAGTCAACGGCAGACGAGAAAATGATCATAAAAACAGGTGCTGGAACAGTCTTGGATACCAGAGCGAGACGGAAACGACATCTTTCTTAGAGAAAGTAGCTTAGTTAGTGAATTTAATAATAAAAGTAACTTAGATCGGATAGGAATGAGCCATTTGCCAGCGACAGCTGGAAAATACGGTGAGTGGAGAGAACATTTACAGCTATTGCACAGGAAGCTTTGGGAAATGGGTTAGAAAGATTTGAAGTCGCGGACGCTCCTTTAATTATGATATTTTGTTGTTGGGAAAATAGATTTGAAGAAAATAGAATGGAAGCTAGATGGTTTTTAAAGAGATAGTTTAAGTATAATAAATTTGATATGTTATATTTATACACATATATACATATATATATATATGTATATATATATATACATACATACATATATATATACATGTATATATATATATATATATATATATGTGTGTGTGTATGTGTGTGTATGTTATTTATTGTGCGTGTTCTTTTGCTTTGAACCACTGGATAATAGTAATTGTAGGTAACATAAACTCTTTGAACTTAAAATTATATAGGGATATTCTGTCGGTAGATTGCGAATACCGAGATGGCTTAGAGAAGTCAACGTTTAGGCAATAATAGGTTTTACTAAGCCTGTGCTGTGTATTCGAAGTATGGGTCAAAAAATTTTTATAAAATTTTGTAATTCTTTATTTCATGAAATAACACTCTATTATGGAATAATAACACTAGTTCTTAGTAAAAGTCCGAAAATTTCGACATATAGACGGAATTTATCGAACTCTCTGATTTTAACAGCGGTCAATGATGTAGTCAGAAATTATTTTCGGGGAGGGTTCACAGTCTTAATCTAAAGTACAGTGAACTTTCAATCTCATAAAAATTTCGCCACATACACAAAGTATATACATGCATAAGTCTTTTAATACACTCAGAGTTTTGCACGCATGAAGTGCAAGGATAATTTTTATAAGATATTAAAGTCAAATGATTTTGATATATTACATATATACATTCATTCTTTAACATAAATTTATCTTATTGTATTTAAGATAAATGTCTATATTAAATTCCCTAGTTTTATTCAGTTTTTGTCTGAAGAATTTTTTTGACTTCTTTTTGTTTCTGTTTGAACCTATGAACTAATGTTGTCTGAGTAACCGCAATTGAACGCATAAAAGAAGGCATGCGCGGTTTTAAGGGTTTTAATACAAACCTTCTTCTATGTTCTAAGCCTCGTGGAGTACATATTACATATTTACTTTCAATGTTTTTGAAATATACCAAAAATATCAATTCTAAAATAATTTCTGATTCTCCGGTGAAATGAATGAAATGAGAAACTAACAACAGCCGTAAAAGTGAAAAGCGAGGTCCGATTCTAGATTTAATTATAGAAACATATCTACCCCTGATTCACGAGTCTTCGAAACCACTAGTTTTGATAGGAGTGTTTTAGGGTTAATTAAAACAGTTTCCCCAAAAGGAGCCGTTCGGCATGGACACACGCACTCGGCAGTGCAAGTTAATCAATGTGTTTAAGCATCTTTAAAAATTTCCCGAACTAAGATAGCCTCCGAGAGAATTCGTCGACATTGTGTAGTACCAACAAACTGTTAATCGAGCAGCACAGCAAAATAATCTCTGCTAGCCCCCAAAAGGGCTGTACTGCCTCCCAGCGAGAGAGAGAGAGCAGAGCCGCTCCGTTCCCACCCTCTCTCTCCTCTCCAAGTTTATATACATCCTTCTGCTGCGAACCCGTTTATTCTTTCGTGTGCTGGCAAGGTTGACATGTCCCCCCCGTAATCCTATTGCATTAAGTGGGGCGAAATCAGGGAATTCGGCGGCCAATCCGATTATGGCAATTTACTGAGCGTTTTCCCACTGATATGATTTGTATTGTGAAGTCGAGTTAATGAGCCCACGGATTGCGCCAAATCCTCTGGCGCCCGGACGTCAGCTTAGAATCGCGGCCGTCAGAGGGCCTAATTAACGAGACGCTGCTCTTTCCCGGCTACGAAGCGCCCGCCATTCCACGACGATAAATGAATGAATGAATCAATGGATGGGCGATAGAACGAATGGCAATAGTAATAAATAAATAAAAAAAAAAACACGCGCATAATTCCCAACTCATAATAAACGTCAAAAAATAATAATGATGCTTCGCACGGCAATTATTGGGAGCCTCGAGCATTGAATTGGCGTACAAAAATGGCTGGCTTGGATTAAGTTTTTAAGCTTTTTTTCCCATCTCCCCCCTTTTTTTGGCTGAGCTTTTAAAATATATGCTACGAAAGTTAACATTGTTAGGAATATTTAAACAAGGCTACGGAACTTAATTATTAATTTTTTTTGCAAGCGCCATGCAATATATGACATGCGAAAGTATTTCTGGTGTTAATCCGGAGAATCTGTTCCACTCGAAACATATTTAATTGCCTTCAGCCCTTCAAGTACATAACGCTTGAAGTAATTAATTTAAAATGAGTTATTTTTCACCAATAATTTCAGAAACGATACTCTAAAGCCACAAAGTGTTTGAAATATTTTAGTGTAACTGATTTCCTTTTAAATTTATGTTAATTTTAAAATTAATAATGGAAAGAAATCTCCGGACAATACAAAACAGGCTACGAGTAAATTATGTAACTAATGTTATGGCTTTCATATGGTTTAAACTTCTTATTTATTTAAAAAAATATTCTAAATGGACAATGTTTTGTTATTTGAATGTAAAAGAGACTTCTGTATTACTTCTGTCTGGCAGAAAGAAAAGAAATTAATCTTTCTTTAGATTTTGGTAAAAGACATAGTAACCTCGCCGATCGACTTCTTTATAAATACAGGTACTTGTCACTGCAAATCTCGTTTGACTATCTTAGTTATGAATCTTTCTTTTCTTGTCTAGGGGAAACCTTTTAATAAATAATGTTAGTTTTCTCTCAGTTATGTGATTTTCATTTGTGTGCCTGAAATGAAAATAGCATAACTGATCGCATCTTTTGTTATTTGGATGTGAGACTTCTATATGGCTTCTGTCTAGCAGAAAGAAAAGCAAAGAATCTTTCTTTAGGTTCTGGTAAAATACATAGAAACCTCGCCGACTGACTTCTTCATAAATACAGGTACTTCTCCCTGTTATTCTCAGTTGACTCTCTCAGTTATGCGTCTTTTTTTCTTGTCGAGGGGAAACTCTATACTAAATAATGTTAGATTTATCTCAGTTACGCGATTTTCATTTGAATGTCTCTCTTACTTTATAACGCTTTTTTAGGGTTCAGAAAGGTTGCTTCTTATCTACTTGTACAATGTTTCTTTTTTGGCCAAACGAACTAAGTATCTTTCTTTTTTCATTCAGGCTCCGTCGGTTATCGATGGTCATTTCTTGTCTGTATCTATCTCAGAGAATAAAAGCTTTTAAAAAGCAAGATATTAGTATCCTTGTTCTTCTTCTAAAGAAGTGGAAAGGGGAGGAAGACAATTTTCTCTTTTGTGGCTCTGATTTATGTTTAGTAATCTTATCTATCTATCTATCTATCTATCTATCTATCTATCTATCTATCTATCTATCTATATATATATATATATATATATATATATATATATATATATATATATATATATATATATATATATACATATATATATATACATATATATATATATATATATATATATATATATATATATATATATATACACGCACGCACACACACACACATATATATATATGTAATATATAAAAATTATTTAACTTTATTATTTCCTTAAAAATTTTCTCTCCCATTCTAATTCCTTAAAATCTTTTTCCCAGCCTCTAAATGTCTTAATCAAAGGAGTGTCTTCGACTTAAAATTCTTTCGATACAATTCCCAAAGCTTTCTATCCTATAGATGTAAATTTTCTGTCTATTCAACACGTTTTCCAGCTGTCGCTGGCAAATGGCTCCGCGTTTTAACACTTATTTCGCTGAGTAAGTTTCTTCTAACTTGGGAAAATTCTTTCTGTCTTCGCTCTTGGGTGCACCTCTGTTCGAGCAGAGTGATTTTTGTCTCTTTCCTTTGTCTGTCGTTGACTAGTAAAGATGTCTATTTTAACAGCTCTAAAATAAAGCTTTAATTAGCCTAATCGGATTCTAAATGCAATCTGATTATTATTATGTGCCCACTACATACTTGTACAACAGTAGATACGCAAAGGATTAAATTGTCTCTAATGATTACCTTTGTAAAACAATATTTTTTAGGTATCAACAATATTTTTATAGACTGGTTTTACTGCATGTTAATTTTAATTTTAATTCAAGAAATTTTTTTCTGCAATTTCAAGTGGTTTATACTAAATAATAGATCACAATAAACCTAAAACATACTATTCATCTTCATTTGGTTTGCTACCTTTGTAAAGGTAACAAATCTATAACGAACAATAAGTACTTTTCAGAAACCAAAGATAAAATCTATATAGAGAACAAGGTGAAAGAATGATCATATCTAATATATTTGAAATTGCGACCGTTAGGAGAGTATATTTTTTGAAGTTATTTTCCTATTTCAGGGGATATAAGGGAAAGCACAAGAGCTAGAAACTCGATGGGATTTATGTAGTATAGAATAGATAGTACAGTAATTTGGGTAGATAAACCATGGTTTATACGTGTTTAAATTTTGAAATTTAATTTCTGCTGCGTATTTGCTGGATCGGCGTATCTGAAGGATTTTTATTTTTTATATTGCCAGTTCAAAAATATTTTTTTTTTCATAAAAAAATTTCATAGCAGCATAATGAACGATTTTATTAGCAACATTTTAATGTTAAAACTGCATCAGTTTTGGCTGACTACCTTGTATATAAAAATGTATGCGTAAGAACTTTTATCCAAACCTATTTATTACATTTGTGGTTAGTTTACTAATGAAAATAAGCAAATATAAATATATTAAGGTTATACGGTTGATTGAAAACTTTTACATAAATATAATTTCATTCGAAAAAAAGTTCGTGGTCTGTGGGTCTTCAAAAGTTGGGATTCAAAAAAGAGTCCACCCGTTGTGCTCGCTGTTAAATCCGCCTCTGGAAAAAATAGGCGTTTTTGTACGGAGATGGTGTGTGAGATCATTTTATTTTCAAGACATGCTCGTGGTCGGTTTAACTGCTTTTTTTTCTAATTTTAATTTAAACTGTGTGTTTTTAAATAAAGGCAAATAAATGTGAATGCAAATTTTTCGCTATCATACAAGAAATCCCTGTATTCCTGTTGCATCTAAAGGCCTTATCACACGTTAACATATATGCGTTGAAAAAGCAAAGGATTCAGTTTAAGATTCTTTTTTTTTTCAAAGAAGAATGCTTGTATTAGTGATAATCCACGATTATCAAGTGATTAGATCGTGTGTTAGTGAAAGATTTTCAACCAATCAATGAACTTTTAGCACGTTACAGGAACGAAAATAAATCTGTTGAAACTTTTTCACTATCACACAAGAAATTCGTGCATTCTTCATCAGAAAAGGAATCGTAAATTGAATCAGTTGCTTTTCCAATGAATAGAGATTGATGTATGGTAATATCTTAAGAATCGCAAGTCTTTATTTTTGGCTCCTATTTTTAAACATTCCCATTTTTTGGACTGGCATCATAGCCTGTTCCGTTTTGGGAAATAATATAGAGAAATAGGCTTCAGATCAGGGAGAAAAGGCATCAGCAGGTAGAATTCGTCTCTAATCAGAAATAGGAACTAATATAGGTTCTAAATATATGAATTAAAAATTTTATTGGAGGTCCGATGATCCAATGAATCTTTTGACCATACTTGGGGGATACCGTATTCCCAAATATGATCCCAAGGTAGATAAAGAACCACAGAAAACAGCTATTTTGTATGCACAATGACCAGAAGAGGGTCGCACTGGTAGTAAGCAAATGAAAAAGTGCTGCAAATTTTTCTGCGCATTTATATATGTTTCAGGAGGCGGAGCTTTAAAGCTTGCTGTAATGGAAGTATTAAAAGCGATCTCTAATTGAGGTTGGTAAAAAAATAATAGTAATAAATAAATAATAGTAGGTGATAAAATAACACCGTTTAAAGTTTCAATTAAATGGGTAATAGAAAAAAAAATAAAAATATGCCAACATCATGCGACAATCCCAGGAGGTCACTCACCCAAGAATGACTGCGCCCGATGCTGCTTGACTTCGGCGATCGGACAATAAATAGTACTTTCAGTATAGTTTGCCCGTTGACGATAGATTGTCGGGTTTTTTTATATCTTGAAGGTATTTGTGATTCCAAAGTGGAGTGTTATTAAATATTTGATATAATTATCCATAATATTCTTGGTAGAAAACCACTTTAGGCCATCCCAAGAAGAGAAAAAAATGTGGCTGGCTGTATATAATGAACGAAACTAAATTGAAATGCTTAAAACAGTGCTGCGCCGAGGCAGGTATTAATTTAAAGCATTCGATATAATATTCCGTTGGTTCTAACGCCCCTACTGGCATGTATGTTTGTAGCTAATCGGAGTCAGTTGTAAGTTAACGATTCGGGTCTATTTTTATTAAAATCTGATTGTAGCCCTTCTTCAGTAAGACATAGTAAGAGTCTTCTAGAAATGAATGTAAAACAACAACAAAAAAATGGGTAATAGTTAAGTGGTCTTCAAACTGAGCTTCAAAACGCCTCCTGTCAGTTTAGCGTAGAGAACGATAGTCAATATTTTTTCAACTCCTCTTCTTAGCCCACTCTCCTGTTTCTAATCATGGATCTTGTTGGTGCTTCAACCACATTTGGCGAAATTGGCGAAATTGGCGTGCTTTCAGCTTGGCGTTTGAAATCTGGCGAGGGGATCGTAACTCAACAAATTGATACATAAACAAAAACAACATTTTGAGGAAAAATTTTACAAAAATTGAATATTTAAAATCTAATTGAATTAACAAAGAAAACACAAAGGAAACACATAACATTCGTACTAAATAGACTGAAACATTCACTTAATCACAAATTAAATAAACTGGGTGTGATTTTCATCACAAATTTGTGATTTAGTGTAAATTGTAAAATTATTTTAAATTTTACATTAAAATTTTAATTAGGGAGGGTAGGCGGGATCTCATCCAGCAAAAAACTCTTTGACTTAAAAGAAACTGTATTTTGAGTGGAGGTTGAAGAGGAGTTGTAATTGAAAATTTTTCTTCAAATCTCTTATTCCGTGCTATTGCTTTTTCTGTTGGGCATGAGATGCCCTAGTAGATAGCTATTACGTGGGGCAACAGTATTTCGGAGGTACTAGGTTCGAGTGTTGGAAGCTACTCAAAACATTTCCCTGTATCCCCAGAAAACATGCATTATAAATCCAGGAGTCTAAAAGTTCTCTAGCTAGGAGGTTTGCAAGTGGGTTAGAGGTACGAAATCAGAGGAAGAATACCCCCTAATAAGGTCAATAAAATAAGGAGGAATCTTCAGAGTGGCAGGAGATAAGAAAATCTCTAATCAATAAGAAGATAATTTCAATTTACGTTATAACGTAAATTGAAGTTACGCTCTCCAGGTTTTTGTAAAATTTAAAAAAAATGATTAAAGAAACCTGAAATAAGGATGGGTGAGATTTATTGAATTATATAAATTGATATAAATGATTTTAATTAAAAATAGCTTAAAATCTCTAAATTCGAGGGTACTGGATGTTCATGCTTCGTTTTCAGATTCGTCGCAGGAAAATGCCGGATTCAACAAAATCTTTTTCCTTTCCTTTACTTTCATATGATGATGAAACGTTCTGAGACGCATATTCTTTCTTATTGAGACAACTGTTGAATATATTAGGTATATTAATAGAATATATTAGATGCAGGGAAAGTTTTAGTAAAATAAATTACATAGTGTAAGTAACTTTGAAATAAATTAAAGAATTAAAATATCAATCACAAGAACGTAATAATTCAATTATTTATAAAATTTGTACATAAAGAAAATCAGTTTTTTAAAGTGACTCTAAGGGTTGGAAACTTCTACCTCAACTTATGGAAAACATAAAATTGATAACATCTTCGCACTTACCTTTTCCGGTTTACAATGTATACTAGGGTCATTCAAAAAGTTCTCAGAACTACGTATAGAGGACGATAATATAAAACAAGCATGCAAAGGTAGTAAAAAGTTATATATACCGCAACATTTGAAATAATTTTGTAAAGAACATTTGGTTCCGCAGGTGTTTAAATTAAGTATTTTTTTTCGAAATAGTGAGTTAACTTCCTGCTGTTATTAAATATTTTACAAAAAATATAATTATGGGAAAATGAGATAATAAGTATTTTGCGTCTTTATTATTAAGTATTTTTAAGTGTACGAGTAAATTTAAATATGGTTAAAAAATAAGGAAGATGATCCATGTAGTGAACTTTCAAAACGGGAATTACCATCAGATATCGTCATTAAAATCCATTATTTAATTTTATAAGATAGCCAATTAGAAGTATCTG
Organism: Pardosa pseudoannulata; assembly: GCA_032207245.1. Lineage (NCBI taxonomy): Eukaryota > Metazoa > Arthropoda > Arachnida > Araneae > Lycosidae > Pardosa > Pardosa pseudoannulata. The sequence goes on from CM063506.1 coordinate 86,529,974, forward strand.
ATGCTGTTAAAGCTGTAGGCATTTCAGATATATCGGTGTAGAAGATTTTCACTCAAGAATTAAACACGAAAAAGCTACCCGCATGATGTGTAACAATTGAACAAAACACTCTTGCTCATACTTCTCTAGAATATAGAACCATTTCACGAGAAAAGAAGTAAAACCGACTTAATTCAAATATTTGTTACTACTTATGAAACGTGTGTTTAATGTCCCCAGAAACCAAGGGTAAGTCCAAACAGTGGATAGAGCCTGATTGTTCAGCACCAAAGAAGTCGAAGACGATTCCATTAGTTGGAAAGTTGGTGGAATCTGTTTTCTGGGATGATAAAGGAATTATTCATATTGATTTCCTTCAAAAATTTCAAAATATAACAGGTGAGGGATGTGCAAATCTTTTTAAAGAGCTAAACAAAAATTCTATGGAAATTCCCTAAAGTTGGTAAGTATTAACAAAGAAAAATATGATCTTTCATCAACAATGCACTTGCTCACAAAAGGGTTTTTTTAATGCGAAAAATCAATGAATTGAGGTATGATTGTGCTCCTATGTGCGGTTTTTCCACTTGATTCACCTTTATTAGACTTCCTATGTTGAAAATATTTTTGGAAAAAAATTTCGCCAAATGATAAAGTTATCTTAGTCGTCACTGATTATTATTCAGAGTTACCTAAATAACATTTCAGGGATGCATAGATTTTAAAATAAAAAAAGATGAATAGATTTTAACGGGTGTGATTTGGTGGTTTTGCCACTCGTGTTTCTTTTACCCAGACTTTCATAAATTCGATCTTGAGTGTAAACTCAAGATCGAACTCAAGATCACACTATAGAAGTCATAAAACTCAGCTGTACTCAGCTGTTTTCTGTTTTGATGTTACTGAAACTAAAGGCTTCAGGTCAGTTAAATGAGCAAAGTAACTGTTCAATAATATCAGATCTTTTAAAAGCTTTCAGCTAGTCGTTTTTGAGTGATGTGAGTAACGCACGTACGCATATACCTACAAACGTCAAGTTAAAACTAGTAAAATACGCTCGGTAATGTGTCAACATGAGTACTTAAAGTTTCAAAATAAAGTTTTCTAGTACGTACTAAAGTTGTAACACTGAAACATGTGAAAATTGATTCAGGCATGGTTAAAAAGAGCATTTCTATTGAAATCTGCACACTAAAAGTTTCCGTGATTTCTTCCTTTTCTTTGAATAGGGAAATAAAAAAGAAAGAGAGAACCAGCATTTCATTTTTAAACCCAAGTTTTTTTCAAAGACTCTTCCGAGTCTTCTTCTAGAACATTGTAAAGATGCAACATTTACAAGCAAAGTAAACAGAACCTCTCTTGATGTATAAAATGAAAAAAATTATGATTTAGTACAAAGTTAGATATAATGCAGAATATTTCAACGAGGCTTAAACACGTGTGAAAAATTTCCAAGCTCTATTCTAGTTAACAGCAATCAAAACGTTTATTGCAAGATTATAGCAGACAAACAATAAATTAAATAAGAGCTTTTAAATATTAAATAATCTTTTTCTTTAAGAATTAAATGAAATATTTATTCGGCAAAATGCATCAGTTCAGTAACAGTTGGAATATTTACTCTTTTTTTTTAGAGAAACTGGTTTATGAGAAAGGATATTTTCTGCCTGATACTTCTATATAAATACTAAAAAGATTTTTTTAAACCTGAGTCTAGTGTTAATAAATAAAGTATTCAACATTCTAATAGTACCATTCACCACAGATCTACTGAGCACTGAGATAGTATAAAACAATACATTTGTTTAATAAAAATGTATTTAAGATTGCAGTTTGAAATAATTATAATTAAAAAGAAAGATATCTAACCATGCTGGACTGTCAATCATTTAATATTTATTTATAAAAAGGAGAAAAACTAAATAAGATTTTCATGGCGCCATTTTTTATTAACAGGAGTTTGTTAAAAATGATACAGGCACACTTACCCCTGATTTGTCTATTGTAATATTATTGTAAATTTTATTGTAAAAATGTGTTATCCCTTATTAAACTCGTTTAAAAATAAAAAAATATAAAAAATTAGAAATCTTTGAAGAGAATTTCAAATTACTCTTATCCTAGTGAATTTGATCCACTAAATTTCTATTTTTAAAATTAATATTAGCTACTTACCATTTCCTATGAATATGATGCCAACCAGTAAGCATAAAAACGCCGCTAATAGCTGAGGGAATATCTTGACCAAATCAGAATAAAAATGGATTACACATTCTTCCACTTTTCCTACGCACATTTGACATTCTCTCCAATCGCTGCTAGTCATGGCCGATCTACACAAACGTTCGGGATAAATATACATTTAAAGCGATGCGTACCGACCATATTGAATTGCTGTGCCAACTCCATGTTAACCTATGGAGAAGATGGTACAACATCTGGGCGGCTTGCATTTAAATATTTATTAAAGAAATTTTATGTGATAAAGAAAATTTTCCAGAATTGGGCGTGACTAAATTTGAAGAGCGAGAAAAAAATATATAACATTAAATTGATTTTTAAAACTATTTAATCTAGTTTTCTTTTAACGCAGCTAATGATATTTTACCGATATGAAATTTTAGGCATAAGCCTAAAGAATTTTAGGCTTTATTTGTTTAAAGAAATATTTAAACCACCCAGAAAAAAAAGAAACCATTTTCCACATAGTTTAACCCATTAATACGTAGCATTAATGCTTAGCATCCCTTTTTAGGAACAGTTAAAATATAGTTTGTAGAATTATGTTTCTCCGGAACGAGTTTTTGCAAAGGTCGAGAGCAATGTTTTAAACAATATACCAAATTTTTGTTTTTTGGCCGATTCTTTTTAATTTTGTCACTTGCATCGATATTTTACTATTTACCGATCCTAGCGCTTAAATTGACTTTTTTATATCGGCTGAAATCAGTAGAAATAGATTTACCTATTATAGAGCTTCTCCTTTACATTATTGTGTTTACATATGAATGCAAATAAATTTCTTATCACGAATCTTTTCTCTTTCTATAAATATAATCCATTTTATCCTGTTTAAAATGACATCTGATTACTTATAAAGGCGGCTGTAATATTCAATCATGTTTTAAATTCATTGTACCGATGTACTTTCCCACGATGGTCAGCACGTGCATACACAGCTGTGGAATAAATTTCCAAGAAGAATTTAGGTGCAGCTGTTGACTTCGAGTTTTAGTGGGGACCCCTGCGGAGGAGTTATAGATCACGGAGTGGCACAAGTGTAACGGTCAAGCCCAGACAGGGATGTAGCCGTGAGATATGGGGGCAGGGGCTAAGAAATAATGTCAGCTTTCACAAAAGGGGCTATTTTAATGAGCCCACCTGCACGCCCGAAGGGGGTGCAGATGTGGGAAAATTTCACCAACAAGTGATTGGCAAAGAAAAAAAGGGGCATTAAAACCGAGGTGATGAGTTGTGAAAGAGAGTGAAAAAAAGGAGTCGAAGTCGGGATTCAAGAGTGGCTGGGCATTGAAATCCCTTGCCTGCACTCCCGCACCGACGTGCTGTACACCCGAACGTCCGCACCGACGTACAGCCTGATGACAGCCCCATCCTACTCTCCTGTAATTACTGGAGGTAAACTTGATAATATTCATAATTATTACCTTGGGTCTCAGAATCTTTTGATTAAGGAATAACGTATAAAAACAAAAAGAAAATTGTAATGAATTGTTGTATAATGATGAACGTCGAGTAATGAATGTTATATATATTAATCCAGAAATAATGTCTGTAAATAATTAGTGTACATAATAAATGTTTTAGTTCAAATATAAGGTATTATATTTTTACTGGGTTTCCCCTTTGAGAACGAACACTGGTGTTTGTGTTGTAAGTATATTAGAACATTCATACTTGATTTTACTCTGTGCAGTCCATTATATCTTACATTTAAGGTATACATCAAGACATATTCGGCAGAAATAACTCGGGCATTAATGGAATAACATGGAGAAAGAGGAATCTAATATAGTCGGTGCAAATTCCTCTTATTATATGGGAGCTGATATTAAACAGAAAATATAGGCATCAAATAGATTGAGGATATGGTACATCAAATATGGTTAAAATTTCAAATATTTTGTTATTGGCTCAAATTATTGCTCTATCCTATTTACAGATTCATACAAGATTTTAAATTTCTATTTAAATATTTTAAAAGTTACATACGTATATGATTTCATTTATGGAGGATTTTTTTTTACAAATTCAAACTTTAATTGCCTTTTATTCAATGTGTCTTTTTCTTCAACTTTCATTTATTAAGAATGCTGAGACTGTTTTTTCTGGAACATGCTTTTAAAAGGATTCTAAAATATAAAACAAAGTGTTTACTGTAATACTTGAAATAAAAATTTGGAATTCCTTTCAGTAAGATTTTTAACCATGTAACGAAAATGAAATCTTGTTCGATTCCTGTGCCTTCTGATTCGAAAGATGTATGGATAATTGTTGGTAAAGCTAACAAATATTACAACAGGAAAGATACAATTTCACCAACTGAGATAAAGAAACATGAGGATAGAATATTAGTGTAAGAAAAAGGGAGTAAACAATTAAAGATGAAATTAATGAAATTAATTCTAAAATACAAACCAACTATAGGGTTTATTGTAATACTTAAAATAAAAATTTGGAATTCTTCTGAACAATATTTCTAATCAAGTAACTAAATTGTAAAGATTATTCGATTCCGGTGTCTCTTTTTTTTATTCGAAAGATGTATTGATGAATTATTGGTAAAAGCTCCAAATAAATAAAAAAAGATAAAATAAAATATAATAATAATAATAATATTATTATTAAAGGATAAAATTTTAACAATTGTGACAAAGAAACGTGAAAATAGATTATTGGGGTAAAAAAGTGAATAAGCAATTAAAATAAGATTAAATTAATAAAAAGGCATAATACTTCTTAATTAATAAAAGTTATATAAAAGTTAATTAATAAAGTTAGATCAACGGTATTGATTTAAAGATTTTTCGATTCCAGTGTCTCTTTTTTTATACGAAAGATCTATTGATGATTTATTGGTAAAAACACCAAATAAATAATAATAAAAAATAAAATAATAATAATAATAATAATAATAATAATAATAATAACAATAACCACAATAATAAAAATAATAATAATAATAATAATAATAATAATAATAGTAAGAAGAAGAACAATAATAATAAAAGACAAAATTTTACCGATTGAGACAAAGAAACATGAAAATAGAATATTGGCGTAAAAAAAGTGAATAAGTAATTAAAATAAGATTAAATTAATAAAATGACATAATACTTCTTAATTAGTAAAATTTATATAAAAGTTAATTAATGAAGGTAGATCAACGGTATTGATGTAAAGGTTTTTTCGATTCCAGTGTCTCTTTTTTTTCGAAAGATGTATTGATGAATTATCGGTAAAAGGACCAAATAAATAAATAAATAAAATAATAATAATAATAATAATAATAATAATAATAATAAAATATAAAATTTTTCCAATTCAGACAAAGAAACATGAAAATAGAATATTGGCGTAAAAATAGTGAATAAGCAATTAAAATAAGATGAAATTAATAAAATGACATAATACTTCTTAATTAGTAAAAGTTATATAAAAGTTAATTAATGAAGTTAGATCAACTGTATTGATTATATAGTTAAAAGCCGATGTTCAGAGCTACTTTGATACTCTTGATTTTGTACATATAATAAGTTATTTCATACTGTATTCATTGGGAGTTAATATTATCCTCCCTAGGTGCCTGGGAATTAGTAGCGGGATTACATTTATGTTGGTAAAACTAACAAATATTACAACAGGAAAGATACAATTTCACCAACTGAGATAAAGAAACATGAGAAAAGAATATTAGTGTAAGAAAAGGGGAGTAAGCAATTAAAGATCAAATTAATGAAATTAATTCTAAAATGCAACCAACTATAGTGTTTATTGTAATACTTGAAATAGAAATTTGGAATTCCTCTTAACAAAATTTCTAATCATGTAGCTAAAATGTAAATATTTTTCGATTCCGGCGTCTCTTCTTTTCATTCGAAAGATGTATTGATGAATTATTGGTAAAAGCACCAAATAAATAAAAAAAAGATAAAATAAAATAATAATAATAATAATAACAATAATAATAAAAGTTAAAATATTACCAATTGAGACAAAGAAACATGAAAATAGAATATTGGAATAAAAAGTGAATAAGCAATTAAAATAAGATTAAATTAATAAAATGGCATAATACTTCTTAATTAATAAAAGTTATATAAAAGTTAATTAGTAAAGTTAGATGAACGGTATTTATGTAAAGATTTTTCGATTCCAGTGTCTCTTTTTTTATTCGAAAGATGTATTGATGAATTATCGGTAAAAGCATCAAATAAATAAAAAAAAGATAAAATGAAAGGTAAAAGATAAAATAAAATAAAATAATAATAATATTAATATTAATAATAATAGCATTAATAATAAATATACAACTTTACCGATTCAAACAAAGAAACATGAAAATAGAATATTGGCGTAAGAAATAGTGAATAAACAATTAAAATAAGATTAAATTAATAAAATGACATAATACATCTTAATTAATAAAAGTTATATAAAAGTTAATTAATAAAGTTAGATCAACGGTATTGATTATTTAGTTTAAAGCCGATGTTCAGAGCTATTTTGATACTCTTGATTTTGTACATATAATAAGTTGTGTCATACTGTACTCATTGGGAGAAAATATTATCCTCCTTAGGGTCTTAGGAATTAGTAGCGGGATTACATTTATGTTAGTCGTCAGAGAAAGCAAAACATATGCAGATAGCTTGACTTATTTGTTCGGGTTTGGAACTCTTTCAACGGTGTCTTTCTGCTGGCCTTGAGGCAATCAGCCTTAGTTAAAAGCAGGAAGAGCTGTCATTTTACGTCTTGTATATTTAAATTTTTTATTTTTTTAATATAAAAAAAACATTTTAATCTTAAATTAGAAAGGAATGTGATGAAATGAATAATAAAAATGACATCAAAAATCATTTTAATTATTTCACAATAACTTTATTCTTATAACGAATAAAATTTCTCTTAATTTTATTCTTTAAATAAATAACGAGTGAAAGGAACTTGTGACAACAGCAGCTCTTTCTATTTAAATATATCGATGCTGGAGGTTCAAACATTTATCCCACTGTGATACTAGGCATGATGTTTTCATCTCATCCAGGGGTCCAAACTCCAGGGTTGCTGCATAAATCAATTTCGAAATACATCCAACACTTTATCGTTTGACTGAAATCTTTTTCTATTTAAATTTTTTTTGAGCTTTCTAAACACATGAGTGGCAGTATCTCAAGCTTTATCAAAACTACTCATTCCCACACAAGAGTCTTTAGATGTGAATGAATGTTTCAGGACTAAAAAATATCGTGTTTTTTCTATCCATAAACTCTCTCCTCTCTAGGTTTTGTATCATGAGCCCAGGAATTCACCATTATTTTTCCTTTTCCTTATTAAGTTGTTTATTTTCTTGCTCGTTACCATTCGTGCTCATTGAAAGAAACTCAGGAATGAGGGTCTCGGGCCATGGATGTTTGTTGACCCATTTACTGAAGGTACTGAAGATAAACACATCAGAATTCATAAGAGACAGGTCAGAACTGTAAGGGGGAAAATTGAGAAACTCCCACTAAAATTTTGCCTTCGGGGATTCAGAAATTCATCTGGGAATTTCCTTTTCTCCACATTTTTCTGCTGTAAGAAATCGCACTAAACGTCACTGTTGTCCTTAATTTGATTTCAAAGAGTGAACTGGATTGGTTGGTTGGTTGGTTTGGATCACCGCGGTCTGCTATTTAGATGGGGCTAATGATACCGGTAATTACTCATTAAAGCCGATTCCGAACGTTTACTAACATCTATGTCAGCAGTGGAATTTCAATAAAGGAACTCCGATACCAAAGGGCAGCATTCTACCATTTCGGATTGCAAATTTATAAATTTTTACAAAATTAAAAACTTTTTCTGGTATGAAATTATAAAAAAAACTGATTTGTAGTAGGAGGCTACGGCTCGTTATTTATTGATTGTATCTTATATATAATACCATGAATAATTTGTTATAAGGAATCTGTTTTCCATTCCATACCCATTTGAGTGTCTTATTATAAATTCTTAGGATTCGGTCATATATTACTTTTGGTAACAAATGATAAGCTGCATTTACACAAAATATAATTTTACTTGTTGTTTTTAAATCAAAAGAAAATTTTGATTGTTTAACTCTTTATTTGGCACAGTAGCTCAGAAGCAACAGGTGGTTTCATGAACTCTTGTGGGACAAATTTCATCTTTTATTAAAAAAGAGATAATTTCAAGATTATTCATTAGTTGTTTTTCTAAATGGTCATTTGAATTACACTTTAATGGTTGCTAAATATAAAACAATTGTCTACTTTTTACATTATGAACCTCAAGTTTATATAAAGTATGATAAAAAAGTATTTCGAAGGCTGCATAGTCCTAATTTAGTACTCCATGCATTCAAAATGACTTTAAGAAGAGGTAGTAATTTCACTGTTCCACCAGGTCGAATCTACTCCTTTTTATAAAACTTTATTTATTAAAGTTTTTTATAACTTTTTTTTATAAAACTCCTCTTTCTACTGCTTGAAGAAGTCCGAAACTGCCTGCTGCACTTTAACGTTTAAAAGAAGCTGTCCACTTTTGAAGAAAAATTGAAGGACATTTTAAAACACTGAAGGCATGGAATTTTCGTGGGGAGATACCAGGACTTAAAGGTGGGTGCCCGAATATTTCTTACTCTAGTGAGAGTAACATCTACAACATTTGCCTAACACCTATAACATATGGGCACGTGCTTTAACATAAAACAAAATCCCCATTTTTGTAGTTTTTCTGTACGTTTCGCCTTAATTATTAGTCGTAATCTCTCTATTGTCTCGCTGTACTTTTTACTAGTGGTGGAAACAAGCAGACCTTTGAAATCAATAGGGCATATGCGCTGTTAATAAATGAACATGGTGAGTATCACCTGTTTTCACGTACTTGGTCGTAACGTAGCCCTTGTTAACATTTCAGCATTTTTCATACGCTCTTCGGAAATAAACGAAGGCCACAATAATCCCATGTCTCAATGCCGATGCTTATATGTCCGCATTGGTGAATCGTGAATTTCCGTATACGCTGATCCACATAGACAAACATAAACTCTTTTATCACCTGTTATAACAAGTATGAAATTATCTAAATAATAAAACTCTTACTTACGCATTTGACATGAAATTCGACATGGTATTCAACTATCAGGTCACTTAAACCAATAATTGGAAAAATAACAAAAGTTGGATCTTAAATTTATATCTTCAGGCTTTATTCGTTAGAAAGCGATGGTATACCCCCAACCGTGACAACCCTAATCGTATCTTGGAGACTGAATTAAGTATGATAAATAAAATAATTAATGAGACCATAAGAGTCTAAGGATTTCAAATAAAATCTTTCACCTTTCGGCTAGAAAGAAGTCATTATTGTTTCTATGCCCCACAGGAATGAAGTTTGAAAAGTTCATGCACTTTCAAACCCTTTGGGTTATTTTTGAATTAAAGGATTTAATTTAAACTTTTGTATTTATCTTGTGAAATATTTTCAATGAATACAGGCTTATGCACAGGAGTAACTAAAAAATTCTTTAAGACATGGTAATTGGAAAAACGTAAAATATGTAAAGACTTTTTCCGATCAAAATTTATCGATGGGTTTATGATGAAATGCATTTTTAAAATAAAATGAGTGAAGAAACATAAACCTTTATTCACAAGAACCTTTTATTCCTTTTTACTTTATTTAAGTTATTTTTTATATAATTTTTAATTATATAAACACATCATATGTTTAATAACTTTTAATACTCCTTCTTTGGTTCACTCTTTTTTGGTAGGTATCTGTTTAACCCATTCATGGGCCATTATTTCTCTTTTGAATTTATTTTCTATTTTATTATCAATTAAGCAAAAGCACTCGATAAAATTTATTTCATTTCGTCGAATTTTATGTTTATATTTAAATTTTAGGTATGAAATAATACTTATCCTGGAACTGTTTACAATTATATATACAGGGTATCCCAAAATGACCGCATAAAATTGGCACAGCTAGATTCCTCATTGGGAGTACATAAAAAGTGGTCAAAGAAGCGTTCCTGAACGATCCATAGTTTACGGGAAAAATACGAAAAAATAAGTATGACGTCACTGCCGATGCCAGAAAAAAACACTTTATTGGACATATCAATTACAGTATTTGCATATCTTTCTAGACGATAATATTTAAAGCGTTCGCCGCGTATATCGCGTCATGCATGTACACGCGCCATGGAATGACGTTAAGCCGCCGTTGAACTGGTATTTAAAAGGATGCATCTTGCAGTTACCGGTAGTCTTCGTATGGTGGCCATGTATTCCGTTCGTGACTACTGCGACATGTACCTGATGTACGGCCGATGTAATGGAAATGCCTTAAGAACTGTTAGGCAGTATGCCCGTGCATATACTGCTGTTGATATGTTGAATAAAGTGCTTTTTCTTGCACCGGCAGTGACGTCATACTTTGTTTTTCGTATTTTCCTCGTAAATTATGGATCGTACAAAAACGCTTCTTTGGGCAGTTTTTATGTACTCTCAAAGAAAATCTAGCTTTTATGCGGTTGTTTTGGGGCACCCTGTATAAAACTCAATTTAACGGCAGTTATTTTCCACGGAAAGATGAAAAGCATGTTGCAATGCCTAAGGACACATCTCATTGGGTACACATCGAGCGAATACTCTTTACTTGGGCTCTGTGTTATATCGTCTACTGGTGAAAATTAGCTTTAACATATCATTTCCTGTACTGACTTACCGTACATCACTTGGAATTAAACACTTCTTTGGTTGGAAGCTAGCATGAATTCCTTTCTTTTTCTTGAATATCCATCTATTAGCTAACGAGTTAATACTATACGGAATAATAACTAGTCTTTAGGGGGTTTTACACTTCCAGAAAGTGTATTTCATAAAAACAAATAAGTGGGAAGTAATCTTCCCAAGACTCATGAAAACGTTAATATAGGTCCACTCAACATTGCTGATCTAAGCTCAGTCGGCAAAGGCAACGCTCTCGTAACTGGAGGGTAGCGGGTTCGGAGCCCAAGCCGGCTTGAGATCCGCCATATTCGTTAAAGGTGACTAGGGCACGTAAAATATGTTCGTGGTCAAATGTCCTTCAAGTTTTCAATCAATACCTCTGGGAATGGCAGGGCAAGTCTATGCGTCTTCTGCTTGGTCCCTGCTTTAAAATTACGAGGACCTACTTGAGCATAAGTCGTACTTTCACCCTTGAAGTGCTAGTTAAAACGAAAGGCGCAGTCCTTTGCCTTAATACGAGTAGCCTCCGCCTCGATCATGCTTGGTTTGACCAAGTGACATAAGACAACAACAACGGAGTATCTGGCAGTAGTACATAAATACACCTTCCTAACCTCTACCCGAAATAAGATTTAAAACCTAAAAATGAGTTAAAAATGTAACTATTTGTTCAATATTAAAATAAATGCAAATGAAACTAGAAACTAGGAAAATAATTGAACAACGTGATTTCAAGAAAAGAATTGAAACAAGAAAGTATTGGGAAATTTTGCATAAAAAATTCAAAGAAACTCAAGCCGAAATGAAAATTTCCGCTTATAGGTATTCAAGTTTATTGTGACTGCACTTACAGATAAGTAATGTTGCTACCTACAAGGGGATGACGCTAATAGATACAAGCTTAAAATTGGAATTCGCACCTAAATCCATTTACTGCATCCTTGCCACTCGAGCCCCAATACATTGTGAAAGGACCATTTACAATCAATTTACCTAAATCCATTTAACCGTATCCTTGCTACTCGATCCCCAATACATTGTGAAAGGACCATTTACAATCAATTTACCTAAATCCATTTACCGCATCCTTGCTACTCAAGTCCCAATACATTGTGAAAGGACCATTTACAATCCATTTACCACTATCCATAGTAAACTCAAGCCCCAATGCATTGTGAAGGGACCATTTATAATCAATTCTTTTAAAACAAATAAAATAACTCTTAAGAACTTATTACACTCACTGAAGAAACAATGAATTGAGTTTTATTCCTTTCCCAATGAAAAATGCGTGCATTGCTTATGTGAGAGTGAAAAACCTCCAACTAATTAAAAGCCTTATTTGACGTCAACCTGAACAAAAATCAGTTAGTCATTTATAACACGAGAAATCTGATCATTCTTAATCGAAAAAAGGAATCGTAAAATGAATACGTTATTTTTTCATCGCATACTGGTTGGATTGGGATTTTAAAGTTGTTAAAAGCTATGAAAAGCGCGACGTGTGTTTCAACTCCAAATATTTAATCTGTATTATATTGCTGCTATAAAGAAACAAAATGTAGGCTTGGATTAGTCTTGTCTTCCGGAGAATTTAAACTAATTATTGAAATTCGAGTGAAACGTAGGTGAATTATCTCATTTCCGTGCAAACAGAAAAGGCTTACGAGTGTCCGGGGAGCAACTGTTTTATCACGTATGCGACTGAGGACAAAAAAAGGCGGCAGCGATAAATTAGACATAATTAGCATGATAATGCAATACACTTCTGAGCACTTTGTTAATGTCTGTTCTTTTCAGAACCATTTCGTTTTCTTTTCACAATCATTCCTTTTAAAACAATAAGCATAAATCACGTCGCTTTATTGTTATTGCGGTCGCATATTACATGAATGAAAAATCTGTAATGGACCTAATAGATTACACATTTCATTGATAATCATATATTACACGGAATAATTCTGTTCACGATTTTGGCAAAATTAGGAAGCTATTGCAAGCTTTAATTAGTGGTATAAAAAGCGTTTTATCTACCCTTTTTTAAGACAGATGAGAGCATTCAAACATAAAGAAATTAGAAATATAAACTACATAAATATTTAACCAAAAGTTTTTCGACCGTTCAAAAAGTTCTGCAATGTTTTAAGACAAGTCTTTACTCTACACTCAAAAAATATTATGAAAAATTATTATTAAAAGTTATGTTCCTCAAAATGTATGATTTTATCGTTCAAAATAATCATTTTTATAGTTTAGTAATTATTATTTAATATTTAAAATGGTGTTCCATCAGAACAAGTTACACCTTGGTATTTTTGATGACTTTTATTGCTTTCGTTTCACCAATATATACAATTATTTAATTAACTAGAATTATATACACTTAAGTGGTCATACGACTGTTAGATCGACAAAAAATTAGATTTTTCAGAAAAAATATATGTGAAAAGGAATTCAGTTATGAACATTTTAAAGCAATCCGCTTAAAAAAAGTTTCAATATTGAGAGGAGTTATGAATATAAAGGTGTCAGCTGTTTACTGTAAAGAAATTTAGCGAACAAAACTTTAATTTGATTTTTCTCAATTTTTTTTCATGTAACACGCATGTTATCTCAAAAGTTTTTAATATTTTTGCATGAAATTGTTACATGTTGTATGCAGTAGTCTTCATTTCACCTAAATTTTCTTGCATATTTCCCAAAATATGTTGTTTTATTGCAATGATAAGTTTATAATATTTAAGGGAAAAAATCATTTTTTCAAATATTTTTTAAAAATATACGAGTATTTTAAATACATAAAACTTTAGATTCGAAGTTATTTTGAGATACAGTGTTCCCTCGCAACTTCGTGCTTCATGTTTTGAGGCTTCATGCTTCGCAGGTTTTCCCAAAATATTCATCAAAAAGTAAAAATGAAAAAGTATGACCATGACGGCAGCCACATTGCAGAAAGGAACGTTGTTTCATGTTGATACGCGAGAGAGAAGGATCCCTGCATGTCAAACAAAGAGATGAGTTGACTGAGTATATACCACGGGATCTTGAGATGACAAAGTCTGCAAGTGAGGAAGAAAATGAAGAGGAAGACGAAGAACAAACTGAAAAGCGTGACCTTACCCTGGAGAATCTGTAACAATTGTGCAACATGGCAAGAATTTGCACAAGACATTGACGACAATAGGGTTCGAGCTGTCGAGTTCAGCAATCGCGTTGACGGGGTTATGTTCTTGTACAGGGGAATTTTGAAGGAAAAGGAAAAACAAAGACAACAACTACCCATCATTATGTTTCTCTCCAAGGTAAAGCCCCCTGGCTCTACCGTCAGCGCCTCCAGCAGAAGAGTCTCAGAGTGGTCCTAAAACTTCTAAGAGTCAAGTGAGAGCCTCTCCTCCTCCACCAACACAAAACTCTTCGCCTTTCTCAGAAAGCAATGTCGATTAATGTTATTACTCTTTAAAGTTTTGTAATTAACCTTATCAATTAGAACTGATTGTGCTTCGCAGGTTTTTCCCAAATATTCATCAAAAAATAAAAATGAAAAAATACGACCATGACAGCAGCCACATTGAGGAAAAGAGCGTTGTTTCATGTTGATACGCGAGAGAGAAGGATCTCTGCATGTCAAACAAAGAGATGAGTTGATTCAGAGTACATACCACGGGCTCTTGAGATGACAAAGTCTGCAAGTGAGGAAGAAAATGAAGAGGAAGACGAAGAACAAACTGAAAAGCGTGGCCTTACCCTGGAGAATCTGTAACAATTGTGCAACATGGCAAGAATTTGTACAAGACATTGACGACAATATGGTTCGAGCTGTCGAGTTCAGCAATCGCGTTGACGGGGTTATGTTCTTGTACAGGGGAATTTTGGAGGAAAAGGAAAAACAAAGACAACAACTACCCATCATTATGTTTCTCTCCAAGGTAAAGCCCCCTGGCTCTACCGTCAGCGCCTCCAGCAGAAGAGTCTCAGAGTGGTCCTAAAACTTCTAAGAGTCAAGTGAGAGCCTCTCCTCCTCCACCAACACAAAACTCTTCGCCTTTCTCAGAAAGCAATGTCGATTAATGTTATTACTCTTTAAAGTTTTGTAATTAACCTTATCAATTAGAACTGATTGTGCTTCGCAGGTTTTTCCCAAATATTCATCAAAAAGTAAAAATGAAAAAATACGACCATGACAGTAGCCACATTGCAGAAAGGAGCGTTGTTTCATGTTGATACGTGAGAGAGGAGGATCCCTGCATATCAAACAAAGAGATGAGTGGACTCCGAGTCTATACCACGGGATCTCGAGATGACAAAGTCTGCGAGTGAGGAAGAAAATGAAGAGGACGACGAAGAACAAACTGAAAAGTGTGGCCTTACCCTGGAGAATCTGTAACAATTGTGCAACATGGCAAGAATTTACCGTGAGCCTCTTCTCCGCCACGAACACAATACTCTTCGCCTCTCTCAGAAAGCAATGATGATTAATGTTTATTACAGTTTTAAGGTTTTAAAATTAACCTTATTAATTAGCCCTGGCACGTTTAAGTAAATACGTATACTATTGTAATTTTTGTCTTAAATGTGTAAAGCATAAATACAGTTTACATATTTCAAAACATTCGTATACCCCAAAACCAAGGGATACAGTGTTCGGATGGGTACAGATGCATTATAGCCGCCTGGTTTTTTTTTCTCGCCAAACTTGGCGATTTTTGGGGCGATGACTAGGTTGCTGTATATGCCTTAACTTTGATAGGGGAATATGGAAGCTATTGGTGCACGTGATTTTTGACGTCATTACCCGGCAATCTATGCAAATTTTCTGTTTTAAATATTCTTTTCATTCCAGACTTTGGATTAGTAGGTTGTCTCGTAGGTCGGTAGGTTATTTTTGGTATTTAGTTATGGCGGATGTTCTTATTTCGGTTTTAACTATTTGTAGCATTGTGAAGAAATATCAGGAAATTCTTAGACCTGAGGTTGGATTTGCATTTCATTCAAAACGGCACGTTTGTGGAGATGATGGAATTCCAAATTTGAGTTTTTTTATGTATTTGGTTAGTGAGATTTAGTTAATTTAGTTATGACAAGTGAAGTTATTTCGGTTTTGAAATTGTTAAAAAATATCAAAATATTCTAAATCAGACAAGAAGTTTTGGTTTGGAACATTTTGTTTTTGTTGTTACCATTTTCTGGGATTTAGTTAATTTAGTTATGACGAGTAAGTTATTTCTGTTTTGAAATTGTTAAAAAGTATCCAAATATTCTAAACCAAACAAGATGCTTTGGTTTGGCACATTTTGTTTTTGTTCTTATCATTTTCTGGGATTTAGTTAAGACGGGTGCAGTTATTTCGGTTTTGAAATAGTTAAAATGTATCAGGATATTCTAAGTTAATTGGTTTGGAACATATTTATTTTGTTCTTTGCACAATTGAGGGGGGGAACCCCCCCTCACATGTTAGATTCTTCATAATATTAGTGCTTATTAAAATGATATATATTGTGTTTACTCTGTTGACACATATCATAAATATTACTAATCTGTTATTTATTTTTTAAAAAACGTAAAAAATGATGATTATTATGCTAATTTTATTTTAATAATACTTTAAATTGTTAATCCGTTGTTTCCTTTTAAAGTTTAGTTTTGTTAATGTTGTGTTTCAAATATGCCAAGTGACCGTCGCCATGTTTTTTTGGTGATCTTTCAGAAAACACGCACCGCCGCCATGTTTTTCTACTTGGCGACTTTTCAAATCATGCGTTTTTCTGGCGGACGGGACCGGCGACTATAATGCATCTGTTCCTTCGGATGGAATACCTTTGTGTTTTAGTAAACACCGCCAATAATTTCGACAAATCTGCCAAGAGGTACCCTATTCTTCAGTATTGCCGTTATTTTGTACAGTTAGAAGCTTAAAAAAGTGGTTAAATTTGAAAATTTAAGCGTATTCTTTCTCATTATTATGTACAATATTTTGTAAATTGTATTTCGTACAAGTAGTTTTAACGAATTATATTTATATAGGAAAATTATTAAAGAAAAATAATTAGACGTACTATGAAATTCCACAGTATTTCAATTTTCATTTCATTTAACTTGGCGGACAAAGGAAAGATGACATTTGCTGTAGAATAACTATTTCTCTAGACTTAAAACTATTTCTTAATATTTTAATGTAGGTGATTGAGGGAAGGGAAATATGAACGGGAAATTAATAACACTGTTTTATTAACTTAAGATTGCTGATTCATGTTTTTAAAAAGGTGAATCTCTGATTTGATAAATAGCTTTCGCTATTGCCATTTTTATCAATTAATCTTCAAATTACAAGTAAACAACATTCGTTAAGATCAGAATTTTATTCACACTTAACTTATACAGTACTATTCATTACGAGCATGAGGCATATTCTCCAGTCAGATCAAGATTTATGGTTTGTATTAGATCTCGCGTGCCTTCTGGTTAACAAAGGTTGGGATGATTTCAAGTAATAAACCACGGAAAAAGGTACTTAAAATATGATATAAATTAATATTAACTCGTGTATGTATGATTAATATTCTCTATGGGAAAAAGGTGGCGTTCTCATAATCATATGATTTTCCCTGAATAGAGAAAGTACATGTTTGTAAATAAATACGAGTGATGACTACAACTCAACTTTTCGTTGGCAAAACATTGCTTATTTTCATAGTGTCTTATGAGTGTCGATACGGATCACGTGGAATAGATGCATTATAGACGCCGTTCCTGTCCGCCAAGTTTTTTTTGGCGACCAACAGAAAAACATGTGATTTGAAAAATCGCCAAGTAGAAAAACATGGCGGCGGTGAGTGTTTTCTGAAAGATCACAAAAAAAAGGAAAGAAAAAAAAACATGGCGGCGGTCACGTGGCATATTTGAAACACAACATTAACAAAACTAAACTTTAAAAGGAAAAAACAGATTAACAATTTAAAGCATTATTAAAATAAAATTAGCATAATAATCATCATTTTTTACGTTATTTAAAAAATAAATAACAGATTAGTAATATTTATGATATACATCAACAGAATAAACACAATATATAGCATTTTAATAAGCACTAATATTATGAAGAATCTAACATGTGAGGGGAGGGTTCCCCTCTCAACTCCCCCTTGTAATAAAAGATATGCAAAATAAACTTAATAACAAATGAAAATTGGAAAAGGTAGTGCCAGAAATATTTTTTAACAATCTCAACTCCCTTAAAAAACTTTAAAATAAACTTAAAAAAAACCCCTCAGATATGGATTGGATATTTTTTAACAATTTCAAAATAGTAAGAACCGAAATAACTACACCTGACATAATTAAATTACTAAATCCCAGAAAATAAGAACAAAACAAAAATGTTCCAAACCAATTAACTTAGAATATCCTGATACTTTTAAACTATTTCAAAACCGAAATAACTTCACCTGTCATAACTAAATTAACTAAATCCCAGAAAATGATAAGAACAAAAACAAAATGTTCCAAACCAAAGCATCTTGTTTGATTTAGAATAAAAATAGTAAGAACCGAAAAAACTACATCCACTATAATTAAAATACTAAATCCCAGAAAATAAAAAAAAAATTAAAAACAAACCTGTAAACCAAAAGAGCAGCTAAGGTGCAAATTTCTGGAAACCCCCGCATAACTAAATTACTTACCTAACCTAGGAGAAACCTTACCACTCCGTCTGGAACGAAAAGAACAGCTAAGAACACATAGAACAGCAAATTTTCATATAGTGCCGGGTAATGACGTCAAAAATCACGGGCACCAATAGGATGCAAGAACATATCGAAGCTTCCATATCCCCCCACCAAAGTTAGGACATATAAAGCAACCCAGTCATCGCCCTATAAAATTGCCAAGTTTGGCGAGAAAAAAAACACGGCGTCTATAATGCATCTGTACCGATCACGTATACAACAAAACTAAGTTTTATTTAAGGGAAGGGGAAGGAAACACCAAGAACTGGCCAAGTAATACAAAAAAGATTTTTTTAGCACGTACAAAAGTGTATATATATATATATATATATATTTAATTAAACATTTTACACAGTAATATTAAGTATCATAATCAACGTATAACTACTGTAATTACGTTAACAGGCACAATAAACTATTACATAAATAAGAATCTAATAAAAATGTGCAAAACCTGATTATTTTAAGGACAAAAAATTACATTTAGAGGTACAGTACTTCACACAAAAGCATAGAAAATACATTAGAAATATGGAAAAAACAACTGAGTAATAATAAAAACATTCTTAGAGCATAATTATTTTATATAATATATTACATTATAGTAAGGTTAACGTTTTATTACCATTCTGAAAATGTTTTCCTCGAATTCTTGAAGAACTTGGAGTCCAGTTTTGCCTTTTCAAAACTTTTATTCAAAGAATTCACAATGTAAGATCTTTAGGAAAGCAATATAATCCAATATATTCTTCCTTTTTGAAACGCTTAGTACAGTAATACGCACAACATCTTCTTACCATCCCCTATATAATAACAGCCAAAGTTATCTGTACGTCTGTCCTCGATTTTATGAAGCGGTTGGACCTGGAATGGATAGAGGCATCCATAGTTAGCAAAATTCAAAGAGAGTAATGTTTATCTTCTCCTAAACTATAGATACGATTCTAAACTAAATTGGTATAAATAGGCTTCATATCACAGCGAAAAATACTGCCTTCTTTAAAACGTTCGAAATCCACCCCTTCCCCTCTTTTCGAGCTTTAAATGCCCTTATTTCAACTCCTATTTTCCCCGGTTAAGAGCAGGAGATTAAATTTATCAATTTATCCACATAATAAATAGGTAAAAATTACAATTTATCTAGCATTATGACGTCATTCCTTTAACCATCTCATTGAATCATTTCTTATTTTAAATTATTTAAATTGTGCCTTATTATCATACGTTTTATTATTGAACTTAGATATGACGTAAATAATTTTCTTTTATATTTGGCTTAAATAATAGATTAGGTACATATGTGATAATTTTAAATTGTATCATCGATTATTTTTTGTTGCAAGATAATTCTCAGCCAAAAAAACAAACCATTTTATTACCTGCCTCACGAGGTACTTTACAATTTTGGAAAATTAAAAATTTTACTGATCCCGTCATATGACGGGCTGTATGCTAGTTTTCAGATAATTGACAAACTTTAAACCCCAATAACAAGCACAATCCGTAGGAAATTCAAATGTTTTGCCAACGAGGAAGTTGGACTGCAATTTTTGCTGCACCTGACGTCATGCGCACATTCTCTATACTGTTGAACCCATGAGTGACCAACCTTTTGACCATGGAGGAACTTTTTCTGGGGAAAAGGGTGAAAATATATATGTATTACCATATAAAACTATATTTACAACGTGTAAAGCTTTAAAAAAATATTTTTAAAATAAAGGATATTTCACCAATTTCTTGAGAGTAGACCGTACATTCCACAACAAGCCCAAACAACTACCCTACCCAGGTTTGACATCAAAGCAGGCGTTAGCGATAAAGCGTTAAGCATGTAGGCTAACTTTCCTAATCTCGTCTGATCTATATTTTGGTTTATATTATTTTGGAATCCAGCTGTCCTTCTGCAAAACTCTTGTTTCGTGTTATATGCGAATAATTCTTATTGGTTTGGTTAAAGTGAAGTTCCGGGTGCCCCTTGTATTTTTGGCAATATATATTGGCGCCAGTAGAGCCAATAAGCCATTTAAGATGGCTCCAATAAATATCCACAAGAAACATAAAAAGCATAAAATATAAATAATAAAATAGAGCAATTAGTCGCAACTTCACGAATTACTATAATGCCCTTCACATTTATTTTCATGTTTACAATAGCCAATCCCCTGTATAATAACAGCCTAAGTTATCTGTCCGTCTGTCCTCCAATTTATGAAGCGGTTGGACCTGGAATAGATAGAGGCATCCCTTCAAAGCGAATAAAGTTTATCTCCTCCTAAACTATCGATCCGATTCTAAAATAAATTTGTATAAATATGTTTCATATCACAGCAAAAAAAAAATCCAACCCTTCCCTCCTTTTCGAGAGTTTAATGCCATTATTTCGAGCCCTATTTTCCCCGGTTAAGAGCAGGCTATTAAATTTATCCATTTATCTCTTAATAAATAGGTAAAAATAACAATTTTTTCTAGCATTGTGACGTCATTCCTTTAAACATATCATTTAATCATTTCATATTTTAAACTATTTAAACATCGTCTACACTATTTTATTATCTTTTATCACTGAACTTAAATATTACGTAAATGATTTTCTTTTATATTTGGCTTAAATAATAGATTAGGTACATACGTGATAATTTTAAATTTAATCATTGATTATTTTTTGTTGCAATGAAACTTTTACCACCGGTATTAACAATAAATTCTTTTCATATAAGTCTAGGAGTCTATTTCACGGACTAATAAATGTCTAACTTTTAATTTATATATATTTGGAAATTAAGAAGTTTGTTCTTTTGTGTGTTTGTTTATTATACATACCACACGGTTTGACTAAATGAATTCAATGTGATTCTAAACTGCATTACAGGATCGGGAGACTCTAGAGGAGTATGACGATAAATAAATTATTGAGAGTGAACCAGATAGTTCTCAGCCAAAAAACAAACCATTTTTTACCTTCCTCATTGGGTACTTAACATTTCTGGAATATTAAAAATTTTACTAATCCAGTCATATGAAGGGCTATATGCTAGTAGACAAATAATAAACTGTTCTTCCGTATGAAACTAAAGACAGAATTGCCATATGTTGAGATGTGTCCTGCTGCTTAAAATCGCCTTATAGTAAAAAGAGTATAGATAAAATTTATATACATAGTATACCAAGTTTTTAAATATGCAAACTTATGGATAACAATTTTTAAATTTTTTTAAATCCTGCAAAAATTTAACATAAAAAAGGATACTTATTCTAGAAAACAATGAAAAGACAATAAAAAAGCATAAACTATGAGTATTAAAATATTTAAAACAGAATACAAAAATTTGATACACAATTGCAGGTGGAAAAGCCTTCAGATTGTCATATATGAGAAAACTGGCATACTTGACGATGATAAATTTAGATATAGAGTCATATTCCAGGGGTACACTAAACTGCAATGAAGCCATTGATTTTTAGTTTTGTGAGATTAGATTTAGTGAGTAACTACTATTTTGTTAAAATTTCAACCCGGTTAAATTCATATTATGTCATTTTTGTTTTGAAGAACCAAAAATAAAACTCACTAAAAATATCAAGGGGTACTGTATTCGGATGAAACACCGCTCCCCCAGAAGGTGGTACAAGTCAGTTGTACAGAGTGATCATAATTAAAGTTGAACTTTCAGAAAACTGTAAGAATAGAACAGCGTGATTTAGATGATAGCAATATGGGAAGCCAGAGGAATCCATAAGGCAAAATAATGAATCAAAATATTGTCAATGGGTGATGATCACCATTGACAATGTGATCATCATCCAGTGTGATGGTCATGATATGATGGTTCCTTTACAATTTAAAAGCCTGACACACTGACTTCACATTTAATTAAACACCGGGCACATATAGTTCTTGTATTCTACACCTGAGAAATTCATCATGATCATGTCATGGAGGATCTAAGTTGTGGCCAAAGATATGTAATATATTATAGCAAGTACAACGTATTTGATAACATTTGGTCTATCGTTTTTCATTTGCCATGTAAATTTCTACTATTTTATGAATATTCAGGTCAAATTTCAGGATATTATATCCAGTAGTTCTATTTTACAGTCTTTTGTTAGCATGAATTTAATTATAATCATTCTGCATTCTCAAGTGGAACTTGAACTCTTTTTCTGGAAGCAAAAATTTCTTAGTCCTTTTGGTTCTCGGTGTATTCTACTCAATAAGGAACTTTTTCTTTCCCGTTAAACAGCATTTTTAATATGATACGATTTTGGATACATGATATTAAAACGGTATCCTTACCGATATACTGTGTCATTTTTTATGTATATGCGTATTATATATAATACGCATATATATGTGTTTGCCTGCATTAAGGCCCCTCCCCACTATGGTCCACTGCAAGCCATTACAATCGTCTGGGGGGGGGGTATAACTTATCGAGGTCAACGATGGAAGATGATAAAATGGTCTTGGCGGAGGATGGCTACGAAAGCGTTTTTTTTTTCGAAAGATCAAAGACAACCAGCATGCGCTACCAAAGTGCGCAGTAGATTCTCTGGATGCATACGATTAGTGGCTCTGCTCATTTAGTGACCAAGTGCGTGGATGCAACCCGTGAACCATTTGTGAAGACTCCCCTTTGTTCAGAGCACGCGCCAAAACCAGCTGATCGGAAAATCCCTCCTGTTTCGAACCGTCGAGAATAGCATGGCGACACCGTGTCTGGGACAGTTCATTTGAATAGGCGTCACGCCCCTTGATAGGTGTGGTAATGAGACGAGAGGATTTATCAAGTAACTGGAGTTCTCAAGTAACTGGGATCTTAACTGACCAAAAAAACAGTTTGCGGGATCGTAACTGACCCCCAGGTATAAAAAGCCCAGAATTTTGTGACTCAGGGCTTTTCGACATTTTTTTACGGAGGTGCTTTGACCTCGTGGAGGCTTTCTCATTTTTTTACCGGAGCCAACTTTCTAGTTCGGTAGATTCGTAAAGTCCTCTCATATAGGGAGCGGCAGAGTCTTTGATACCGAACGGGGGATAAATTGGGTTTTGATTGCACCCTGAAAAGCCTCTCCACTTGTATGAGATTATTAAATCTCTTTTTCTTTCGACAGTGATCGTCGTGAGGAAGTCATATAGGCAACCATCCTTTGCAGTTCTACATGATTTGGGAATTATCAAGAATAAAAGTAATTTCCGATTTTGTCTTTGACTGTGATCCATTCTTTACTTTACCTCTCACTCGAGAATATTGAAGTCGTCACACATTGTTCAAGGTCGCCATCAAGACCAGTACTTGAATGTTGAATAATTAGCCATAGTGTGTAGTCTACATAATGCTTTGCTCTTTAGTGTATGAGATACGCTGGCAAGAAATTCATCGACTATGATTAGCTTTTACTGAAAAGATTGATGTAAATAGAGTCATTCAGGTAATTTGTGTCTATTTAATTGCGCTTCACCATTATTATAGATATAAAAAGAAATAGTATAGGAAATACTATTCGTCACATTCTCCAAATATACTTTTAGTAGGAACTTGAAAATGTCTGGTATTGCAGATAGATTTCATCCAATCATTAACGTTGGTTGATCAAATTAATTGCTAATTTTTCCGGAATAATGACGTTTTTGTGAATAGTTGCTAAATCCTTCGAGATTGGCTCGAGTAAACTAGTTTCAGTAGGTTCAGTAGGCTCTAGGTTAGTAAACTAGTTTCACTAAGTTCAGTAGATTGGCGCGAGTTTCAAGTTCACCGTTATAGTAATAGTACTCAGATTAGATGGTCATTACTAAGTTGGAAAGAAATTTCAGATTTTATATATTAATCCTTTGGTTCATTTTCAAGCAAAGATGTAGATCAGAACTAGTACTATAATTATTATCTGAATCAACTCTGAAGAGCACAGCGAGTTTCCTTACAAAAAAGGTTATAGGTTCAAATATAAGCTCTTCAGCAGTTCTTCTACCAGAAAGTAAAAAAAGTACTTTATCAGGTTGTCAACATAATCACGCTGCGGATAGCAGAATGTCTTCATGGAAAAATTATCTATAGCTAGGAAAAATAAAATTTGCATTCAGGTTTCGGGAGAAAAATTTTCGGCACGATTAAGACCTTAATCAAGGATTATGCAGACGAGATTACTCTAAACAGATTAAAACATTCGCATCCTAAAAGCATAAAAGGCACCTTTTTATCTCCGGCCCCAATTAACTTGCCTATAAATAGGGAAAGGAATGGCCAGTTCCTTTCCGTCCTTAATTAATTTCCCTCCACGAAGCGCAAACAGATCGTGTGTTACTTTCCGAGTGGGCGTGTTTCGCGACACACACGTCACCCGATATGGCTCAGCTTTATTTTTTCCCCCTTTCTTTTTCAAACTGGGAGAGTAAAGACCACTGGCGAAGTTCTGTTTCGAGGAAACATTCGCATCACGTCCCTCTGTTTTCACGTCATTTTTATCGCGTAAGTCCCGCCGTGTGAATACAGATCGCGCTAACGGTGATTGATGCTGACGGGCAGGGCTAAGTTATGGGACCATTACACGAATTCTCTCCCCCACCTCCCCACTGGAGTTCGTTGGTTTTATTTTTTCTAATCCTATGCCGTCTCATTTCTCGGGACATTGTAGGCAAGGTATCTGGGAGTACGGTCTCCCTATCTCAACACGTCCCGCGTAACGCACGCCATGCCTGTACTCGACGGACTCCCGCGGTGATACGGCCGCTTATGACGAATGATCGAATGACATCGTGTAATCTACAGACTGCACGTTCGAGTAAACCACTCTGTGAGCTCCATTTTGTTGCGAATTTAATAAAAAGTGGAAAGACATGCACTTTTTATACTTGTTGTTCTGTGGAAATCGATGTGAAACTTAATGTTCGAAACAAGCATACTTTAGTTTCATTTTTGTTGTTGACGATTTTATAGATTGATGCCAGTGTTTAGGCATGTAATGTAGATATCCGTTTCTGGGTAAATTGGTCCAAGATAGATAAGTGGTTAGAAGCCGATCAGTTAAATACTTCTCAGCACAGTTGGTATACATACAAGATAAATCAATCTATCCAAAAACCTTTCTTTAAGTAAAAGGTGATAGAAAAACTGTCTTTGCAGTTATTCTTTAAGAAAAAAGTTTGTCTTGTACTCTTGCCTCGTATATTTTTGCCTAGTAAACGTTTTCAATCCATAGCAAATACTCAAGGGAATGTTTAGATCATGGTGCTGCACATTACGTTCATTAGTCACATACCGCAGGTATACAAAAGAAGTTCCTCAGCTGTTTTCTGATACTGAATCTGAAAATTCTAGATTGCCATTTTCAGAATAAATATCTGTGAATATTAGAGAATGGTACTATGTAGTAATCTTTTTCCTATTTCACTTTCACCATTAGTATGCAAGTTACAAACAAGCTGATTTATTTGGAGCATTAAGGTAATTTTTTTAGAACACTAAAGCAAATCAGAGCGGATCAACAGTAGGATATGAACTCACAAACTATGAAGCATTACTCCATCGGAAAAAAGATAGGTATTGGTCAAACTTGCACTCTTTTAGGTGGCCATTACTACAGTACTTTATAACAAAGCAATAAACCTACACTTTCTAAGGAATTTAGCAACAGAGGCAGTATCTTCATTCAGGGAACTTTCATTTCTTGTCGGCGCGTATTATTTGTTTCGAAACTGCAGTTGAATATATGTATAGCGTATCTCTTGAGAATTTATCGTGTTAACGACAGTTGTGGTGGAGAGAAAGACACTCATTCACTAAAATTAAGTCCAATTTACAATAATCTTAGCATTACTGTTTTATTGCACAACTAAATATTGATACAAATTACAAATGAAAATTAGGTAATAATTTTCTCCCAGAATCTTTCTTATTTAAGGTTTTTAATTGACACTATTCAGAATTAATTGTAGCTCGATCTAACAACCGAAATGACACCAAACTTAGTATGCGGGATAGTAATGTCATTGTAGATTCTGCGTCAAAAAAAGGCTTCAAAGATCGATGATAATGATATTTATGGCATGGTACAGTATAAAATATGCCAGGAAAAACAAGAAAACAACACATACAAAATTGCAGTGAAATGTTAAGCTTTATTCCCTACATTCACTTCCACGGCAAGACAATAGGACACATTCAATATGTCTAGAGATACCGTGCATTCTTTATACAATATTCTTTACGGCTGTACGCAACATGGCACAAGAAATACGCCGCACTTTCTATCATATGTTTTTCTCAAGTTTATGACTTCACAAACATCAAGTTTTGATTTCAAATAACTCCAGAGCCAAAAGTTCCATGGAATTCGGTCAGGGAGAAAAGGCGATCATGCAAAACCGCGACTGATGACTCTTTCATCTGTGGATTGATTGTACAATAACTCCTGCACATTAACACTAATGCATGATGCTGCATCGTCCTGCATAAACGTTATCTAACTGAGTCCTTTCTATTGAAATTATCCAATAACAATATTAGTCAGCATGTTGTAATATCTCTGTTCTTTAATGGTCCACGTTGCTGGTATTGTTGGATTGACGATCTCAAAGAATGGCCCAATAATCAATTCGGCTATTAAATTGCACCAAACTGTGACTTTTAGTAAATGCATAGGACTTTCTTGAATTGCATGGGGCTGTTCTGAGAGGCTTATTCAGTAATGTTGTGTGTTAACAGATGCATTTAGATGAAACTATGCCTCATCTCTGGATAAAATTTGCCATGAGAAATCACCATCCACCTCCATCCACCTCCATCTTGGAGAGAAACGACAGAGAAATATCAGTTTATGTCACTATATTTATTATAATTACTGTGTTTGAATTTTTGAAAGTGACTGATTTTGCATGGATAGTATAAGAGAATTCACAGCAAAATTTTCCATACAACGGAAAAATTTATATCTAATTGTAGCTCTTCACCTTGGGGGCTGCTAATACTAGAAATGATTCCCTGTGGTCCATAGACGATTGCAGTTCTAACTTCTGTTTTCACCTTTTCTGACAGAGGTTTACGTTGTCTACTTGGGAAAATTGTCAGTGATCCTGTTTTATCGACTTCCTTAATTATAACCCTAAAAAATTAAAAATTAATGGTGTTTTACGTAGATGATAATAAGGATAAGATACTGATTAAGATAATACAGCTTTATCACTAATGCGCATTCTGGTAATGTGAATTGCAATTAACTTGAACTGGCTTTTTTCACATGAGAATATTTTTCTGAGCTGTCTACATATTTGTATAGTCAAATTACTTGAGTTGTTATCGTATACGAAAGCATAAATTTACATTTTGCATTAAAACCTGTGCTTTATGCTTATTCTCAGTTTAGTGAGTTACAGCAGGGCCAATATCTTTATTGGTAACCTTTAGAACTTTTTTTTTACATTTATTAGGGTTAGCAAAATTCAAAGCGAGTAAAGTCTATCTTCTCTTAAACTATCGATCCGATTCTAAAATAAGTTGGTATAAATATGCTTCATATCACAGCGAAAAATACTGTCGTGTTTAAAACGTTCGAAATCCACCCCTTTTTGAGCGTTTAATGTCATTATTTCAAACCCTATTTTTCCCGGTTAAGAGCAGACGGTTAAATTTATCAATTTATGATATAATAGGTGAAAAGTAAAGAATAGGTTCTAGCATTATGACGTCATTCCTTTAACCATCTCGTTTAATCTCATCTAATTATTTAAATAACGTCTGTATTATTTGCATCCGTTTTATCACTGAACTTAGATATTACGTAAATAACTTTCTTTTATATTTGGCTTAAATAATAGATTAGGTACATATGTGATAATTTTAAATAAATCACCGATTATTTTTTGTTGTAAGATAATTCTTAGCCAAAAAACAAGCCATTTTTTTACCGGCTTCATAGGGTACTTTAAAATTCTGGAAAATTAAAAATTTTACTGCTCCCGTTATGTGACGGGCTATATGCTAGTATTTAAATTGTAGCTATTTTTTAGTTTTGCATTAATATTATTATAAATTGATTAGTAAATAAATAAATTATATTATTTAATATTTTGAAGATGTTTAAATATTTACATGTCACATTTATTACTATTCCGTACTTTGTTTTGAAATACAAGTGTACAAACCGAATTGTGTTATACGTATTTAATACCTGTTACTTTTTCTTTCATGAAAACAATTACCGATTTGTCTGGTAAACAAGTACTCAGATAAAAAGTTGGTAAATATCCTAGCCCTTGTTGAGAACCCTTAAATTTCCGACTGCCTCCTTTACTTTCCGATATAATACTATTGCTAATCCACTCTGGAAGCAGAATAGAATTGAAGTGCCTGCAGTCGCGCTTTTTATCCGTCCAAATTGCATTACAATTGGATTGAACCGACGTGTCAGGTTAATGGGAGTAATAAAGCAGCTGTCAAAAGGGGTGGCGGACTGATAATATTTCCAGATAATGTGCGACCAATTATGCGGACACCTGACTCACCGCCGCGGCTCCATGGTAACCACGCAACGATACAGGAGGGGGATGGAAAGCCCGAAGGGAAGGCTTGGAGTGGAAAAGCTTACAGCAGCTCTCCTCTGTTCATAGCAAACAGTGTTGCTGTACGGACAGCTAGGGACAGGTTTACAAAAAGTACCACAAAGGGGGTTTATAAATGGAAATTGGAAGCGGAGATTGTTGTTATAACGGCACCGTAGAAATTATTTTTAAAGATTCATGTCAAATTATAATATTTCTATGTTCATTTTTTATTTGTCTATACTCAAAAATACATAATGACAGGAAATTTCCGCAGATTAAGGTATCGTATACAAAGAGTTCTATCAAATTAGCAAAACATATTTCTTTTACATTACATACTGTAACGTACTGGAGATATGGTAGGCTAAGCCGTCAATGAAACAGGCTAGAAAACTGTTTAATCTAGACTAAATTATTTTATTCAGGTGAATAAATTATGTACAGCTATGTACAGGTTCAGTAGATTTCTAAATATTCTGGGATCTCGTGCTGAGATAACATTCACTTAATTAGGATGCGTGGGTACTGGGTACAATGTGGCTAGGGCTTCTAAATCACTGGAACAGTTCGCTAATTAGTGCCGGTATTAAACGCTGACACTATCACCTCCGGGCTGACGATTAGTACAGTCGGCTTTCACACCAAGGTTCGAAAACTCAGAGTGCGTATCACGCTGGGGTTCGTGAAGGAAACTCGGGATGCAAGACGATCCAAAAAATGAGAACAAGGGTCACTCTCAGCTACTTACTTCTATGCACGAAGTAGAAAAAAAAATAGTAAAATAACGGGAATGGGATCCCCAAGTCGAAGGTCGACTTCTTAAACCGATGCGGTCAAAAGAAAACTAGGAACAGTGGACTCTAGCCCACCAACAGAAAAAACTAAAGAAGAAATTCAAGAAGAAAAAGTTATTTTTTTTTATATCCGTTGTAATGATCTTAAATAAATTTCTAGTCTTTCAGAGTCAAACTTTTATAGATTCTTCAAAATGTTTTAAAATACTCTAATATGTTATACAAATCGTACGTTTAAATTTTAAAAGTTATTTAAACAAATTTAAATTAAGTCCGTCTATCAACGTTCATAAAAATATTAAAAAACTATTTTTATTCATAATACTTCAATTTATTTTAAATATTCTGGTAAAAATAGGAGTTTTTGAAATACTAGGACTTAGAATTCATATCATTCTATATTTATAATAAAACACTTTTCCGTTTCTCACTAAGGTCGCGAAAGATTCTTCAAAAGAAGTTCTTCTGCATACGTGTGATTAAATCGAAACATACAAATATACAATATTTGATTTTAGATATGTACAAAGAAAACCTATTTTTATTTTAAAATATTATATGTTTTAATGAAACTGTTCTTTAGCAAATAGATCACATCTACAAAATCATACTAAAAAAAACAAAAAAAAAAAAAAATACAAAATTTAAAATAAATTATATTATATTAAATTAATAAATTTTGTTTATAAAAAAATGATACGTTTACTAAATTTATTAAACTAAATATTTAATAAAGGCAAAGAATTAATAATTCTTTTAAAATACATTAATATAAAAATTAAAAAATTTACTAGGATCTTTTTTATTTAAATTTAAATTTTTATGTATTTAATATTC
Source organism: Pardosa pseudoannulata (assembly GCA_032207245.1). Taxonomy (NCBI): domain Eukaryota; kingdom Metazoa; phylum Arthropoda; class Arachnida; order Araneae; family Lycosidae; genus Pardosa; species Pardosa pseudoannulata. Next base: position 86,560,830 of record CM063506.1, read on the forward strand.
TCTATATTAGCTATAATTTATTATTAAAAAAATAAAATGACTAATTTTTTACCCTATTTAAGTTTAAAAAATATTTTTTTAAATGTATTACATAAATATAAATAAAATTAAAAATTTATAAATATAATGATAATATAAATTATATTATATTATAAAATGTATATATAATATTTATATATAAAAATTATATGTTTTTTTTATTTTTATATTTGTAGTGGTATGCAAAGATATTTTCTCATAAATTACCTACTATCATCAATACCTATACATACAACACGAACAATAAATATAAAAAATATATTTACTTATGTTTTTATATTTATATTATATATTTCTTTTTATTTATTTATATATTTTTTGGGATTCTTATTATATTGTTTTTTTTCTTATTTTATTTATTATTTATATGTTTTATTTTATATATTGTTTGTTTTATCATTCACATTCTTATTTTTTCCATGTTTTTGGGTTTTTTATTTTGTATATATATGTTCAGATGATTTGTTTAGGTTTAAGGCATCGGGTTTTTATTTTCTTAACTGTTATTGTATTTCCTTTAGAATTTTATTTGTTTGGGTTTATATACCTGAGGTTGTTTTTTATTTTATTTTTTTTATTTAATTTTTAAAATTATATTTATTATTTGGTTCTGTTGTGTGTGTTTGTGTGTGTGTGTGAGTGTATGGTTGGTTGTGTTTATGATGTGTTGTGGTGATGGTTTTTATGTGTGTTGTGAGTTTCTTTGTATAGTTTTTGAGCAAAGAGATAGAAGGGTGGATTCGTGAGTTCATAGCATAAAAATTAGAGAGTAGAGAGTTTAGGGATAGAAAAACATAAAATATTTTTGCGGCCAGTGACATCCGTACAAAATAAACAGAAAATAATGATTTAAAATGATCGAAATCGAAAAAATTGAAAAATTTGAAAATATAAAAAAAATAATTGTTTCAAAAATAAATAAACTGCATTAAAAATCCGAAAAAGGGCTAAAGAATAATAAATAAATATAAAAAACAATTTTTAATAATTTAAATTTTTTTAAATTTTTGTCATCGTCTGGGACAGAACCGTGCACATGAGGAATAAGATGGATATTTTAGGCGAACTAATCAACCTCTTTACAATTATAGTCTAAAATAAATTTCTGGTGATTCTATCCCAAAAGTTACACCCTTTGGCGAAATATCTTTGTTCCTCTTTTAATTGCGGTAATTTTTGGTGACTTCGAGAATACCAAATTAATTTCTGTTTAGCTCAACCAATCTTGTATAACTCCTTTGAATAACATAATTTCACTTATTAAGCGTTTTCATGTGATTAATCTTAACACAATGATTGGCTGGCTCATTTTCGCCAAAGATAGATTTACTTAAAAAATTCAACATTTTTTATCTTCATATTTTCCCGATTTATTTCACGGCCTGACGAATGCACTGTATCACATCATGATAAAAATCAAAGTTTGTACTGGGGTAAACACTCACACACACATACATAAATATACATACGTGTATATATATAAATATATATATATATATATATATATATATATATTTATATATATATACATACATATATATATATATATATATATATTTATATAATATATATATATATATATATATATATATATATATATATATATATACATATATATATATATATATATATATACATATATTTATATGTATATTATATACAAATATATATGTTTAATATATAACATAAAATATATATATATATATATATATATATATATATATATATATATATATATATGTATGTATATATATACATATATTTGTATGTATATACATATATACACATACATATATATATATACATATATATATATATATATACATATATATATATATTATATATATATATATATATATATATATTATATATATATATATATATATAATATATTTACATATATATATATACATATATATATACTATATACATAATAATATATACATAATATATATATATATATATACATATATAT
>CM063506.1:86572843-86590343 GCA_032207245.1 Pardosa pseudoannulata
ATTTTTTATATTCCAGAACTATTAAGTAACCAATGAGGCAGTTAAAAAATGGTTTGTTTTTTGGCTGAGAATTATATGGTTCACTCTCAATAATTTATATCATACTCCTCTAGAGTCTTCCGATCCTGTAATGCAGTTTAGAATCACATTGAATTCATTTAGTCAAACCGTGTGGTTATGTATAATAAACAAACACACAAAAGAACAAACTTCTTAATTTCCAAATATATATAAATTAAAAGTTAGATATTTATTAGTCCGTGAAATAGACTCCTAGACTTATATGAAAAGAATTTATTGTTAATACCGGTGGTAAAAGTTTCATTGCAACAAAAAATAATCGATGATTAAATTTAAAATTATCACGTATGTACCTAATCTATTATTTAAGCCAAATATAAAAGAAAATCATTTACGTAATATCTAAGTTCAGTGGTAAAATATATTATAATAGTGTAGACGATATTTAAATAGTTTAAAATATGAAATGATTAAATGAGATGTTTAAAGGAATGACGTCACAATGCTAGAAAAAATTGTTATTTTTACATATTTATTAAGTGATAAATGGATAAATTTAATCGCCTGCTCTCAACCGGGGAAAATAGGGCTTGAAATAATGGCATTAAACTTTCGAAAAGGGGCAAAGGGTTGGATTTCGCAGTTTTAAAGACGACAGTATTTTTTGCTGTGATATGTAGCATATTTATACAAATTTATTTTAGAATCGGATCGATAGTTTAGGAGAAGATAAACTTTATTCACTTTGAATGGATGCCTCTATCCATTCCAGGTCCAACCGCTTCATAAATTTGCGGACAGATGACTTAGGCTGTTATTATATAGGGGATTCATTTTGTATTGATGAAATAAATATTTGGCTAAAAATGATTATCTAACCTTAAAAGAGAATTAAAAAGTAAACATTTTTAATAGTTAGAATGACAGCCGAAGAGCTTTTACCGCAAAGCCTTTGACATTTCTTTGTATCACCGCTTTTTTTTCTAAAAACGACGATGATCAGCAAAAGTTTCCTCCAGAAAAATACGTTTAAATGTTTGTGTTTTCAATCGAATTCATTAATGAAGTACAAAAAATAATCATCGTTAAGGAAAATATCATTTTTCAGCAAAACATTTAAAAATAATTGCACAAAAATCTAATCTTTGAGTCGGAAAGAAATGAGTTATAAATTCCAAAAGAAACTTCATATTTTTTTCTTCCTAAGACTGTGTAGTTTAAATTCGTTGACATATTGGTTAATTAAGGCAAAATAATGAACCTTACAAAAATACGACTGCAAAACTTAGATTTGAGAGAGAGTACAAAAAAAAAGTAAAACAGAGATACGAGCAAACAATCAAAAACAAATCACATATATGGGATTATTTTACTCCCTCTTTGAAGAAACAAGATTTTTTACATCATTTCAGTTCTTTTCTTGGACTGATTTTTCATTTCCGCGGTTTTAGAGATCCCCCTTCGTAACTGTAACTGTCAATTAGGAAGAGCACAGCCGTACGAAGGAAAAGACAAAAGGAAAAGAAGAGAAAAAATTAAATTAAGATTCTCTAAAAAGAATTTTTTGGGAGAAACAAAACGAAATTCGGGCTCATTAAATTCATGTAAATAAATTAAAACTCCGTTTGATGCTTAATAACCCTCGCTTTGTGTTCTTGTGTCATAATTTGTGTCGGCAATGAGGTTGCTATTATTAAATTAATTAATTGACGGAGAAAAATAACTGCAAGATGGGGAAAAAATGTGTGACTACGTGGTTTTAAGGTTCCGTCTTAAAAAGGAGGTCGCCTGCAACGTGTGGTTAAAAATGCTTTCTTAATTGTGTCTCTTTATTAGTATTTAACAAAAATGATCAGTCTTGCTTGTTTCGGGTGTTTTTAATATCATTACCGAAATCATCAGATCGTTTAATATTTGTGTTAAAAAAGGTACACTTATTTTTGTAGAAACAGCTTAAATTAATTAGAAACGATAAATTTACTGTCACAAGTTGCACAAAATAATTGCTGTAATCGCAAAAATGGAAAACGAAAGTTTCTCTTACGCATATCCTTCAGTATTTATAACTAGTATATAACCCGTCATATAACGGGATTAGTAAAATTTTTAATTTTCCAGAACTGTAAAGTACCCTATGAGGCAGTGAAAAAATGGTTTGTTTTTTGGCTGAGAAATATCTACTACACGCTCAATAATTTGTTTATCTTCATACTCCTCTAAAGTACCCCGATACTGTGAATACAGTTTAGAATCACGTTGAATTCCTTTTGTCAAACTGTGTGGTTATGTATAAAAACAAATACACAAACGAAGAAACTTCTTAGTTTTCAAAGATATAACTTAAACGCTAGATATTTATTAGTCTGGGAAATGACTATTATGAATACTTTTATGAAGAGAATTCGTTGTTAATACCGGTGATATAATTTTCATTGCAACGAAAAATAATCGATGATTAAATTTAAAATTATCACTTATGTACCTAATCTATTATTCATGCCAAATATAAAAGGAAAGTATTTACGTAATATCTAAGTTCAGTGATAAAACGTATTAAAATAATTCAGACGATATTTAAATAATTTAAAATAAGAAATGATTAAATGAGATGGTTAAAGAAATGGCTTGATAATGTTAAAAAAATGTTATTTTTATTTATTTATTATGTGATAAACTTAATAGCCTTCTCTTAACCTGGGAAAATAGGGCTGGAAATAATGACATTAAACGCTCGAAAAGTGGGGGGGGCGGGATTTCGAACGTTTTAAAGACTTGCTTTGAGTTTTGCTAACTCTGATTCATCAAGAATCCAATATGGAGGCCTATTCCAATCGCTTCATAAATTCGAGGACAGACTGACAGATAACTTAGACTATTATTATATAGGGGATTGTTGCACAAAATATAAATCTCAAAATAAGTTTCAGTTATGTGTAGCATTTATTTGTTTACAGTATATGACGTGGATGCGTATATAAACCAAATGATATTTTTTACAATGAAAAGTAGCGAAAAGCTATACCTCGTGTATAAAGCTCAATTATTGAAACGATGTAAGTTGCAAAGCGTTTTAATAAAGTATTAAAGTAATGAAACTTTGTGCATCTATATAATGAAGTAAAATTGAGTAAAAATGAAGTAAGGAAAGAGTAAAACTGAAACAATAGCTTTTTAGAAACATTACAAAATAATTGCTATAATCACGAAAACGGAAAACGAAAGTTTCTCTTATGCATATCCTTCAGTATTTATATTTGTTGCACAAAATATAAAACTGCAAATAAGCTTCAATTATCTAGAGTCTTTATTTATTTACCGTATATGACGTGGGTGCTTGTATATCCCGAATCATATTTTTTACAAGGAAAATGAGTGAAAAGTTACATATTGTGTATAACGCTCACTTATTGACACGATGTACGTAGCAAAACGTTTTAATAAAATATTAACTTAAAGTAATGAAACTTTGTGCATCTATATACTGGAGTAAAATTGAAATAATGGCTTTTTAGAAACATTACAAAATAATTGCTATAATCACGGAAACGGAAAACAAAAGTTTCTCTTACGCATATCCTTCAGTATTTATATTTGTTGCACAAAATATAAATATTCAAATAAGCTTCAGTTATCTGCAGACTTTATTTATCTACTGTATATGACACGAATACGTTTATAAACCAAATCATATTTTTTACAAGGAAAAGTAGCAAAAAGCTATACCTAGTGTATAAAGCTCACTTATTGACACGATGTACGTAGCAAAACGTTTTAATAAATTATTAACTTAAAGTTATGAAACTTTGTGCAACTATATACTGAAGTAAAATTGAGTAAAAATGAAGTAAGGAAAGAGTAAAAATGAAATAATGGCTTTTTAGAAACATTACAAAACAATTGCTATAATCACGAAAACGGAAAACAGAAGTTTCTCTTACGCATATCCTTTAATATTTATAATTGCTACACAAAATATAAATCTGCAAAAAGCTTCAATTATCTAGAGCCTTTATTTATTTACCGTGTATGACGTGGATGTGTGTATAACCTGAATCATATTTTTTTACAAGGAAAAGTAGCGAAAAGTTACATATCGTTTATAACGCTCACTTATTAAGACAATGTAAGTTGCAAAGAGTTTTAACAAAATATTTAACTTAAAGTAATGAAACTTTGTGCATCTGTATAATGAAGTTAAATTGAGTAAAAATGAAGTAAAGAAAGAGTAAAAATGAAATAATGGCTTTTTAGAAACATTACAAAACAATTGCTATAATCACGAAAACGGAAAACAGAAGTTTCTCTTACGCATATCCTTTAATATTTATAATTGCTGCACAAAATATAAATCTGCAAATAAGCTTCAATTATCTAGAGCCTCTATTTATTTACCGCGTATGACGTGGATGTGTGTATAACCTGAATCCTATTTTTTTACAAGGAAAAGTAGCGAAAAGTTTCATTTCGTGTATAACTCTCACTTATTGAGACAATGTACGTTGCAAAGCGTTTTAATAAAATATTAACTTAAAGTAATGAAACTTTGTGCATCTGTATACTAGAGTAAAATTGAAATAATGGATTTTTAGAAACATTACAAAATAATTGCTATAATCACGAAAACGGAAAACAACAGTTTCTCTTACGCATATCCTTCATATTTATAATTGCTACACAAAATATAAATCTGCAAATAAGCTTCAATTATCTAGAGTCTTTATTTATTTACCGTATATGACGTGGGTGCTTGTATATCCCGAATCATATTTTTTACAAGGAAAATGAGTGAAAAGTTACATATTGTGTATAACGCTCACTTATTGAGACAATGTAAGTTGCAAAGCGTTTTAATAAAATATTAACTTAAAGTAATGAAACTTTGTGCATCTATATACTGGAGTAAAATTGAAATAATGACCTTTTAGAAACGCTACAAAATAATTGCTGTAATCGCAAAAATAGAAAACTAAAATTTCTCTTACTCACATCCTTTAATATTTATAATTGCTGCACAAAATATAAATCTGTAAATAAGCTTCAATTATCTGCAGATTTCATTTTATTTACCATATATGAAGCGGATGCGTTTATAAACCAAATCATATTTTTTACAAGGAAAAGTAGCAAAAAGCTATACCTAGTGTATAAAGTTCACTTATTGACACGATGTACGTAGCAAAACGTTTTAATAAAATATTAACTTAAAGTAATGAAACTTTGTGCATCTATATACTGGAGTAAAATTGAAATAATGGCTTTTTAGAAACATTACAAAATAATTGCTATAATCACGGAAACGGAAAGCAAAAGTTTCTCTTACGCATATCCTTCAGTATTTATATTTGTTGCACAAAATATAAATATTCAAATAAGCTTCAGTTATCTGCAGACTTTATTTATCTACCATATATGACGTGGATGCGTGTATAACTCGAATAATATTTTTTACAAGGAAAAGTAGCAAAAAGTTACATCTCGTGTATAATAACTTATTGAGACAAAGTACGTTGCAAAGCGTTTTAATAAAATATTAACTTAAAGTAATGAAACTTTGTGCATCTATATACTGGAGTAAAATTGAGTAAAAATGAAGTAAAGAAATAGTAAAAATGAAATAATGGCTCTTTAGAAAACATTACAAAAGAATTACTATAATCACGAAAACGGAAACAACAGTTTCTCTTACGCATATCCTTTAATATTTATAATTGCTGCACAAAATATAAATCTGCAAATAAGCTTCAATTATCTAGAGCCTCTATTTATTTACCGCGTATGACGTGGATGTGTGTATAACCTGAATCCTATTTTTTTACAAGGAAAAGTAGCGAAAAGTTTCATTTCGTGTATAACTCTCACTTATTGAGACAATGTACGTTGCAAAGCGTTTTAATAAAATATTAACTTAAAGTAATGAAACTTTGTGCATCTGTATACTAGAGTAAAATTGAAATAATGGATTTTTAGAAACATTACAAAATAATTGCTATAATCACGAAAACGGAAAACGAAAGTTTCTCTTATGCATATCCTTCAGTATTTATATTTGTTGCACAAAATATAAATCTGCAAATAAGCTTCAATTATCTAGAGTCTTTATTTATTTACCGTATATGACGTGGGTGCTTGTATATCCCGAATCATATTTTTTACAAGGAAAATGAGTGAAAAGTTACATATTGTGTATAACGCTCACTTATTGAGACAATGTAAGTTGCAAAGCGTTTTAATAAAATATTAACTTAAAGTAATGAAACTTTGTGCATCTATATACTGGAGTAAAATTGAAATAATGACCTTTTAGAAACGCTACAAAATAATTGCTGTAATCGCAAAAATAGAAAACTAAAATTTCTCTTACGCATATCCTTTAATATTTATAATTGCTGCACAAAATATAAATATTCAAATAAGCTTCAGTTATCTGCAGACTTTATTTATCTACCATATATGACGTGGATGCGTGTATAACTCGAATAATATTTTTTACAAGGAAAAGTAGCGGAAAGCTATACCTCGGGTATAAAGCTCACTTATTGAAAGGATGTACATTACAAAGCGATTTAATAAAAAAGTATTACTTAAAGTAATGAAACTTTGTGCATCTATATACTAAAGTAAAATTGAGTAAAAATGAAATAATGGCTTTTTAGAAACATTACAAAATAATTGCTATAATCACGAAAACGGAAAACAACAGTTTCTCCTACTCATATCCTTCAGTATTTATATTTGTTGCACAAAATATAAATATTCAAATAAGCTTCAGTTATCTGCAGACTTTATTTATTTACCGTATATGACGTGGGTGCTTGTATATCCCGAATCATATTTTTTACAAGGAAAATGAGTGAAAAGTTACATATTGTGTATAACGCTCACTTATTGAGACAATGTAAGTTGCAAAGCGTTTTAATAAAATATTAACTTAAAGTAATGAAACTTTGTGCATCTATATACTGGAGTAAAATTGAAATAATGACCTTTTAGAAACGCTACAAAATAATTGCTGTAATCGCAAAAACGGAAAATAAAAGTTTCTCTTACGAATATCCTTCAGTATTTAAAATTGTTGCACAAAATATAAATCTCAAAATAAGTTTCAGGTAACTGTAACATTTATTTATTTATCATATATGAAGCGGATGCGTTTATAAACCAAATCATATTTTTTACAAGGAAAAGTAGCAAAAAGCTATACCTAGTGTATAAAGCTCACTTATTGACACGATGTACGTAGCAAAACGTTTTAATAAATTATTAACTTAAAGTTATGAAACTTTGTGCAACTATATACTGAAGTAAAATTGAGTAAAAATGAAGTAAGGAAAGAGTAAAAATGAAATAATGGCTTTTTAGAAACATTACAAAACAATTGCTATAATCACGAAAACGGAAAACAGAAGTTTCTCTTACGCATATCCTTTAATATTTATAATTGCTGCACAAAATATAAATCTGCAAATAAGCTTCAATTATCTAGAGCCTTTATTTATCTACCATATATGACGTGGATGCGTGTATATCATTAATCATATTTTTTATGAATCATATTATTATGTACGTAGCAAAACGTTTTAATAAAATATTAACTTAAAGTAATGAAACTTTGTGCATCTATATACTGGAGTAAAATTGAAATAATGACCTTTTAGAAACGTTAAAAAATAATTGCTGTAATCGCAAAAACAGAAAACAAAAGTTTCTCTTACGAATATCCTTCAGTATTTAAAATTGTTGCACAAAATGTAAATCTCAAAATAAGTTTCAGGTATCTGTAGCATTTATTTATTTACCATATATGAAGCGGATGCGTATATAAACCGAAACATATTTCTTACAATGAAAAGTAGCGAAAAGCTGTACCTCGTGTATAAAGCTCACTTATTGAGACGATGTAAGTTACAAAGCGTTTTAATAAAGTATTAAAGTAATGAAACTTTGTGCATCTATATACTGAAGTAAAATTGAGTAAAAATGAAGTAAGGAAAGAGTAAAATTGAAATAATGGCTTTTTAGAAACATTACAAAATAATTGCTGTAATCGCATAAACGGAAAACAAAAGTTTTTCTTAAGCATACCCTTCAGTATTTATAATTGTTGCACAAAATGTAAATCTCAAAATAAGTTTCAGGTATATGTAGCATTTATTTATTTACCATATATGAAGCGGATGCGTTTATAAACCAAATCATATTTTTAACGCTCACTTATTGAGACAAAGTACGTTACAAAGCGTTTTGTAAAATATACTAGCGTTTTGTAAAATAACTAAAAGTAATGAAACATTATGCATCTATATACTGGAGTAAAACTGAAATAATCTCTTTTTTTTTAATTTTATTTAAAAATTTAATATTAAAAATTTTTTCTTAATTTTTAAAATATTCTTGTCACACCTTTTTTCATCATCTTTTTTTTATGTTATTATAACTAATAATTGTTTTTGAACAGTTTTATTGAGGATATTTGATAATAAGTTATTCAAGAAAATATTTTATAAAAAATTTCAAATAAATTTTAATAAAATGTTGTCTAAATAGTTTAAAAAGATCTATTTTAAGAGATTTTTTGTAATAGTAACATTTAATGAAATTTGCAGCGGTATACTAAATTTTAAATTACAAATTTGCATAAAGAACAGTACCGAAGTTCATAGTAAGATTGAGTTTTTCCTTAGATTTTTTTCGTTTTATTTCTTTATTTTCAGCTGCAGAACTTCAAATTCTACTCGTTTTTATCTTATCTTAATTTTTATGAATTTATTTTTACGAAATGGAAGGTTCGCAGATATCATCTGAACAGACCCTGAACACATTTATGACATTTATGTAGGAACTTTATATTTTAGATTGTTAAAATAGGTCAGGGGCGTACGCAAGGGAGGAGGGTTAAGGGGTTTAAACCCCCCCCTTACGTACTGTATAAATCAATAAATTCTTAGCTTGTTTGTATGCTGGTTTAATTCCCTATTTGTTGGTAAGTTATTTTTTCTTATTTTTTGGTCAAATTCATTGGTTTTCTATAGAGTATTCACATTTATACAATTATTATTTAGGTAGATGTTACATTATGAGTAGTTTTTTTTCTAGCTTGATTAATTCCTATTTTTTAATAAAAATAAAATATTTTACCTTTTATTAAAAAAATATTATGCTTTTAAACTTAAAAAATCAAATGAAAATTTAATTAAACAATGTCGTCTAAAAAAAAAGTCAAAATTGTCTAGGTGTCTAAATTAAGGAAATAATTGTGCTTTATTACATACTCGGATTTCTTTTAGTAGTTTCAGAAAATTATGAACTCCCCTTGAAAACATTCTGCGTACGCCACTAATATAGGTCTGCACTTGTTATACTGGATTCCTTTCATTTAATATTAACCTATGGGAAAATAATATTCCCTATGGCTGGCTCTTAATTTTAAGAACTCTATTTTAAAAATATACCACTTGGTAGAACAGCACAGTCTTTAGAATGCTATCTATCCCTCCCCACTTTTTTTAAATTAGTGCTTGTTAAATGTTCTTAATTGGGTTTGAAAAGATTATTCTAATTTTTTCTCATAGATAATTTCAAATTAATTATGTTTTTCTCGTTTTTTTAAAAGAATAGATGTCGTCTTACAGAATCGATTGTTCTATCACGTGGAATGTTTAACAAATTCTTATAATGAGAAGCGAATTTTATTTTTTTATAGGTAATTTGAGTGAGAGCAAACGAATAAGAAGGTACAGATAGAAGATTCATTTTAAAATTTGACCCTAAAAGATATGCTATTCGAAAATACTATTCGCTCGAAAGGTACTAGCGTCGAAGTTTTCGGGCTTAGCTCACGAAAACTTCAAAGAAAACGGCAACCTGAGTGACACTCGAGCTTTGTATCACTGACCAAAGAGTATTATGAAAATTTCTGGAATGAAAAGACTGAGCTTTGAAATTCAGGTGAGGATCCTTATCGAATATCATTTCATTCCTCTACTTTTTAACCATACTGCACGTCAGACATAGAAATCAAACGGACGAAAGAGGAACACGTTCTTGCGCGTGACGGATGCAGCTAAAATTAACATTGACACTGCCAGTAATTAATGCGTCAACAATCGAGTACCGTACCTATTAACCACTTAAAGATTCGCGTGCCCCGCTCTCTGCAAATATATATTCAGTGCGCAAAACGGAAAAAAGGGCTTTCGTTGTGCTTATACGAAACCCGGGGAAGAAATTAATCATCGCTCCTGTGTCGCTTTACGCGATTCGAGCGCACGCAAATGTCCCCAGACAAGGATCCTTCACCACGTACTGCGCACTGTATTATGTACCTCGAACAAAGCAAAGAACTACGCCTATTACTCTAATTAATTTAATGCGCTTAAATTTACAAGGGAAGCATAAATTAAACAGAATCGTTGAAACAGTCAAGAGGTTAAATGTCGACTAAAGAAACTTGAAAATGTTTTTGTTTTATTTCAAGCAAAAACTTAGACATGTTGGTGAATAATGTAATTCTAATTTTGTACTTAAACTGATAAAGTCTGTTAATACTTTTTCTTTTTAACTGCCTTTCTAGCGAACGGAATATCGTAGTACATTTGTTGTAGAGTTTATCCTAATAGCTAGGTGTGAAATAGGTCGGCACAATTAAATCAATAATCTTGACATCGAAATAACTTTTATTTACTTCTCTAATTAGTGTCAAAGCATATAAGGCCTTATATAACTGGAATTATATAAAATATTATACTTTGATTGGGGTTGACTGAAGAATTGGGTTTCCCCTCCAACTTGGCGATAATGGTTTGAGTATGGTCGCCTAACATTTTTTCATGATCTCACCATGTCCAAACAATCTGTATGTATATTATAATTTATATGTTATTTGCATCCAACTCTCCGTGTGTCACCCTTTTATTATATATTAAAAGTGCACAATGCTTAAAAAATTTAGATATAACAAACCATTAATGGTTCACTATGGCTGATTTTAAATAATATGGAGCTATTGCGTTTGTAAACTGTTAAGGGATTAATTGCCCATAAATATAAATGTCCGGTTTTCAAGTCGTTTTCTTTATGTAAGAGTATATAATTCTATTACGATGGTGAACTGTGCATTAATTAAAGTCGCCAGAAAAGCAAGAAATAAAATGTTTGGATGGAATACCTTTGTGTTTTAGTAAATATCGCCAATATTTTCGCTAAATTTGCCAAGAGGAACCCAATTTATCAGTAGTTCCCTTTTGTTTGTTTATATATTTTTACAAAACAGAAAGTTCATAGATATCCTTTAAATTCACAAACGTATATATGCGGGATTATTTTACCTTTTATTTCAGAGTTCAAATTTTACCCTAAAAGGTACCAGGACTTTGTTAACATTAAGGAAATGGGTAAACTCAGTGCACTTGAAGCTGTTAATGATAGTAGTCTTAGCTGTTAATGATAATTAGGGTTATATCAGGACCTATATTGATTGCTGAGAGCATCTGGGCAAGAAGACACTGGTGGAGGTTTTTTTTTTTTTTTTTTTTTTTTACAACATCGTAAAGAAACTAAAAATTCATATTTACTATTTGAACTCGGTTTGTTAAACAAATAAATACTGTTGTATTATTATTTATCGTTGTTATTTTGTTTACAATAAACTTAATAGATCGAGGTGTCGTATGTGATATTTATCCCAACAAAAGCAGGAATTTATAAATGACGTTTTATAAACAAGACAAGTAAAACAGAGTAAAACAAGAGTTTAAAATTTTAGGAAGCAGTGTACGACACAATGTATATGTTTCTTTAGGCTGTTACAAAAATGTGAGAAGTTGTTACATAAAATAGAGTCTTATATAACTAGGGTTATATCAGGACCTATATTGATTGCTGAGATCATCTGAGCAAGACGACACTGGTGCTGATTGTTTTTTACAGCATCGTAAAGAAACTAAAAATTCATATTTACTATTTGAACTCGGTTTGATAAACAATTAAATACGGTTGTATTTTTATTTATCTGTGTTATTTTGTTTACAATAAACTTAATAGATTGAGGTGTCGCATATGATATGTCACCCAACAAAAACAGGAATTTATAGATCACGTTTTATAAACGAGACAAGTAAAACAGAGTAAAACAAGAGTTTAAAATTTTAGGAAGCAATGTACAACAAAAAGTATATGTTTCTTTAGGCTATTAAAAAATGTGAGAAATTGTTACAAAAAATAGAGTCTTATATAACTAGTGTTATATCATGACTTATAGTGATTGCTGAAAACATCTGGGCAAGACAACACTGTTGCGGATATTTATACAGCATCGTAAAGAAACTAAAAATTCATATTTACTATTTGAACGCGGCTTGTTTAACAATTAAATACGGTTGTATTTTTATTTATGATTGTTATTTTGTTTACAATAAACTTAATAGATTGAGGTGTCGCATATGATATGTCACCCAACAAAAGCAGGAATTTATAAATCACGTTTTATAAACGAGACAAGTAAAACAAGAGTTTAAAATTTTAGGAAGCAATGTACGACACAATGTATATGTTTCTTTAGGCTATTAGAAAAATGTGAGAAATTGTTACAAAAAATAGAGTCTTATATAACTAGTGTTATATCATGACTTATAGTGATTGCTGAAAACATCTGGGCAAGACAACACTGTTGCGGATATTTATACAGCATCGTAAAGAAACTAAAAATTCATATTTACTATTTGAACGCGGCTTGTTTAACAATTAAATACGGTTGTATTTTTATTTATCGTTGTTATTTTGTTTACAATAAACTTAATAGATTGAGGTGTCGCATATGATATGTCACCCAACAAAAACAGGAATTTATAGATCACGTTTTATAAACGAGACAAGTAAAACAGAGTAAAACAAGAGTTTAAAATTTTAGGAAGCAATGTACAACAAAAAGTATATGTTTCTTTAGGCTATTAAAAAATGTGAGAAATTGTTACAAAAAATAGAGTTTTATATAATTAGGGTTATATCAGGACCTATATTGATTGCTGAGATCATCTCGTCGAGACGACACTGGTGCTGATTGTTTTTTACAGCATCGTAAA
The DNA here is from genome assembly GCA_032207245.1 of Pardosa pseudoannulata. Classification (NCBI taxonomy): domain Eukaryota; kingdom Metazoa; phylum Arthropoda; class Arachnida; order Araneae; family Lycosidae; genus Pardosa; species Pardosa pseudoannulata. The sequence goes on from CM063506.1 coordinate 86,585,941, forward strand.
GAAACTAAAAATTCATATTTACTATTTGACAGCGGTTTGTTAAACAATTAAATACAGTTGTATTATTATTTATGATTGTTATTTTGTTTACAATAAACTTAATAGATTGAGGTGTCGCATATGATATTTCGCCTAACAAAAGTAGGAATTTATAAATCATGTTTTATAAACGAGACAAGTAAAACAGAGTAAAACACGAGTTTAAAATTTTAGCAAACAGTGTACAACAAAATGTATATGTTTCTTTACGCTATTAGAAAAATGTGAGAAATTGCTCTAAAAAACTGATTATAAAATTGATATTTATTTGCTTCACGAGATTTTCTATCAAAAATATTGTAATAGTACACTTTCTATATTCGAAATAAGACACTACTTGAAATAAACATGTCTCCAATTTCTTTAAATTCAAATATATTCAAAGTTAGAGTGTCTAATACAAACGTATGTCCTTATCCGTGTAAAATATATATTTAAAAATCATATCTATTTAATGTATCTATATTTCAAAATGTCTTTAGATTTCTTTTTATGATTTATAATGTTTCATCATAAAAATTATTTGGAAGTTTGTTTATATCTGAGAATATCGTTTGAGATAAAAATCGCTTACATTTTAAAAATTATATTTCTCAAACTCTTTGACTTTCTTGAAATAGAAGATTTTAGCACAGTATTATCATTTTTACAATTGAAATTGAATTCTTATAAAATATTTTTTAAATTATTCTTCTATTTAGAAAATATCAGTTTCATACGTTAGAGAAAGAGTTTCCACCTTTGGTATACGTGAATCGAGTGGCTAGTTTTATTTATTTTAAATAGTTTTATTTATTATTTGATTATATGCATTTTTCAACGTTTATCTCACAACACAATTGATGAAACATAATTCCATCCCGGCATATTGTCCCTTAACACTTACAGAAATGGTTTAAAGACTAAACAAAACAAAGGATGTAAGTTTCCGTAAGTTTCTGTTTACCAATAGGAAAGTAATCGTTTAAAATTAGTTGGCAGTGTAGTCCCCTAACAAAATAACGAATGCATGTCCCCAGCGAATTTCTAGCCCTGCATCAGAAATAATTTTTCCAGATCGCGCGGTGAAAATTTTGTGCTTCTCTTCCCCGATTTCTAATTCAAAACTCTCTCCCAGTATTTACCGACTTGTCTAAATTTGGTTTTGTCGGTTTATTCATAAATACGCTCCGGGCCGCACCGATCAGGCCCCCGAAGCCTTTCCCAATAAGCTGTCTACTTGCAGTCGAGGAGAGAGAGCCTGTCCCAGAGGGAACAATTAAAGCTATCCAAATTATTTGAATTAAGAATCAGCCTCGAGTCAACATTTTTCCTCGGCTTTGAACCTACTTGCCGTCGCCAAGGGTATTGGCAAATCTGCAGTTGGCAGCGGTATCGTAAGCTTGGCTCAAAAATTAGGAATTCTAATCCTTCCCTAATTTTATGAAATTTGCGGATGTCGGGATCGTGATTAAGCAAATGCGTTCGGAGCGCATCAGAGAGGACCCGCGGAGCGTTTTTCTTAATTTTTCAATGCGAAAAGTTGCTGGGGAGAGACTTGCGTCGAAGTTAGAAAACATATTTTCTTGAGCAGTGGATTCTTTTAATGATTTGTAATTAACATTCCTTGGGTAGTTCTCGGGGAAAAGAGAGTTGTGATGCTTATTGATTTGAAAAGGAAACTTCTGTGAAAGTAAATAATTAACATATGTCTAGATTAAGTGGTTCAGTCAAAAATTTTTCTTATGACCAGTTCTCCCAATCAAAGTGTACATATACATTCAAACATAGAAAACGGTATTTTTCTACCAAATATTACGTATGTATTCATTATGAATTCTAAAAATGTATGACATGCATCGCAAGGCGAAGTTTAACGAAAGAAAAAGTAGTTTTGAGTTTCGGATGAAGGCATGAAAAATTCATATTTACATCGTTATTAATTAAGACTCCTGGGATTTTGATCTGGACTTATTTAATTTTAGGTAGACAGCTGGAAAGTCCATAGAATAGAGATAATCTGAATCTTTTAGAACTAAAAATGATTTTAGATTGTTAATGTATTTTAGAAGTATTCATCAAAGTAAAATTTACTTTTACTAACTGATCATCTCTATATATTTCTGAACATAGCTTTATATGCATGGATATTTTATTCATATAAGTCTACCATAAAACGTACAGATCATACTGAATCATTTCTTTATATCTCCTGTTTTTTAAGCTCTTTTTTAAAGCTGAATGCAAAGCATTATTCTTCCAAAACTGGTATTTTGATCTGAACCTTTTTAATTTTAGCTAGACAGCTGGAAAGTCCATAGAATAGAGATAATCTGAACCTTTCAGACTAAAAATGATTTTAAATTGTTAATGTATTTTACGAGTATTCATTAAAGTAAAATTTAATTTTACTAACATTGGTCATCTCTATATATTTCTGAACACAAAGTTATGTGCACGGATATTTTATTCATGTACAGTCTACCATAAAACGTACCGATCATACTGAATCATTTCTTTATAGCTCCTGATTTTTACGCTCTTTTTTAAAGCTCAATGTAAAGTAGTAATACTACCAAAACTGGGATTTTGATCTGGACTTATTTAATTTTAGCTAGACAGTTAAAAAGTCCGTATAATAGCGATAATCTGAACCGTTTAGAACTAAAAATGATTTTATATTGTTAATGCATTTTAAGAGTATTCATCAAAGTAAAATTTACTTTTACTAACTGATCATCTCTATAAATTTCTGAACATAGCTTTATATGCATGGATATTTTATTCATATAAGTCTACCATAAAACGTACAGATCATACTGAATCATTTCTTTATATCGCCTGTTTTTTAAGCTCTTTAAAGCTCAATGCAAAGCATTATTCTACCAAAACTGGTATTTTGATCTGAACCTTTTTAATTTTAACAAGACAGCTGGAAAGTCCATAGAATAGAGATAATCTGAACCTTTTAGACTAAAAATGATTTTAAATTGTTAATGTATTTTACGAGTATTCATCAAAGTAAAATTTACTTTTACACAGGTAATCTCTATATATTTCTGAACACTACATTATAAGCACGGAATGGGTGATTCTAATTAAGAAAATATTTTCAGAACATCCTGAAAAATTTCCTGAAAATGTATACGGTACTAGTTTAAAATAAAAACTATATTAAGGTTAATTTTTAGATGTCAAAATTACAGCGGAATGATATCTGCATTTTAACATTGTCATTTATCGTTTATCAATTATCAATATATTAATATGTTCTAATATATATCACCTTATTATAGTTTTGCAAATATAAGTGTGTTCTGTATAAAATAATGCAAACACATATATATCAATGTGTGTGTTGTTTATCTAGAAAACAAAAATTCAATTTCTTAATCCAAGTACCTAAATTTAAATTTTAACATATTGCTTTAAAAAAGAAAATCAATTACTGTCATAACGTTCCATTTAGTTAATTTTAATTATGTTCCATTTAGTTTCCATTAATTCTATAAGCTTCCCTTAAAAGTTCCATATTTGTAGCTTTCCTGCCATGCTCCCAATTATCACGGTGGTGAGTCGAAAAACCTATTTTTTTTATCGCATAAGCGGCTCTGGATATTCAATCATATGACATTACACATACCAAGAGCGTCACTTGGTGTTCTTGGCGAGCGCTGCATTGCAATAGTTTTATAAATTCGCCCTTTTCATGATATGACATATCCCCACTCCACACATTGGTATGTTCTAGTCCAGCGCTTGGCGATTTTCCACCGTGTCACCAGGCAAAAGGAATGTTGATGAGTTTTCCAGCCATCAGCGGTTGCCAGCCGTTTCAGCCCTGATACAAGAGGAACAGACAGGATTGCAGAGAGAGAGAGACCTGGATCCCGAAAAGAGAAGAGGAGCTCGGAGTTCCATCCTCTATAATCGTCTTACCTTTTTAGTCCATTTTTGCTTTCTCCTTTTTTATTAATTTTTATCTTTAAAAAATCAATCATCTTCTATTAATTTTAAAATTTTATATTAATTTCAATAAAATCTATTAATTCAGTAACTTCTGCTCTCCTTTATTTTTAACACCTGTTGTGTTTTATTTACTTTAAAATTTAAACTTAAGTTGGCGAAAAGCCAAATTCAATTTATATATTAAACATTGGGTTAAGGACATAACGCGTATTACCACTATACGTCACCCACTTAAATAATATATTTTTTATTGCCTTTTCTATGGGTTTCTTTTTCAGGTACAAACCTTTTTATGTTTTGCTCGACTCCTAGTTCCTCATAGAAAACCACTTCCACAGAAAATATCATATCAGAATTACATATTATTACTGCTCTTAGGTAGAAAAAAGATTTGTGGACGTGTCAAAAAAGGAAAA
>CM063506.1:86595343-86625343 GCA_032207245.1 Pardosa pseudoannulata
TGAAATACAACAAAAAGTGGATGTGGTGTTGAAATCAAAAAGTTCAAATTACTAACTGATAAGAAGGAAATCTACTAAAGGTGGGTGTTTTAAAATTCTTCTCAGATTTCATATTATTAACCTCTTAATTCACAGTTTTTTTATAAAGGTCGGCCCAAAAAAAAATCAATTTTTTTAATGCAAAAAACACAATTTAGAATGTCTTGCCAAGAGAATTACAAAAATACAAAAATAATCAAAATTTGAGTATATTGGTTATTTATAGAATTGGTATGCTTTCTAATTTTTAGAATATTATTATTGTTGTCGAAAGAGTATATTGTTTAATTGGTACGCAATCTACCAATTGACAGTATGATGTGTCATCCCTTGATGCGTAGGTATCAAATATGAAACCCTTATGTTTCATATCTCAAGAATAAAGTATATAAAGTGACGCCTCGAGTCAAGGATGTCTTTACAGCCAGAGCTTAGTAATAAAATAGTTAACAATTATATTTTATTTTACATTATATTTTAGTAAAATATATATTGAAAAATGAGCGAATCAGAATCTGAATCTGAATACGCTGTCGGAAAGCGGCTCACAAGGAAGAGATAAGTCGTAAGTGATAAGTAGAAAAAAATATATATTTTATACTTGAATAAGTAAGTGTTATAGCTTACAATCCCATGTAAATGATAAATATCAATAAAACGATTGCTTTTTTTCTTTCACATTGTTATTTTCAATTCTCGATTGCATCCGAGTGTGAAAAATTATAGCAACATAAAATACAACGCCGCTCGAATTATCTCGAGTGTGCACAGTTTGGCCAGTTTAGCGCGCTCGAGTTAACGAGCGTGCAAGTTAAGGGATTAAAAAGTGATGTATTAATTTTTAAGAAGAGTTCCTTCACGAATTTTGCAGGAGAGTGCTATCGTACTGGCCCGGTTGCACTGCTTTATATTTATCTAATAATTAATAATGTTAATCTACTATTATTAACTTTCTCTTGTCGTTCGGAGTTGTATACAAGTCATAAATGTTTCGTCGCAGTATTTGTGACGGACATTTATGGCATCATTATTCTACAAATTTTGTCATTGTTATCCACTTCACGTCACTCTGAATAGAGGCTATTAAAGTTGGTGACTCGCCCTGTCACATGAGGATGAGAGGTGTAAACGTCATTAAAAGCAGACACTTGAAATTTCCCGTTTTGTTCTTTTCAAAAGCGATGAGTTTCATCGGAGACATACAATAATTCGAAGTGAACAAGGTGTTTGTAAATTGTAGTTTTGGGACAACATAGCTAAAATTTAAAAAGAAAATGCACCATTGAGGACATAGATTTAAATATAAGATATAGTGATATCTCAAGAAAAAAAATCATTCCCACAGCATCAATATTCAATATGTGACGACTACTTATTTAATAAAAAATACATACAATAAGTAAAACGCCTAGCAATATAGTTACTGTGACCAATAGAATTACAAAACAAAGTTTGTATTTAAATTTATATATGGGAAAAAAAACAAGAAAATAATCCCCAATTCGGAATAACAGAAGTAACTTGGCCTAAGAAATCAATCTAGAGTTCTAAGTAGAAACAAAGCAATAAATAAAAGACTTAACACAAATAATGCGTACTTCTGAAGCATGCAGAAAGAATTCTTATTGAGTATGTTTCTTTCCTTGGAACTTCTGTAGAAAAACGGATTTTAAAAGCTAGTTCTCGGGAAAGTGATTCTATGTCTTTAGAACTCGGAATTTCATATAAAAGTTTTACTTATGCTGATTTTTTAAATTAATATTTAACAAAAATTTATATTTATTATTAAAGTTTCTTTTATTCATTACTAAATCAAAAAGAAGTTGATATAATGATAGTATAACATTATATATATATATATATATATATATATATATATATATTTGATAGCCCATCATGTAAGATAAACGAGAGAAATAACTCTATTTAATTCATTATGAAACTTAAAAAGATAGTAAATTTTTAATCTTTATACTTTTGTACTTTCATAAAGTAATCTCTCATTAAGACTCATATTGTAACGTTATTTGTATATTTGACATGTTAGCATATATAAGAAAAAAAAGTTGTATTTATTAATTTTTTTTCTTTAATTTACAAAAAATTAAGACAAAGGCAATATAAAAATTGGATCGTTGCTTTAACTATTTTCGAAAGGCAATCACGAATTAAAACATTAAAATATCATAACATTATGTATATATTTGATATGTCAACATATGCATGAAACCTGGATAGTTGCTACACTTAGCACAAATTTAAAATTAGATTAAGATATAATCATCGGTAGAAACGCTTTTATATCTCGGTATGTTACGATACTGATCCATGCGATTACCACAAATTACTTTTGAAAAACCTGCTGTTATTAGCAAGGAGATAGCTAATGTTAAAGTAATTTTGTGACATTTAGTGTAATTTTTCTCCGATATTGTATTTTTTAATGTGTGAAAAAAGCCTAAGAGATATCTTTAAATTCTTGTATCACGTGAAATCTTGGAGTTCAAGTAAATCATCAAATACTTGAAAGTTCTGTACAACTGTCTGATATTACTTACTCATATCAATGTATAAAAAGGTGCAATATGGGGCAAATTGTTATAGTTCCACTAGGCTAATTATTACAATTTCGAAGGGGCTAGTTTTTATAGAGGAATAATATGCAATATGTAAATTATAATTTTGTAGAATTTTATTTTTGTAAAGGTGGTATACATAACTATAAAAGGAACACTAAGGATGCAAATTCAGGGAAGTATTCCTGGAGACTAGGAAAAAAAAACATGATGCTCATTGCAAAAGACCGTGAGTAAATTTAAGATAAATTTTATGACACTCTAGAAAATCTCCCGTAAAATGAAAACTGCCAAAAAAGATATTTTGCTGATGAAGACTTGCTATCTCAAGTGACGCCTCCACCATCATTTCCGAAGGGTCCACTTGATAGTGATTCTTCAACAGGAAGATATTCTTCTACATCTCAAGCAAGTCTCTCTGCATTGAAAGTGATGCTTCTATATTAAAAGAAAATAATCGTATATGAAAGCAGGAACAGCTTCTTATCAGTACCCGAAAAATCAGACTATATCTTGAAACTGCTAAAAGAAACTCGGTTTACGAGTAAAAACCGATGGTAAATACCATTTTAATACAGTCATTTTTACCAGTTGAAACCTAAAAATGATAAGAAAAATTTCTAATGATGAAAAAGACATGCAAGAACATGTGAGAACCACAAACCAATTAAATAGTCCATTGAGGATATTTTTAGAATAAAGGTGACAAGAACTTAGCATAGAATATGCTGAACACTCCTACTGAAAATCCAAACCACCACCAACATGGCCTCAATGATGTTATTGTTTCAAATGTGCTGACTATAATTATGCAACTATGACGAAATGTATATTTGTAAAAACTATAATTCAGGCAGTAATTACTATAATTCATTAAAATAGCCTATAAAATTAAGTATTTAAAACCTAAATATTAAACCTTTTTTTCAATATAAATTTCAGACTAGCAACATAATAAAAACATAAAGATATTATTTTTGTATTTATTCCTCAATACATTTTATGTAACAAACTACCCCATCTGGTGTAACAACATGCTCCACATAAGGGCAAGATGTTACAGTGCAAACGCATTTACATAATTCTTTGTAACTTAAACTATCGTTATTTTAATCACTTTTCAAAAATCTGTAATATAACTTCAATAATTACATAATATTTTGCAGTGTGTGTTACTCACCATTTCCCAGTAGTTTCTTTTAGAAAATTATTGAAAATTTTTAAAACTAGGTTTACCCTATGATAAACACATTTAACAAAAATATCAAGTTGTTGCATTTATTAAATACAGAGGATTAAATAATTGCTATCCAAATTTTTCAAAAACAGGATTATAATGTTAACACTCTAAATTTCACTTTCGTTTCTTGGGTTTCTAGTTTGATTCAGACCGAGATAACGAAAATAATTTAATTTAGACGGATAATTAGGAAGGAGTATAGACTTCATTTATTAAACAGGACTTCATTCTAATCACGTTCTGTGAGTCACAGAAATCGTTGATAAGAAGCACTTAGTATGCGCATGCGTGAACATCCACGTGGTGACAACAGCATAACGAAGAAGGTTTTATCACGAAAATAATGTTGTGAAATAAACAGCTATTTGTTGCGATGCATCTTTCTAGAGAATGTAATTTAAAATTTTGTATTCATGAATTTTGATTAATAATTTCGGGAGAACAGCTAAGAATTAGAATTTCCTCTATGCCTTAATACATTTAATGATTAGTTTAGTATTCAGTCAACAGCAAAATATTTTTTGTTCAGACAAGTTATTATATTAAGTTGACTTGTAAATTTATAAGGAAAGTCTTCACTAGAAAAATTTCTAGAGAAATCTTTGTTTTTGGGCTAAAATCAAGATCATAATTATTTTATATCTAATTCATCCTGTAAAAACTTTTATTGCTTTTAAATGAATTTTCCTGAGTTAAGTAAAAAAAAAATGAAATTTTAATTTGGTAGCTTAAACATGAAGGCTTTTATTTTTATCTTAAAATCGGAGAACTCACTGACACGTCTTACTCCAGCAAGAGACAAAAGTGCATGTCTTGAATTTGGAAAATACGGTTTTCGGGAGGGGACACTCATGTGGATAGTTTTTCCTGAGAAAAACTTAATTCCATGTGGAATGAAAACACTTCTATTCAAACACAAAAAAAACTTATTTTATACAACACAAAACAAGTATGACATAAAAATGTGCATGTGCGAAACAAAATGGAAAACGGACAGCATGCCAGCTGCCGTGCGGATGCGTACTCGATGTGTACTGCAACTACTAGAGACAGTTCTGAAAAGCGCCGAAAACGAATCACAGAAAAGTTGAGTTGTTTTGTTCCGGATGCACTGGAACACCATGTTTTTTTTGTGGCTTGTTAAATAATCACGGTGGTAAAAATGCATACAATGGCATAAAGATAGAAGAAATCCTAAGTTTTCCTTAGGAGAAATGACGTATGATTCTTCGAAAGAATAAGAAGTCGCACTTACCGATTATTCATTCAGACATTAGTTTTCAGAAGAGTGGAAGAAAATCAATCTCAATGATTCATATCCTTGATTTAATTTGGATGTCTGAAAAAGATAAGTGTAAAAAAAGAATGCCAACTGAAACAAAAGAACTTTTAGAAACTTTAGGGGCAATAACTTTTGATATTTTTCAAACAAACACACATACACACATTCATATTTATGTGTGTGTGTAAAGGATTACGCATGTGAGTTGAAAGAAAATTACCTGTAGCGATATCCAGAAATGACTAAAAATTAATTGCGTCATCTCCTGCCCGGTTTAACAGTTTTAAAATCCCAGGCAACGAATTCTAGTCTGCAGGACATGGCACAATCATTTAAGACATTATAATTCAAACACAAATAAGACTTAACTTGAAGAAAACTATAATTCACATGTTAAATGATAGTGTAACGGAGAGAGATTTTTAAGCGCTAAAAGAGAGAGAGTAGCAGCAGATTAGCGGGCCTGACGTTACTAGAGTACAGCTAACGATCACAGACGGATATACTGACATCGTAAGCTCCAGTGGAAGTTCTTGCTGTTTTACGGTATGAATTGTACTCTTAGACGGCCACGAAAAACCACACACCGCAGGATTCACACAAGATCACATTCGTATTTTCGGATGTGGGTTTGGATTACGGGGTACATGGCACAAATCTTGTCCCAATCCCCTTAAATCCCTCCATTTTACATGTTAATCAGTTAAATACGAGGAAAAAGTTCAGAAATATTTTTCTTGTAAGAAAAGGTAGATTATATTTAAGTGATTTATTTTACCTTCATAATTTATAAAAATTCAATACAGAACATGAAAATTAGAACTTTTAGCTCGAGACTCCTTTAGCAGTGTTCAAAGAAATTTATATCACATAAGATTAGAAGTTCAGTTAACTGTTGAAAATTATAGTCAGCAAACAAATTCAATCAAGTTGAGATGTTTGAAATTTCTACGAAGGGTCAGCAATAGAAACTCATCTTGAAGAATAATGCATCCCGACTAAAATGTCTTTTCATAAAAACAAAAATAAATAAAGAAAAATAAAAAATAACAATGAAAAATATAAATAAAATAAAAAAATATATAAATAAAAAAATATAAAATATAAAAAAATATAAAGTCAGGAATAGCAAATATTACGTTAAGATACTCAGAAATTTCTTGAGATTATTAATTTAAAACGTATATTTGGGTTAAATCACTCCATTTTACATGTTAACTAGTTAATTACGAGGAAAAAATTCAAAAATATTTTTCCTGTAACAAAAGGTGAATCATAACTAAGGGATTTATTTTACCTTAATAATTTATAAAAATTCAATACAGAATAGAAATTAGAAGCAAATTAGAACTTTTAGCTCCAGACTCTTTTAGCAGTTCAGAGAAATTTATAACACATAAGCCAAGATGTTCAGTTAACTGTTGAAAAGTGATGTCGGTAAACAAATTCAATCTACTTGAGATGTTTGAAATTTCTACGAAGTGTCAGCAATAGAAACTCATCTTGAAGAATAATGCCTCCCGACTAAAATGCCTTTTCATCAAAACAAAAATAAATAAGTAAAAATAAAAAAATATAAATTTCACTAAATAACTTTTGATTGTTAACGAGACTATGGGATTTTCTTTAGATCAAAGTTGGGTATGTATTTCGTCAGTAAGTCCTATAAAGTTATTTTCACAATCGGCTTTGCAATGGAATTCATAAATTTGTTTTAATCCCTAAAATCTTCTGTTAGCTATACTTGGACTAATTAGATAGATACCTAATGATTGGAGACAACACCTATCCTTATAGCATTAAGATTGAAACTCACTGTCTGGCCATCATCTGGCTACAAGGCTGAGGCTGTAAGAAAGATTTTTAGTAAGAACTTCACTACAATTTTCAAGGTGAAGTGTTAATAAACGCGTCTCGCATTTACTGAAGTCAAAACCTACTACAGATTTAACCCAAAATTACCATTTTTACGCAGCTGTCATCAACTTATATTATTATCATTAATTGAAAAATGATTTATGCTTAAACATTTATGACAATAACTAACCAAAATTCGGTGAATTATATTTTAATTACTATTAGCTCCGAAACAACAGTTTTAGCCTTTTTTTTCTGCATTTCACAGGTGTCTCTCTTCGAATCGAACGGCCTGGGCTGGTCGTTACCTTTTCGGCTCTCGACTCCGTGCCAATGCTATGAAATTAGACGAAATGTAAATCTCTACTCCCTTTCCCCCTCTTTGAACAGAACCCCCCCCTCGAATTTCCCGGACCCTTTAAACCGTTGTGCGCCATTTCATTTAATTACTGGCGTATTAAAACCTGCATGAAACGGAGGGAGGGGGATAAGCAACTTACCCCTCAGACCAGATTCGCGAACCGGCGTGAGCCTGATTGGTCGGCTAGGGCGCAGGCGTGAGTTGTTCTCCCATTCTCGAAGACAGACCAAAATAGAGTTCTCACCCTCACCTCGGCCAATCAGAGGGCTGGGTGCTATTTAATGTTCTACCGATATAGAATACGCGGGATCTTGAGTTGTGTGGATTCGAGATTGTGATATTGTTTAGACCAGCGGGCAGGTTGTTTGTACTGTTATGGGAATGTTTCCTTGTGTTCAGCCTTGTCCTTAAACACGCTGCATTTGAAAACGACTTTTTGGCAAAACTGTTCGTATTTCTGCCTAATTTGATGAATTAAAATTCTATCACATAATCATCTACAATTTGTGACGGAAGTCGGTAAGCTATATGTAGAAACATATTTCTTTTCCGTGGTTCATAAACAACTCCACTTTCATCGTCTTTTTGGACTTCATCATCTTGTGCTATTTAATGTTTTTTCATGATTATCATATTTTTAGCTATATTAGTTAAATAAAAACATTTCACAGCAGAAACTGGCCTGTTTTAAAGTTTAAAAAATCGAAAGCGGTGCAAATATTTAAAATAGCTTGATATTTTTCCGCATGCATAAAGTTGTTAAAACTGTTGCCACGTGGAAAATATTAGTTGTGTAGTTATAAAAAGTCACTCTCTTTCTAGAAGATTCTACATAGTTTAAATATTCCTCTATTGACATGTTTAGATGTATTCAGCCAACAAGGGTATTGAACTTATGATATCCCAATATGTTACATTAAGAAGTTTCATTACTAACGTTTTAAAACAAGTGATAAATTTTCCACATGCGAATCACACAGGAAATTATAATATAAACAACAGCTTGGTGTTCTAATATATGATTGCACCGAATTAGTGCTAAAAGCAGAATAACTAGAGATTTTATAGTAATTTTCTAAAAAAGAAATTCATGAATTTTTGAAAGAGAAGATAACCAAATCTTCACAAAACCAAGATTATTATTAAAATAAATTATTACTCTAAGATCCAGAAATTTTCAAGAGCTCGATTTCAAACTGCAATGTCCTTGAATTAATTTCATGCGGAAAATCGCTTGCAATAACTTTATTAAAAGGAAACCTGATAAATCAATATTAAAAGAAATCTTATTGCAGACAGTATTAAACAAACATAAAAGATTGAAAAACTCACAGACTAGACGTTAAATGCTGAAACATAATATGATAAAACTGTGATGACCATTTTGTGAGAGAAATGAGATTTTAAAGAACTTTGACACATCCTGGAATTAACGTAAACAGATTCGTCTTTTACAAACTTAAACTACATATACATTCTTATTATCTTACTAATTGCATAAGTAAAATGAATAGAAAACACAGTTATCATCTTGAGTATCTGCTTACTCAAATTAAGGACGATATGTAACCACAGCTATTCGTTGCTCCAATGAAGAAATAACAAGTGGACATTGAGCAATGAACAAGAAATTTTAACTCTTCGATTCCCTTCATCTGCGTCTTGTTGTTCTTCGAAATGAACATTCTTTGCAGTGACAGTTGCGACTCCACCAGTTCCCACAAAGTGAATGGCGACGTCAGCAAAACCAGAAACATCCCTGCTCACTCAATAGATGCCATCCTGGGACTAAAGTACCAGACTCAGCCCGCCCCAAGATTGGACAGTATGTCCATGCCACAGGATAAAGGACTGGGAGAGGAAAACTACGACGACGAGTTGATGGAAGCAGACGATAAAAACAGGAACAGAAATGACAGATTCTTTGAAACTGATGACATATCGAGGCAAAAAGGAGATGAGAAAGGTAGGAAACCCATTTTTTGGTGATAGAAATTGAAACTTTAAAGTAAAATCCGTAATCAAAAGTCAAATCTTAAAAATGGTTGATAATTATGTAGTTGGACAAGTTAAATAGTTACCACAGAAAGGAGATAAGACAGACTATTTTCCTATACTCCAAGAAAAAAATATTAAATTCAATAACTAGTTCAACATTTTATGACATAAATTAATAAACAAAAATTTCTTAGGCTTAATTTACTTAATACTTTTTAGACCATCTGTATCATATTCTATTTGTACTAAATCTCCTATTTTCAGTAACTTCTCTTAATTGCAATGTCAGTTTGTACCAAACGACTCTTTTCTCAACAATGTGACCATTTATTTTAGAACAAACTACTTTTACTTATATTTTAATTAAACCCATTAGAAAAACTTTTTTTATCTCTATTTTCAAATACCTATTTTTTAAGTATAATTATGCATCTTTTTTTAACTTCTTCACATACGTTCATTTATATTCTGCTTTATATCCAATTATTAAATAGAAACAATCAACCTCTCTGGAGCAAAGCACTTCAGTTATCTTAATACCTTCACAAAAATACCTTTATAAAATTTAAATAATTTTATCTTTAACTTTAAAAGTTTTAATAGAATAAACTTAAATTCCCGTTTACATGTAATTCTTTGTATTCTACATTTAATCTAAATTTAGTCTACCTTTTAAAGAGAGTTAAGCTCTTTTCAGAACTAAAATATTTATTACAACATCCTTTTTTCAATTCATTGTAGAATAAAAAGTTCTGTTTCTTTTTAAATTGAATATTTTAAAAGTTATTTAATAAGGTTCTTTAAAAATTATTTAATTATGTCTTTTTGAGTAGTATAATTTTTGAAATAACATAAAAATATACACCAAATTAAAAGAAGAAAATACATTTACCCTCAAGATAACATTAAAAATATACATAGTAGAAACTAAACTAACTTATATCAAGTTGAAGTAAGCTATCTGTTTTTAATATGAAAGCTAAAATTTTAGAGAAAACTAATATTTCAGAGTTAAAATGTTGAAAATTTAAAAAAAAAAATCAGCCTTTTCCTTATACAAAATAAATACATTGCTATAAATTGAATATAACTAAGGATATTAGAATAAAAAAGATTATTAGCTTCTATCTCATATAAAAATTGGCTTCTAATTAACAAATTTCAAAAGCTACTTAGTAGGTTTGGGGGTTTATATTTTTTTTCATTTGGTGTGTATATTTTATGTTTTTATAATTTATATGCTTTATGTAACGAAACTAAATGATTTTTTATAAAATTAGAGCCATATTAATGATTTAAAAACTTGTAAAGAGCAGAACAATTTATTTTATTCTAATGAATCAGAAACAGGTTGTTAAAATGAAAACTATTCAACTCGATTTATATCCCCTTAGAATTTTCTTATTATTTAACTTTTTTCAGTTTAAGGTCATTAAAATTGCTTTTTTTCAAGCATTTTGTAATAAATATTGTATAAATAAGCTTTTAATAGGAGAACTAAATATACATGTTTTAGCTATTCTTTTCTCCTATGTGAGTACACAGAAAATTATCTGTGACTCTGAATTAATCGATTATCGATTTTCGAGATCGGAGTGTTTCTATACTTATATTTGTAGACTGTGGTCTGAGACGTTCTACTAAGTCCCTGTTCAACAGCTCATAATAGTTGAAGGTTAGAAAAGCATTGCTACTCAAAGGAAATAATCTAGGAATTTTAACAATAAGTTTTACAATATCGATAAAAATATGTTATGTAAATTAAATAGTACAATATAAATATTCATTTAACCCTTTATATTACCGTTCTTCAATATAAACAGAAATTAACTTCATTTTCGCAATGATATTTAAAAGACGTTTTTCTGTTTGTTGTTGTAGAACATTGCCTTAACACAATTTACTTGTCTATCATGCATAAATACTAAATTTAATTTTCACATGAAAATTTCATTTATTGTATTATCAGTTACACATACTTTGGATAAATTTGGATTGTTTCATTTTATAAAAATAATAATAAGATTATTTTTCATATAAAAATTTCATTTATCGTATAATCAGTTACACATGCTTATTACTGAAATAAATTTTAAGACTGCTGAACTAAAAACTAATCAATATTAATTTTTATATCGAAACCTCCTTTATCGTATGTTCAATTAACCATGCTTGTTACTGTAATAAACTTTTGATTTGTTAAATTAAAACAAAACTAGACACACGAAAATTAGATTTCCCACAAAAGTAGTCTCAAAATGTTTATGTAAAAACAATTTTTAGTTTGGAGGGGTAAGATCTACTGTTTAGTTGATATTGATAGATCTATTGTATTTGTAAGATCTATTTCTGTATTTGGATTGTTAAATTTAAAAAAAAATGTATAAAAAGATTATTTTTGTATCAAAATTTCCTTTATCGTATAATCAGTTACGCATGCTTATTAAATAAATTTTAAAACTGCTAAACTAAAAAGCAATCGATATTAATTTTTATATCGAAACCTCATTTATCGTATGCTCAATTGCCCATGCTTATTACTGTAATAAATTTTTGATTTGTTAAATTAAAACAAAACTAGAGACACGAAAATTAGATTTCTCACAAAAGTAGTCTCAATGTTTATGTAAAAATAATTTTTGGAGTGCTAATATCTATTGTTTTGCTACTTGAGGGTTAATGAGATTAGCACCTACTGCTTAGATGTTATGCACTTTAGCAAAAACCTTTATTACAAAAATAAATTCAAAATTTCTTTTAAAAGGGAAAATTCTAAGTTAGCATTTTCCTTTATGTTATACATCTTCATTAAGTCCAGATAAAAGTTATTTATATATGCAAGTCAGTTGTTTAGAAAAAATAAATAAATTTGCAGAAAATAATTTTGAATTTTTATTGTTTATTAATCACTCCCTAGTACATAGTTCAGGTAGTAATTTAATTGTTAAAGACTTCAGTTTATAATGAAATACTGTGGTGCAAAAGAAATCTCAATATTAAGAAAATTAACTCTTTAATTTGTTGTTAGATGGTAATATTTGAGCTCTAATCAGACATAACTATTACCTTGAGAAATTAACATTGAACCTTGAAGGGAATATACACTTGATAATCATGACACTGTAATAAACTGTGTATAGTTTAATAGTTATACAACAAAATCATATGGTGTCCACTTTAGATTTTTAGTTTGGGAAGACTTAAATTATTTCTAACACTGATTCCCTGCCAACGGTTGGGTTCAAACTAATGAACTCTAGTACTGAAGAGCAGTGCCCTATCTATTCAATAAAAGGCAGTTTGGAGACGAAGTATTTTACAATATTCATAAGAAATAACTTTTCTGTTCATAAAAGATGCATTTTTTGACAATGAATCTTTACTTTTATGTTTTAAATTTTTAAAATTGTTTTTGTTTAAAATAATACTTTCTAACACCGGAGTAATTATTTTTAAAACCGAGTCTTTTAGATGCATAGAAAAAAAATGAAAGTACCATTTAAAAAATGAAAGTACCAATGAAAGTACCATAGTGCCATTTAATAGCATGTACAGTTATTTTGATGCTGCTACTTTTTCCATATTTCAAATGGAGTGAGAGATTTAAATGATTTAAATTATTTGAACCGTGGGATAGTTCGTACAACATAACCCTCTAAATGTGATTTTGTGTGTTCAGATTTAATATTATTTAGATTGTGCAGATATTTTACAAATTATTCTAAATAACTCCATAAATTCTTTTTTTTTAAATTTATTTTCATATGTATGTAGCACATTCTTTAAAATTTTAGATTGTTTTAATACAAAATGTTGAGATCATTAAGAGGACAAAGTACATTTTGAAACTAAAAATTTTCATCATAAAAACCTTACTTTTTCGAATCAAAACAAAATAGAAAGTACTGTTTCTTTTCAGAACAAAAATTTCACAATGGATAATACTCTAACTTATTTAACACTTCAAGTAGGATATTTTTTAAAATTAACAAAAATTATGTATCAAATAAAAAATAAATTGATTTCATCTATAAGTAAGATAACTTTTGAAATACTTATATTAGAAAATACATTTTGATATTAAAGTGAAGTAAAATATATGCGTTATTCAGTAAATCAAAATTTTAAAGGTGTCTGAACATTTTAAAATTGAATAAAATTGAAAACTTGTAAGAAATTAAAAAACCTTTACCATTACCAGTATTAAACTACCATTTATCATGCTAACAAAATAAAATATATACCTGGTATCAATATGATTGAGGTTCACAGAATAAAAATGTAATTATTCTGTTTGATATAAAAACTTCTAGTTTACAAATTTCAAAAGTTGTATTACGGACAAATTGATTTTTATTTTTTTCACTTGCTGTATACACTTCACACTTTATTTAAATGTATTGATTCATGTAATAAAACTAAATAATTTATATAAAGTTAGAGCTGTAATATAAAAGAAATCTAGGAAAAATTTTATTCTAAACAGAACGGAATATTTTGTTTCAAATTGAGTAAAAATAGGTTATTATCCTGAAGATTTTTCAAGTCGAAAGGTACTATGCCTTCTTAAGATGCCTCCTTATAAGTTTATAATTTTGATTACACTTTATTTGGCTTTATTCTTCTGTGTTCAAAATATAAAAATTCTATTAATAATTTTAGAAACAACTGGGAATCATCCATAGTTAGGGTATATATCATTAATTTACAAACATGGGTTTATTAGCCGAACAATGGCTGATTGGTTAGGGGGCTGGCCTTCGGTACCAGAGTTCGTGGGTTCGAAGCCTATAGTGGCAGGGATGTTCGAAGCCGTTCGGGATTGGCTTTAAGCTATAGGTCATTGTCTCGTTAACCCTCGTGTTGCAAAAAGAAGACTGTAGCATAAAAAACCCCATGAATTCATTAATACTATTCTTGAAGCAGCTGGTTTTGTACATTATTATATGCCAAACTTTTAATGAAAAATTTTTAAAGCTCTTTAATTCAATACAATTTGTTCAGTAATTAATTGTTAGAGAAACAAATAATAGCCTTTGGGATATTATAATGCCTACACATGTTTAAAAGGTATTTTAAAGTAATAGTAACTTAAAAATAAGTGCAAATATCGACAATAAATGGGCATTAAAATTATTAAAACTAATCTAAATTAAATTAAATTAGCTTAATACTTAAAATAATCAAAACTAAATCAGTTCTTAAATTAAATAATATTAATTTTGAAAATTAATTTAATTGATTTAAATAAATACTTAATTTATATTAAGTTAAATATTTCAAAAAATTGAAATTTTTAGAAGAGTTATCTGATTTATAGTATTTTTTAAACGTAATTAATTCAGTTTTAATTTAATTTATATTTGTAAAAATTTTCCCAACTTTTAATCTTATAACTTACACAAACACTTTCTAATGTCCACCATTCCTTTAAAACATTAATGGTCAAGTCATCTCTACTATAGGTAATATATTGTTGTATATCTTAAAGTTATATATTGTTGTATCTTAAAGTTATATATTGTTGTAAAGTTATAAAGTAGTATATTGTTGTATATCTTAAAGTTATTTTGGATTGCAAAGAGGTAAAAAAAAGTGAAATTTAATTACCTTGCAATAGTACAGCCTGTCTTCGTTCGTGATCAGCAGTCACTTTTAATATCACAAAGATGCCATTTATAAAAAAAAAGAAAAAATTTGTGATGAGAGATTTATTTGGTATCACGTATAAACGCAGTACTGTAAAGTTAAGCTTTGAAATAGATATAGTTATATGGAAAATTCAGTATACTTATGTTGGGAAGACCCAAGACGTTTAGATGATTTTGTTTATGAATCCCAAAAGATTATTCCCTGTTAAAAGTTTATTAAGTGATTTGAAAATTGTTAAACTTTCCCAGGATACCTTATTATATACTTATGAAGGATGATTCAACAGATAAATCCTTTTAAGGCTGTAAAATTTATCTTTTCCGTTTGGTGATCCCATTTCAGTTATAAGTAGAATATTTATTCGGGTACTTTGAAAAACTAACAGCTTTTATCAAATTATGTGGTTTTTTTTTTACTTCTATGTACAAAGAACAAGGCAAAACTGTAAGTATAAAGTTAAATAATATTTTCGTTAAAAGTGGAAATTCCCCGTTACTCCATCTTTGTCGGCGTTACATTTTATGCGAAGTGAAAATTATATCGGATGTTGAATTCAGTGTTACTTACATGTCTTGCTACATTCCGCGATTATTATTATTATTATTATTTTGTACTTAGAAGGATTAAAGAGGATACAAAGCATTATTAGTAACAATGTAGCATCAGGCTTCTCCCTGCGACTGGTTTTGAATTTCATATGCATGGGGATACATTTTATAACTTGTCATTTGGGCAGTTTGGCAAACTGACAACTTTCATTGAATTATGGGATTTTTTTACTTCCTTGTACAAAGTATAGGCTAAAACCTTAAAAATAACATAAAATAAATTATTTGTTATAAGAGGCAATTCTTTGACAAAGATGGGGTAATCTTCTTTTCCAGCATCCCATTTTATGCGATAAAGATAAAATTGTATCAGATGGCGAATTCAGCACTACTTACACGTCTTGGTATATTCTGCAATTATTATTTTTTTATTTTTTTACCTACAAGGATATAAAACACCATTAGGAGCAATGTTGTGGTGGACTTCTCCCTGTGATTTGTTTTGAATTTCATTTGCAGGGGGATAAGTTTTATAACTTATATCAGAGGTGGGCACCCATGAGGACAAAGAGCACTGCTGAGTTCGGTTTTATATATCTAATAAAGATCCATACCGCATTTACGCATTATTATATACATAATTTTATTGTTAAACTAATTAAAATGGTATACATATCTATATAATATATACAGAGAAGTATATTTTATATTGTATATATATATAAGTATATATAAGTTAAATATTAATAGTTAATACACACACATTATATATATATATGTATATATATATGCATACATACATATATATATATATATATATATATATATATATATATATATATATTCATATCTATATATATATACATATATATATATATTTACATATATATATATATATATTTACATATATATACATATATATATACATATATATATATACATATACATATATATATATATATATATATATATATATATATATATATATATATATATACATATATATATATATATATATATATATATATATATATATATATATATATATATATATATATATATATAAGTATATATTATAAATTAAATATTTTGCGTTTTATCAATAAATTTTTATTATAATTTAATTTTATCAGCAAAGCATAGAAACAATTATTTTGTAAAATTCTAAATTTTACCTTTGTTTTATACATTTGAAATCAGACGCCAAATTTGGTAACGTTGCCCACAGATGACGATAATAAATCAACTGTCAGCAATAGTTCGAATTTAAAATTCATAGTGGAGCACAAAGATTCCCTGCAATAAGTTCTATCAAAGATTGAAATTAGGCGGCAAATAGCTTTCTAGGATGGATATTATATTTTGATTCTGCTAAGAGTTTCCCGAACTCAATTAATTGATAATTATTGATATTAACTTTTAATTTTAACTATTAATTTTTGGCTCCCGAGCAGCTTTTTCATAAAATACTGTTTCACAAATTGATGATTCATTTACAATAATATAGCAAATATTTGTATTTACAAAATAAGTATAAAATCCGTGTATGGCAACCGTGTACGTCCACCGTTCACTTATGGAAAAAAAAATCTAGTTATTGCCGATATTTATAACTTAAGATTATTGTTGACAAAGGTAGCGGTAAAGTTATATCCAATAAAATATTTCAGAGTGATTTTTTTTAGCTCTCGTGCTCACGTCACTGAACGTTGTAAAGATTTTGATATGGAAAGGTTCTAAAACCTTTTACCCAAATATTTTTTATTAATAATTAATATGAAAATATTTACCATAAATATCCTCTTAAATAAATTTGATAAATAGAGCATCAGGGAGTATATTTTAAATTTTAAACTAGTATGAATTGCAGGAAAACCTGGAAATCAGTGAGTAGGATAGAAAATGGATGACCATCAGTTAGTCAAACAAAAATTTTACTGATAAAAATATTTTGAAACTTTATAGTAAAACATGTACACAACGTATATTAAATTTTAGAATTAAAAACTTATTTTATTTCCATCAAATATTCTATCAAAGTCCAACCAAAAGGAGGGGGGAGGTAATCTTTTATGGCAGACGCAGTCCCTCAATCGTTTACCTTCTACTTTAATATTTCAACGAAATGTCAAAAGAGCCTTATGTCAGTTTTGGAAGTTTAGCATGAAACTAGATACTGCTGGACAGGTTATTGTAATTTCAATATGAAAGCTTTGGTATTATTTTATCCGATATACCAGAATATTGTATAAATATGTGATAATTTAATAGAAAAGATTTTATATCTGAAGCTCTTCAAATTTATTATTATATCAAAAATATCTATGTCTTCTCCTGTTACGACCCAGAATATTTTTCTGGAAAACGGTGTTTACTCACAGGAAGATTTCCCAACAGTACTTCCTGGACCAAGCCCTCTAGTACTGGAGTAGATAGTAATGGTAATGCATCAGACTAAGAGTAGTGGCTTGACATAAACAGAAAAGTTAAATATTGGTACGGGGAAACAGGAGAGAAAATGCTTGAGTTTGGGCGAAAAATAGCATAAAATGTAATAAGTTGATTATACCAGCGGAAGAAAAATTGAGTTCAAATATGATTCGAGATAAGCTGGTCTGACAGATGACATAAATTAACACATTTAGAAGGGTTTTTTTTAAATTAAATTATTACAAAGCACAGAAAGCAAGTAGAACTCCCAGAAACTGTGCAAGCACAAAACAGTTGGGATCCAGGAAACGATTTCTCGGCCAATAGAATTTCAAAGGACCGACCAATGGCAATCTTAGGATTTCACCCTAAGAAAACGGTGTTTACAACACAATCTATTGAATTTTAAATATAATCTCTTAGAAAAAGTGGTGGTAAATAATAATTACTTCCTGTTCTTTTTCTTAAAATATACCAAAAATAGGAAGAAACATTCCAGAAAAACATTCTTTAAAATATGGTACAGGCTCTCTTCCAAATTTTCTAACTAGTTCATTAAGAAGTATACATCATAACGTTTACAAGATGTAAGTAATAAAGCAGGTAGAGAATTTATAACATATAAAGAAGTTTTTGTATTATTTCACTTCTTTTACACATCGATCAAATTTAAATACATATTACAATGATATAGAGTTAAAAATTTCCATCACAATCTATAATGTTGTACATTAAAAATCCATCTACAACACAGTTCTTTGACTTACAGCTTTGAAACTTTAATTCTTAAACTATTTTTCCTAATTTAAAAGTAGTTTAAATTTTTATAATTATTTATTAAATAAGAAATTAAGACGATAGCGGGCATTCAAACTTAATTAAATTTGTTTTTAATTACTTTATTTAATTATTTATTATATCATTAGCTGTTTATTTAAATGAAAAGAGTTCAAATTTAAAAATAAAATACTAGTTAATAAGTTATTAATTATGACTTATTTCAAAAGTAAATTACTAGGACCGTTTTCCAAGATACCTTTCAGATCTTCAAACAAAATCTGTGATGAACATTCACGAAAAATATTAAGAAAAAAAATAATAATAGTAAAAGCATAAAAATTTCCTCAACTAAAGGGTTATAACAGATTTTCAATACAGAGTTGACAGTTTATGTTACAAAACATATTATTTTTTACCAACTCCTATTTTATTAGAAATAAGGTAAATTGTCAATAAACATTTATTTCTCTCACTCTTTTATATGAAAATACACAGAAAATTATCATTTTATGAATTATTAAGCTTAAAATGGTATTCTATATTACGTAGAAAAAATATGTTCAACATGATTCTATGAAGTAAAAGTCATAGGGTGTCATGAGATGCTTGAATAAATATTGCAATGTTATGTATATTTATCAAATTATAAAAAAAGAAAATTATTGACATGAAATTAATGCATGCATATTAAATTTGCTTGTAGATAAGAGGTGTTTTTATATATTCTTTAATGCAGTGCATCCAATTGTGACAATAAGTTACATTCGGTTCAGCTCTTTTTACCTCTTCCCGTGGGCCATCGTTGGGGACATACCAGAGCAGGACCGGTTTGAACTAGAAAGAAACTTTGCACTTCTCCCAACCAATAGACAGAGCCCGTTGGTTTGACTTTTTATGACCCCTCCGTTTGGGAGTGAACCCTTTTTTTTTCTCCGCGGGGCAGTCGGATTTTTTTTTAGGGACAAGGTTGTTACCAGAAGAGTAGAAGGTGAACGGTTAGCATCCACGGCCCTTTGGAAAAAAATCTTTGCCATTTTTTTTAGAACCGACGCCTACTCGAGAGCAGTCTTCGATATATACAAATGATAAGTTGATTCCAGTTGTATTCCTTAAGCATTTTTTTAACCCTCGGTGGCAAACAGCCTTCCTTAAGGATTAGGCTTTCAAATGTTTACCACGAAACAGTTCACTCAGCAACAGTAAACAAAAAATAAATAAATAAATAAATAAATAATAATAATGGGAGAAAATAGTCGTGAGTTATCATTTAAAAAAGTCCATAGTTTAAATAACTAAAACAAATCTCTGGAAGAAGGTAGTATTATGCTTGCTATTAATGTTAAAGTAAGAATAAAAGGTTAAAACTAGCGAAAAAAGATTAAAAAGTAAACCAAAACTAGAACGAAGCCCTAAGTTAGGTGATGTTAATTGGGTTCCAAGATAATATTAGGAACAAGATGCTTTTACATAATTTAACTTGGAGAGAGGGGGTCTCCAAGCATGGGTCCAGCCCCGGAAGTGATAAAAACAAACACTTGTCTGTACAGATATTTGAATTTGTGCTATTATGTACTAATGAGCGTTACAAACATCTTGAAAAACATATGCATTAAAAAGTAACAAGAGAAAGGAACATAAATTGACAACAAAATGAAGACTTTGTTGCCATGAGTAATAATTTATAGAAAGTCAATCTATTATTACTTGAGCTTTAAAAACAAAATTAATGTTTAACAATTTCATAAAAAATATTTACAGAAAAAAAAGAGGCTTGACCATTTAGCTGGTGCAAGTGATTAGTTCACAGTTTTCAGTCTCCTTAGGCATTTATTTAATTGTATAAAATCATTTAATCAAGACCTATTTTCCATGTGTTTCTTAATGAGTTCCAATCTCTTCTTTCTCAAACACTAGACCACGTAACATTATTTTTACACCTATCAAATAACGTTTAAAGATTTTAAATGTTAAGTATATTCCTATTTAGTAAGATGAAACCAAAATAGATATTTTCAGTTTTATGAGACTTTTCTGAAGTGTGTATGTAAATCAATATAAATATAATTAAACTATTAGGAACTCAATTCTAGTAATATCAATATGTATTAATACCTTATGCAGACTTTTTTTCTATTCTTTTATATACGAAATAATAACTCTTTTTCAGAAGCTATAAAATTATAATTAAAAACCAGTATTTTTCTATTCTAAAATTTTATGAATAACTGAATCATTGAAACTATCAGTACGTATTAATATTTCAAGATTAACTATTTAGTAAATATTTTACATATTTTTAACTACTTCTCTATTGTTACTGAACACAGTTCAATGGTTTTACCCCTTCAATGCTCGGGAATTTTAATACTTTATTTACTCCAATTCACTTATTTCCCATATTTTTCAGATAAGGGAATGTAGTACCTTTCTACACTTAAAATCTTCATAATAAAAGCTTTTGAATTCATTCTAAAAAATAAGTTCTACTCCTTTCAGAAGGAAATTTTTACAAGTTCTTAATAACTTTCTAACTATCTAAAAATTACTTAGTCTTGTCATTTCAAGCATTACAATTTTTAAAACACCATAAAAAATTACACTAAAGAGGGAAATTTACTGAATCGCAAGATACATTTCGAAATAAGCGAGTTAGAAAATAAACTGTTATGTCAAATTGAAGTAAAATATATTTTATTCTGTAAGATAAAACTACAATGACATCTTATAAATTTAAATTTACAAAACTTTTAAAAAGTTAAAAGTTTTTAAAAATATTCTTTATTATGCTGTGAAATAAAATATGTTGCTCTTAATACCATAATTGATGCTCACCGAATTAAAAAAGATAATTAGCTTCTAATTCGTGAAAACATTTAGTTCTGAATTCAAAAATTTCGAAAATTATTTTACGGGTAAGTGACTTTCTACTTTTATCACTTTATGTACATATTCTATTTATTTATTTATTTGAATAGCGTGTTTCTTGATATAACAAAACCAAATATTTTTAGTATTTTAATACTTAGATGTGGCAGTTCAATAGAAACTAAAGTTACTGAGCTGTTTAGTTTGTTTTGTTTATAATAAGGTGTGTTTGTTTTGTATATAACTTTAGTCCACGTATGTCAAACTCGCGGAACTTCCAATATAAATTTACATAGTATAAGTATTAAAAAAATTCGATAACTAAAGCTCAAAATTTATAATCCTTAGAAATAAATTTTAAGAAATGTTTTCGGATTTTAAATCTTAAATATGCTTATTAAAAACCGAACTATATATCAAATTGAAGATAATTATTTTTCATAAATAAAAAATCTTAAATAATTAAGAAATTGACATTTTTCAAAGCGTTATTATGTTATGTTGTAATAACTAATACTCTCAGACTAAAAAATATAATAAGCTTGTACTTGATATAAAAATTTTTATTTCTAATTTTATATTTTAAAAGTTATTGGGCAAGTGGTTTACATTTTTTCTTTACTAGTTATATTTTGTGTTTTTAAAAGTAAGTTCATACAACGAATAAGCTTCTACTTGATATAAAAAATTTTATTTCTAATTTTATATTTTAAAATTTATTGGGCAAGTGGTTTACATTTTTTCTTTACTAGCTATATTTTGTGTTTTAAAAGTAAGCTCATACAACGAATAAGCTTGTACTTGATATAAAAAATTTTATTTCTAATTTTATATTTTAAAAGTTATTGGGGAAGTGGTTTACATTCTTTCTTTACTAGCTATATTTTGTGTTTTTAAAAGTAAGCTCATACAACGAATAAGCTTCTACTTGATATAAAAATTTTTATTTTTAATTTTATATTTTAAAAGTTATTGGGCAAGTGGTTTACATTTTTTCTTTACTAGTTATATTTTGTGTTTTTAAAAGTAAGCTCATACAACGAATAAGCTTCTACTTGATATAAAAAATTTTATTTCTAATTTTATATTTTAAAAGTTATTGGGCAAGTGTTTTAAATTTTTTCTTTACTAGTTATATTTTGTGTTTTTAAAAGTAAGCTCATACAACGAATAAGCTTCTACTTGATATAAAAATTTTATTTTTAATTTTATATTTTAAAAGTTATTGGGCAAGTGGTTTACATTTTTTCTTTACTAGTTATATTTTGTGTTTTTAAAAGTAAGCCCATACAACGAATAAGCTCATACAACAAAAATAAATAATTATGATAATGTTTTAGCTTTATTAATCATCTAGGTGATATTTTTCTCTAAAATACAGATGAATGTTTTTAAATTATCCCAAAAATTTAATTCATTTCATTGTTTTTCTCAATAAACATCGAATTAGTACAAAATTATATGCAATTAAAGGTAATTGAGATCCAGGGCAATTCAAGATTAGAAGGAAAAAATTAGAGATGTTTGTTTTGTTCACTTTTAAGAACATTTGTCATCGTGGTTTGATAAAACTCAAAAGTACCGATACGAAATTACTTTATAAGCAATAAAGTAATTTCGTATCGGTACTATCGGTTAGAACTTGCAGACATAGAGAAGTTACAGCAGGACATGTTGTTATAGGTATGAATGGAAATAAACTTCCTATCCGATCCACATTTACTGATGTTCCTTTTACTTCAGTACTGACAATAATATCATTTTTCCTTAACCCTTTAAAGGTTACCTATATAAACTCTTTGGAATTTAATGAAATTAGTTAATAAATATTACCTATGAACCTTATAAATGCAAAATGTATTAAAATATTTCTTTACAATCGTTAAGTTTGCATTAGAGAATACCGTTGGAGGGATTGAGGGGGGTTAACTGACCAACCCACCCTCTTATACAGCGTGGACATAATACTTTAAACTTTTAACTATATTGGAAGAACAATAAGTAAGTGTTCTTAAAAAGTGTAATAAATAAATAGCTTAACAATTTATACGTTTTGTTTGAATAGATATTTTTGCTTGGGGTCATAAGTGAAAAAATCGAATTACTAACTTTCCAGGTACATCAAGTTTAAATACATATATTTCAAAAGAAATAAATAAATTAAGTGTAATACTATCATTTATTGTAATTTTTAAATGTCAAAAACATAAAAAACTGAAAAAACCATACATATTTCTCCAAAAAATAGAGAAAAAAAATGTTTAACAGGAGGTTTCCCTGCGAAACCACTGTCCGCTAAAGGGTTAAGCATAAAGAATAGTAGTAGATATGAGATGCCAAGTTGCAGATAGAAAACATTGATTTATTGTGTTATTTTTTTGCCTTATTATTATTAATATTACCCTCGGTTGTAAACATCCTTCCCTAAGGATGTTTACAACCGAGGGTAATAATAATTAAAACATGAAAGACACGTTTTATTACGTATAAAACATTATGTATATACACGTATAAAAAATTTCTTTATTGTAATCCTTCTGTCCATCATCATTCAAACATCCTTCGCTTTGATATATTTAACACGAAACAGTTCACTCCATGACAGTAAAACAAAAAGAAAAAAATGACAATAAAATAATCATGAGCCATTCCTGAATGGTGTTCGATTGTTTAAAATAAATTAAAACAAATTCCTGGAAGACGGTAGTATTATGCTAGCCATTTATTGCATTAAAGTCAGCAAAACATTTTAAAGCTAGAGAAAAAATACTTATGTTCACTAAAACTAAAACATTGCCCTATATTTAGTGATATCAATTGGATTCCGGAGTGATATTAAGAATAAGTTACTTTTAACACAATTATACTTGGGAGAGACGGGGGTGCCCTCTAGCATGGGTCCATCCCGGAAAAGATATAAACAGTAACGCTTGATTGTTCAGATATTTGGATTTGTGCTATCAAGTACTGAAGAGCAGTACAAACAACTTGACCAGCACTTTGCATTTAAAAATAACAAAAAGATAGAAGATGATTTTACAACAAAAATGATAACTCTTGTATTTCTATTGTTTACTTCTGTATACTGTACTACTCGAAAAGAAAAAACCCACACTTTTATAAAAATTAAAGTTTTCAAGTTTTGCCCATGTAAACTTCGATTTTTTTTACTTAGTGTATCGATCTTTATGTTGATAAGCTTTCTGTAGTCCATTCACGTTTTTCGTGTTAGTTATTTCTAAACCTCTAGCTCACTTATACTTCATATGAAGCTTCTGATTTAAGAGGTACAAAATGTTTACAATATCTATTAAACATGCTATCTTCTTTAATGACTTCTGTTAGGCCTCATATGTAGCTTCACATTTGATTGAGTTCTCTATAACAGTTAGTAGCACAAGATTGAAAAGTTAGTGCCTCAGATTTGTCAACTAAGATAATTTAGAAGCAAAATATTGTTAGTTGAATTTTTGTCTTTTTACTAATAATAAATTTTAAAACACCATTTATAACTGCAAAATTTTAATATAGGTATAAATTTTATCTAATAAATGCAGGGATTGTTTTGTTTAATTTTTTTATTTGATTTGTAGACTCTACCCACCTTATTTGTTCACAACAGCTATGGGAAGGCTGCTTGAATTTTACTTAAAAGGTTTATCCTAAACAAGTTATTTTTTCTACATAATGTTTTTATAATACTATTGTAAGTATAACGAATTATGAAATGTTTTTTCTTTAATTTTCATATATAAAGCCAGCAAGATGGCTTCCATATAGAAACTCTCCATATATGATGTCACTTTTTTTTTAATAATTTGGACACCCTTCCCCTCAGTTTGTCACAAAATCTTACATTTCATACCCACTTCCCTTTTTTCACATTTCACGCAATATTATATAAACTTATACCTGCAGTTCAGAAACAAAGCACTACCTTATAGATCATATTTCAAATTTTATTTTTAGAATTTAAAGTTTAAATATTTTATTTTTTAAATTTAAATGTGTTTTAATATTATCTATAAATATAGTAATGATAATGATTCGTGTACTTATTTTGTATGAAAGAAGAGTAAAGGTTTACAACAAATACATAATATACAACAACAATAAAATATTAATATAAAAGATGAATCGAAAACAGCAATATTTTATAATTTTAAAGGGAATTTAATATATTTTGCTTTAATTCTTATAACAAATACATAATTAATATACATCAACAATAAAATATTAATATATCAGATCAATTGAAAATAGCATTATTTTGAAATTTTAAATGGAATTTAATATATTTTGCTTTAAACACTATCTGTACTTTATGAACACAAAATATTTTAAAACAGATTGAATTTTTTAAAAATGCCTCAATATAAGTATCACTTAAATGGAATTGGGATCTCATTTTAAAAGCTACATTAATTATATGAACATGTATAAAGTTATTTGCAAAATCATGAAATTAAAATGAATAGGAATCATTTAATAATACTACTCTTACTTCCATGGAGAAGATATGTGCTCGTTCATCATGTACATAGGTATTTTTCACATTTCTTAATACCTCTGTCCCCTTTCCCCTTGTCACAAATTGTCACAGCTCCCACTCCCCTTTCCAGGCACGACATCACTTGGGAACATTCCCATACCTGTGGTAATCCAGTAAAAATTGAAATCCATAAAAAGTGTAAACAGTTTTTTTTAGTCTTTTACCACCTTACGTGAAAATAAAGCACAGATTGTTTTAATTTGTTTGGAGTTTCATATGTTATGAATAATATTTTGGGAGTTTTTTTAAATGCTATGCATATATTAAAAACGAAAAAAAAGTATGCTTTTTCTATAAGCTATATCTGTAAAGTGTTCTTCACGGTTTGATTAGTTTTCTGGTGGAAAATACCACTTTAAAGGGACTCATCACTTTTGAGAAATTTCAAAAGGGAGAATTTTTGTTGTTTCTCTGCCTACCGTATAATGTCTTTCTTCACTATTTAAATTACTTGAAATTATCAATATTCGTTCTTTATACCTATTCAAATATTTTCTTGAATTTACTTTATTTCTAGGAAAAACATTTTTTTATAAAAAACCTTGTTTTTAAAATTTTCATGTTTTGCAAACGCTGGACGCACATTTACAGTAAAACAAACTTAGTTTGATTCGTAGTCTTTGCTTTTTTTAATTTGTGAAAAAATCGTAAACAATAAGCATTATGAATAATTGTCCACCAGTTCAAAGGTATTATAACTCTCCGAAAAGAAATCGGATCATGCTTAAAATGTGTTAGTTTTGATCTACTATAAGTTTCTATAAAATATAGAAAAATATTTGTGATATTCAAGACTTGTTTTAGTTGTTATAAAGTTGTTATTATTATTATTGAAGTTGTTAAAGTTGTTATTATTATTATTATTTTCATTGCAGGACACTTATTTTTATAACATTTGTCATTTATTAAACTGCAGATAATTATTGGTCATTTTATTATTGGAACACCCTTTAAGTGGCTAACATTACTTTTTAGGACAGCCCATACAAAGTAGATCCTCGTAATTTAGAACCAGGGACCAAGCAGAAATCCACAAGCTTGGCATTCTTCCTCCAGAGATATCGTTTAAGAACTTGGAGGACATTAACACATTGCGTAAGGCACTCTACTCGCTCCCAGGGCACGCACATTTTAGAACGTTCCAAAGCATACTTGGAAAGCAATAGCATGAATATATAGCATTTGTCATTTACTAAGCCGCAGATAATTGTTCACCATTTTATTTCGGGAGCATCATATAAGTGGCTAACATTACTCTCTAGGAAATCACATACAAAGTAGACCCTCATAATTCAGAACCAGGGACCAAGCAAAATCCCGCAAACTTGGCATACTCCAGAGATATCTTTTAAAAACTTGGATGACATTAACACATTGCGTAACGGCACTCTACTCGTTCCCAGGGCCCGTACATTTTAGAACGCTCTCGAAGCAAGCTTGGCAAACAATAGGTTGCATATATGCACATTTTTAATTTGCATTTGGTCTTATATTTACATAAAGTATTCTTAAATATTACTATATATTTTATGCATCTATTTATAAGAGTTCTTGCATTTTAACTATTAATTATTTTCACAGATTTGAATAATACTTTAGAGTCTGGTTTTTGGTAAAGCAATGAAGCCTTGTGCAATGAAGTTCGGCACAATTTGTAGCAGTATCTTGTTTTGCCTCTGTTTCCATGGCATAAAGAGATTCTGCATTATTTAGTTGGGAACTTCTTCTATGATAAAAACAAACATATTTACCTCTGGTTGTTTATACATACATTGAGCCGAAAAAACAGGAAAACGAGATTTCTCTTGAATCGACCACAACGTTCGGCCTGCTAAAAGCGAGAAATAGCCTGATCCGTACTCAATGTACTGAGATAAAATAACATTGAGACCAGAAACCTCTTTTGACCACAATCTCTCTCTTCTTTTCTCTCATACGGGGACATCCCAACGAACAATTAATTCAAATTTTCAAAGGTGTAAGAAATTTCTCTTCAGGGAAATCGAAATCTAAGAAAAACTGTAACTATATTTGAGTTACGATAACTACCAAATAAAATAAAGAACAATGTGAAGAGTAGGTGGAAGTTTCCTTGTAACACCATAATGTACTTACTTTCAAACTGCAAAATCAATATGTGCCATAGTTTTTTATTCAGAGCATGCACAAGGTAAAAAAAACAGCATTCTGAGTAAAATGCGTTTAAAATCAAATGTTATGTATTTTATTATGATTCCCTTAAAGTTTATTATTCTTAAATGCTATAATAAGAATTTTTAACGTGGTGTAAAAATAATGTTATGTTGGCTTAGTGTTTGAGAAAGAAGAAATTAAAACTCATTAAAAAACACATGGACAAATATGTCTTGATTAAATAATTTTATAACATTAAATTCCTAAGGAATACGACTGGAATACAACTTATCATTTGTAGATATGGAAGTATCCTCTGGATTTGGAGTCGGTCTCGCAAAGATGGAGTTGCTTTTCCTTTTTTTCGTGTCACTTCTGAATGTCTATCCCTCAAACAGCGGATACCAGCAACGTTCACCCTCTTCTCTCCTCTGGTAACAACCTTGTCCTCTAAAAAAATCAGACTGTACCGCGGAGAAAAAATAGGGGTCCACTCTAGAACAGGGTCAGAATCCCGAAAAACCAACGGACCCTTCTACTGGTTGGGAGAAGTCTGAAGTTTCTTCTAGTTCAAACCGGTCTTGTTCTGTATTTCATTGACGATGGCTCATGGTAAGAAGTAAAAAAAGTTGAACCGAATGTAACTTATTGTTACATGTGGTTTGTTTGAAAAGGGTAAAAATTGCATAAACATTCTTAAAATTAAAAAAAAAATAAAATTCGATTTTTTGGCAGTTTCAAACTGATGGCTACTTACAAGAAAAAGTCTTATTTCTTTATGGTAGAATTGAAAAAAACTGAAGATAGGTGGTAGCTTAGTCAGTAAAGGCATCACTCACATTGGAAGACTGTAATTTCGAGGCTCAGGCCGACCAAAAATCTGCCGTATTTACTCACTGAGGCTGAGGCACGTAAATAGGATCATGATTACAATGTTCTCCAAGTTCAAAATTAAGGCGCCTCCACACTATTATCAAGTCATACCACCGTCTGGACTTTGGCTTATCGTGGCCGATGGCGGCAGACGATAAAATAGCCTTACGATGGCTTCGGAGGCGGTTTTTCTAAGATCAAAGGCAGCCAGATGAGCAACTAAAGTTCGCAGTAGACCTATGGACGAATCAATGCGCTCAGCTCATTCAGTGGCAACGTGTGGATGCGCCCCGTGAACCATGTCGAGGTCACCATCAGAAGAACAACTGGCCATAGTGTAGCTACATTAGAAGTTGCAGCCGAATCGGCACCTTCTCAACTTCCGATGAATCCCGGATTTGTTTTTGATTTTTTTAAGTTAACCGAGGCAAGAGATTTTATTAATAATTCGCTGTATGTTTGATTGTGACTTCAACTCGGCAGCTACTAACGGTAGTTTTGTGATTGCTGAGTGTATAAAGTTGCATGAATATGTTAAATTGTATGCGATGTTCTGCTGGAAATATAAAAGATTGTTGGATTTTTTTTTTGTACTTGTGCATTTTTGTCAAGGCGGACATCGTAAAAAATGTTATTATTTTAAGATTAAAAATAAATCTACATTTTAGCTTTAAACAGTTTGTCATTTTATACATGGAACTTCAGTTACTTATCATCTACAGTTGTAAATTTATATACTCGTGCAAATACTACCAGAACCTTGCTCTGCTCAAGTACCAGTATGTTCGTTTCAATAGTAACAAAAATATATCTC
>CM063506.1:86630343-86657843 GCA_032207245.1 Pardosa pseudoannulata
TTATAATTTTAATATATAATATAGTATATATGCTATATATATATATGAATCTATATAGCTCAGTAAACATTTCAGCATAACGTCGCTAAATATATATTATATACATAGCTATATATATTACATATATAAATACCATAATTGGACACCTATAATATATAAACTAATCCTATACTATAGATATATATACATCATTTATATCGAAATTCATACCTGAAATAAAAGGCTTTCACTAAAGACTGTCATTTTAGGCATAGAATCACCGGAGAATTATTTTAGAATGGAATTATAATGAAGTTGGCATGTTTGATTAAAATATCGTTCCCATATATGTAATAATGGGTTTTGCCTCATTACGAAGGGGGGTTTCGGGAGGTTTTCATCACCTTGCAGCAGTGGAACGTCGCGATGAGAACGCAATCAAGACACTCGAAAATTCAATCTATCTTCGCTTATTCGTCGACATATCAAAGCGTCATCATGACACCTTATACAAAACTAAACCTATATGAAAGATCTCCGAAAAACTCTATCGAAACTCTAGACATTTGCTTAAATAGTCATTTGTGCCGACCAATCAGCTATTACTTGAAGTCATGTGAGCGATGTAACCCACGTATTGAAACTATTTTTAGATATTGAACAGGAAGGATTTCTACTAGCGAACATTCGATAATATTCGCTAGGGTTCCATGAGAAATTTTAAAGAGAAAATAGAATCCTAAACCGAAAGGGATAATATCATTACACACGCACACACGCATATATATATATATATATATATATATATATATATATATATATATATATATATATATATATATATATATATATATATATATATGTATGTGTGTGTGTGAATTTGTATAGCAGGTAAAAATTACTCCTCACCTATCATATTAGATACAGCCCATATTCTTTGGTTGCAAGAACTTATTTGTTAACTTTGTAGCTGGCAACTCTCGGGAAAACTAACACCAGGCAAATACTTATAACACTTGCGTTTTCAACCTAATCTGATATATACTATAAAGTGGGGTTTTATAGCTTGTTATACAATTGTGGGTCAAAAATGCATACAACAGCATAAAGATAGCAAAGACCTTTAGTTTTTGTTAGTAGAATCGACATCTTGTTTATAAAAGTATTAAGAAGTCTCTTCGAAACAATTTTTAATTCAGTTGTTCGTTTGAGAAGTGAGTAGGAATGCAATCTCAATGAGTCCTTGATTTAATTTGAGTGGATGGAAAAGTTAAAATTAAAATAATAAAGACGTGAATTTGGAGAATTTTTAAGAACTTTAAGAGCAATAATAGTTTATATATTAAACATACATACACTCAAACACACACACACACACACACACACACACACACACACACACACACACACATATATATATATATAAAATATATATACATATATATATATATATATATATATATATATATATATATATAAACATATATACATATATACATATATATATACACATATATACATATATATATATACATATATATATATATATATATAATATATATATATACATATATATATATATATATATGTATATATATATATATATGTATATATATATGTATATACATATACATATATATATACATATACATATATATATAATATATATATATATATATATATATATATATATATGTACATATATATAAATATATATATATATATATATATAATATAAAATATATATAATATATATATATATATATATATATATATATATATATATATATGCAAAGTTTAAAAATGGGGGTTAAATATTAAGCGAGTTATAATTAAAAATAGTTGGAACTCATTAACGATAACGTAATAGGAGAAAAACACACCTTCGAGCGGAACTATACGAGTAACAAAGCTGATGCGGAAGTAGACAATAAGAATTTGGTTAGGTAGCAACTTCAAAAAACATACTTATAGGCGAGAAATTGGGCTAGTAACATTCTCCACGCGTGTCGTCACAAAATGTGAACAAAGGATATCTAAATGGCGTAGCCATGGACAGAAGGATTACAATAAAGAAATTTTTTATACGTGTATATACATAATGTTTTATACGTAATAAAACGTGTCTTTCATGTTTTAACCACTCGTCCGTGTCATATATATATATATATATATATATATATATATATATATATATATATATATATATGTTTGTGTGTGTGTGTGTGTAAATGCGGAAGTAAGTCTTTTCCCATTATATCCACTTTCAGTTTCCCTATTCTCTTTAATGTAGTACTTCGTGAAGCGAAAAATGACATCCCAGCACCCAGTGACTTGTACTTACGTGACAGAAAATTAAAAGTAAAATGGGTAGGAGTGTTCTTTTTAAAGAGAAGATAAAATCTTGAGTCACACGCCAGCTATGAAAGCAGTGGAGCTTAAAAACCTACGAGTCCGTATATGATACTTTGCTTTATTTGACATATAGCAAAATTAGACTTGGTAATGTAAAGGAAAAGTGGGCTGATTTTCGAATTTCAGACTAATTCGAATACGACCTACTTCATATTCAGAATTAAAGTTAAATAGAAGTTTTAAGTGAAAAGTCGGAATAAAGCTACTTTTCATCTGTTTGGTTTATACATGTATTTGTGCGTATGTATATACGTCTGAACATATATATCTCCATACGTATATTCACACAAAAAAAACCCCACCAAACGATAGACGAATCAAAAGGGATCTGCTCTTCGATATCGGAACACATGTGTTCGAATCTTGCTGACATTGGTGTTCGAAGCCTTCGGAAATGGCTTTAAGCGGCAGGTTCCGGTCTTATCAGCCCTCGTGTAGCAAAAGTGTAGATCGTAGTCCTCCAAACCAAACCAATCACATCCATAAACAGATGTAGACACATACTCATGTACAAGTAATATGTTAAAATTTATCCTAATAATTAACTGAATTATCTACGGTTGTAAATTCTACATCGTGCTGAAAAAAAGATCCGCCATACAAAAGAGAGCAATCACTTCTTTTTTACAGGAATAAAATCTTTGCCTTGCAATTCTTTTTCTACTGCAGTGCAGTTCTCCTTATATCGTAGTGACTCATTTGGAATTTAAACCTCTATAAGGGAACATTTTCTAACTATCTGGAAATTTTTTAGCATCCCAGAATGCTGTGCTAAAATAATTTCTAGTGTAATTTGGTTCTCTCTCGTCCTCGGCATAAAATCTTTACCTTAGAATCCTTTTTCTATTTCAATGCAATTCTCCTTATTTCGTAGTGACTCGTTCAGACTTTAAGCCTGTGTAAGAGAACATTTTCTCGTTGTGTGGAAATGTCTTAGCACCCCAATATGCTGTGCTTAAACAATTTGTCGTGGAAATTGGTTCTCTCTCGTTTTTGAAATGGCAGAATCTACGTTATTTCTATCAAAGATTTCGGGCTGTAAGGACGAAAGGACGAGAGGCACTGCCCTTCAAAAAATCATATCTGGCGGAATAAATGCAATTTTATTGAATATGATTGTTAAGCTTCAGTTAGGTGGGGAGTTAATAAAGAACTAGGACTGTACTAAATTGCTAATTCTACCCCCTACAAACCAAATGAGATACCGTTCTTTATAAGCAAATCAGCCGAACGATGGCCGAATGGTTATGGTGCTGACCTTCGGAGCCGTAGTTCGTGGGTTCGAATCCCACTATGGCATGGATATTCGTAGCCATTCAGAATCGGCTTTAAGCTGTAGGTCCCGGTCTCATTAGCCCTCGTGTTGCAAAAAGTAGACCGTAGCTCTCCAAAACCAAACCAAATTATCAGTAAATTATGTCTAGAAAGATAGTCATGTCAAGAAAGCGGACAGGAGAACTGTGTTTTAAGTGATTGTATCATACATGCACATAGTGTTTTTTATGTTGCTATAACGTATGTTAGTTTTATGAAAAATGTAAACCGTCATACATTTATTTCGGTAACTGTTGAAAACACTTATTTAAGAAGCACTCATTTTAAAATTACATAAATGATAAAGAATTCTTAAATCTTTTTTGTCTGTCCTGACTACATTAAATGCCATTACACGAAAACGTCACTTGAAATACCTTGACAAAAACGATTGAACATCAGTTTTTATTTGGAGCTCTACTTTCAACTTTTCTAAGTGTAGAAAGGAAGTAGAAGATAAGTATGAAAGTAAGGTGGCTGCTAACATCAACTACGCATTTAAACACTTACTGAAATTATACAAATATTCGTAAATAGATTAAAACCTGTTTCGAATTTTATAAAATCCTGAAATAAATCATCTCAATTGATTATATTGTAAAATGTAGAACAATTAGTACTTGAGAATTTAGAAAATGAATTTATATGTTATCTTACGGTCGGCTTAATTTAGAATATAGGTGTTGATCTACAAAGTGATCTAAAAATTGTATTCTATAGAATAAATTAATAACACAGAAATTATTTTGATGTAAAAAGTTCAAAAGCAAATGGAAAGTAGAAGAAAGTTGAAGTAAAATGAAATTATACATAATTATTCCTTAAAAAATATCCGACTACGTTTTGTTATCCTCCGTATATTAGTTCATACTATAGACAATACTAATATAGGCATACAGAATAATATTTGGGCTTATAGATTGAATTAAATTTTTTTAATCTTGTGGACAGAGCTATTACATAATTTTAATTATTCAGTATTAATTGCTCTGAATTCATATTGTAATCAATTAAAGGAAAAAAAATTCATAATTGTATAACAAAAGAAAGAAGTCTTGAAAATCAGTATAATTTTTCTACAGTATTATTAAGTGTTGAGAAACAACAACAGTGTTTCGAAATAACAGGTCAAAACATACATTATTGTGTGAGTTGTTACATTTGAGGGGACATAATACTTTTCCAGTTGAAAAGTCTTCTTATGTCAGCGTATTCTTGATTTAATGTAAAATAAAAGGTGTTTCTCTGTTTTAGAATGAATTTTACCTAGATAATTAGTAACGGTTATATTTTATCACAATTATATAGATATATTGTATGACCTTTTTTGTTTTACTTATTTAAAAAAAATAACAAGTGAAAAAATGTAAATCTATTTATATATCATACATCTACTATATTCCTTCATATAGGACTTCGGAAATTTCTCGAATTCTTTTTCTTTTTTAAAAGTAGAACAAACGAAAACAGGATATATGAATATTTTTTTTACTTCGATTTTCCGATCACCTTGAAATTTACAAATATTTACACTACCGAATTGCCACTTGAAATTGTCTAGGGCACTTTTTTTTATTTTTAAGAGTAGAACACAGGAAAACAGGGCTTTGTATTTCTTTCTGAATTCGATTTTTACAACGCCTATGAGCGTTGACAAAATATGTAAATCCATTTGCCTATAAAATAACTTTTAAAATATGTAAATTAGAAACTAATTTTTTTTTTAACAAATAGAAGATAATTATATTTTTTAGTCTGTGGAGCTCAGTCACATTAATAAGAGTGATATATTTAATTTTATAAATAATAAAGTATAATTTTAAAAATTTCATTATTTTGATAGTTTTTAGAACGTTTTTAGTTTTAAATTGAAAGACATAATGTTTTAGGTTTAGGGACTGGTAAAAGTTTTTAATATTCAATTTGATATAAAATTTAGTTTCTAATAAACATTTCAAAAATTATCTTTCAAGTGGGTAAATTCCAATTTTTCATTTCGTGTATATTTTTTATGTTATTTTTAAAAATATACAACTTGAAACAATAAAGCTAAATAATTATTTTAAAGTTAGAGCTTTTCTGAAGAACTTGTAAAAATTTTATTCTAAAAGGAGAAAGTCCTTAAAATTTATAGTGAATCGAAAACAAATGTCATATTGAAGATTTACGTTTGGACAGGTAAAGATAAATGTAAAAGTAAAGTTTTAAGACCTCCTTAAAAAAGAAGTCTTAAATTATATAAGAAAAAATATTGCTCTTCTTGGTCCTACTAAGTAAAATTTAAGAACCCTCGAATGAGGCTTAAATGGCCAGTTGGTAGTAAAACCACGCAGGTTTTGAAAAATTAAATAAAACAAATAGTACATTTAGATGGTAAAGTTCGTACTTATATTAACTATTGTTATAAATATTTCTTCAGAAAAGGATTATTTGTAAAGAGACAAAAGTTAAACACAAACAAAATGTTTTGTTTCTGTAGTAACTGACTTGATAAATCCCAGGCATCGGTTTTCCAGTCTTTTGTTAACAATTGTTGTTGAAGTTTCGATACAATTGAAATTCTTGCCTAAATTCTAGATGCATTAAAGGTATCACTGAAGATAAAAGTTTTTTTTTAAGTTATTGTAAATTATTTTTTATTACTCAAGTTAGGAGTCTCATAGGAGATCAGGTGTAACAGAGGGGTTAAGAGTTAATCCACGACTAATACCAAAAATTTATATCGTTGGAACCTCTTTTTTATATTAAAAAATTATTTGACAAAAGGGTAGATACTAAACTCTAAATACTAATGCTACTAAATACTTTAGAATTTATGAGACTATACATTAGAAAGAAAATACTTTAGAATGAGAAAATACTTTAGAATTTATGATATAAGAAGTATCAGTATCGAAAAATTAAAGTTTGGAGAAATGTAGAAAAAAATTACGATTATTAATGTCCATACTTTAATTTTGGGTGGCTGGAAAAGTAAAGATTAAAAAGAAAACAAGACTGGGATTGTAAAAATTTTGAAGATTTTTAAGGACAAAAGTGTCTATTTTATTACACACACACGCATACATCTATCAAGTTGAGGCACTAATAAAACTGAAAACATCTTGAATGACACTAACACTGAACTGAATAGAAGATTTTATTTTTCAAATACGCAACATGGCTTTTAACAACGTACCAATGTCATCACACAAAGAACGAATCTTTGGCGACAAGCCACCAATCGGCTGATTTCTTATGTTCCGCCACCAATTCTTTGACTAATTCTTGTGCTAATGGTATTTTTGTTGCTTAAATTAGAAACTTCATATGAAGGCAAGCGAGAGGTTTAAATCAAGGGGTGATCAAAATTTTAAGTATCATTTTATGTTTAACTTCGTTATTATAGTGATTGTTGTTAATATATTTATTATTATACTAAAGAACCAATAAATGAATAAAAAATTAAAAAAAACTAAATTTACACACTTATAGCACTATTTTTGACTCATTATAACTGTCGTATTTCAAGCCACATGTGAATTTGATTTGTGAAGTGTCATTATTATCTTACTGTCAGCAGTAGTGTTTTCCTAATACCATGTATGAGGATTCAAATCGAGTTTGACAGAAGTAAGGATATATTAAAAATAAAGTGGTGGTTTAGTTAAAGTAGAAGTGTATTTTTTGTTATTAATTAAGTATAAGTAAGAAGTCAAATCACAATGAAGTTTTTGTCGTTAATACATATTCCAAACCTAACAGTTTAGGTTACAATTTGACAAAAGTTTAACTCTACATAAAACATTTTACTTGAATCTGTTAAATATTCTTTATTTTTATCATACAAAGTGCACATAAACAACCAAGTTTTTATTTCTATTCACAAATAGAGGACCCTTAAATATAAATACTCAAAAGTGGTATCTGAAACATGTGTATTTAATTCTAAACCTAAATCATGGCGAATAATCAATTTTTTGAAAATCATTTATTAGTTCATTAACGCCTAACATTATTTAAAGACAGTTATAAAATTGTTTGTTTTTACATTTTCTTGGATTAATTTTTTTTTTTTTACTTTTTAGTTAATTAAATGGTAAAGCTGAACACTCTCTCAAGTTACAAAGTATCTACTAGTATTTATACTTTTGTCAATTGTAAAGAATATGTATATTTATTGTAAAACTTCATTTAACATAACAGTACTGGGTTCACGTGGTAGCAACTAAATCTCTTATTGAAATTCTTTTTTTTATAAATAAATTTTTGACTTTTAAAATTAGATCGAATACAAACAAAGTTGTTTAAAATTAATTTTTTATGGTTTTCAATAGTCTAAAATAACTTAGATTTAAGAATATACAAATTCAACAGAAATTATTCGAACTTTAATGGGTTTATAATTTAATAAAATAAAATCAATTGCATAACAATACTCATTGTATTCATATATGGCAGTATCTATTTAATTTTATATTACTATTTTTCTCCCAAATACCAGCATATTTTTCGCTAATTTCTCCCTGAAAAAATGATAAGTAGCGATAGATGATAAAAGCTCAAAAGTATTATCTGATACATGCATCTTTAACTTTAAACTTTAATCAAGGTGAATAATCATTTTTTAAAAATCATTTATGAGATCATTAATGCCTAACATTATTTAAGGATAGTTATAAAATTGTTTGTTTATACATTTTCGTGGATTGTTTTTTCCGTTTTAGTGATAAACCTGAACACTCTCTCAAGTTATAAAGTA
Source organism: Pardosa pseudoannulata (assembly GCA_032207245.1). NCBI lineage: Eukaryota > Metazoa > Arthropoda > Arachnida > Araneae > Lycosidae > Pardosa > Pardosa pseudoannulata. Next base: position 86,638,793 of record CM063506.1, read on the forward strand.
TCTACTAGTATTTATACTTTTGTCAATGATAAAGAATAGGTACATCTGTTATAAAACTTCCTTTTACATTACAGTACTGGGTTCACAAGTGATAGCAAGTAAATCTCTTATTGAGAAATTATTTTCTTATAAATGAATTTATATCTTTTAAAATTAGATCTAATACCAACAGACAAAGTTGTTAAAAATTCATTTTTTATGGTTATCACTAGTCTATAATAACTTAGACTTAAGATATATAAATTCAGCAGAAATTATTCGAACATTAGTGGGTTTACAATTTCATAAATTAAAATCAATTATAGAACAATATTCATTTATATATGAAAGTATCCATATAATTTTATACTACTATTTTTCTCACAAATACCAGCATATTTTTCGCTAATTTCTCCCTGAAAAAAATGATAAGTAGCGATAGATGATTAAAGCTCAAAAGTGCTATCTGATAAATGTGTCTTTAATTCTAAACTTAAATCAAGGAGAATAATCAATTTTTTTAAAAAATCATTCAGTAGCATATTAATTTCCAACATTATTTAAACACAGTTATAAAATTGTTTCTTTTTACATTTTCTTGGATTTATTTTTTTTTTCCTTTTTAGTAAAATAAATGGTAAACCTGAACACTCTCTCAAATTATAAAATATCTACTAGTATTTATACTTTAGTCAGCTATAAAGAATATGTATATATATTTTAAAACTTCTTTTAACATAACAGTACTGGGTTTACATGAGATAGCAAGTAAATCTCTTATTGAGAAATTCTTTTTTAATAAATGAATTTATGACTTTTAAAATTAAATCTAACACAAAGTCGTTTAAAAATCATTTTTATGGCTCTCAGTATTCTATATTAACTTAGATTTATGAATATACAAATTCAACAGAAATTATTCGAACATTAATGGGTTTATAATTTAATAAAGTAAAATCAGTTGTAGACTAATATTCATTCATATATGACAGTATCTATATAATTTTATACTACTATTTTTCTCCCAAATACCAGCATAATTTTCGCTAATTTATCCCTGAAAAAATGATAAGTTGCGATAGATGATAAAAGCTCAAAACTGTTATCTGATACATGTGTCTTTAATTCTAAACTTAAATCAAGGCAAATAATAAGTTTTTTTTTTAAATTATTTATTAGCACATTAATGCCTAACAATATTTAAGGACAGTTATAAAATTGTTTATTTTTACATTTTCTTGGATTTACTTTTTTTCTTTTTAGTAAACTAAATGGCAAACCTGAACACTCTCTCAAGTTATAAAGTATCTACTAGTATCTACACTTTTGTGAATTATAAAGAATAGGTATATCTGTTATAAAACTGCCTTTAACATAACAGTGCATCGTATGTAAATCTCTTATTGAGAAATCATTTTCTTATAAATTAATTTATAACTTTTAAAATTAGATCTAAAACAAACATAGTTGTTTAAAATTAATTTTTATGGCTCTTAGTAGTCTATAATAACTTATATTTAAGATATATAAATTCAACAGAAATTATTCGAACATTAATGGGTTTATAATTTAATAAAATAAAATCAGCTGCAGAACAATACTCATCGTATTTATATATGACATTATCTATATAGTTTTATAGTGCTATTTTTCTCACAAATGCCAACATATTTTTCGCTAATTTTTTCCTTGAAAAAATGATAAGTAGCGATAGATGATAAAAGCTCAAAAGTGTTATCTGATACACGTGTCTATAATTCTAAACTTAAATCATGGCAAACAATCAATTTTTTTAGATAATTTATTAGCACATTAATGCCTAACATTATTTAAGGACAGTTATAAAATTATTTATTTTTACATTTTCTTGGATTTACTTTTTTCCTTTTTAGTAAACTAAATGGTACACCTTAACACTCTCTCAAGTTATAAAGTACCTAATAGTATATACACTTTTGTCAATTATAAAGAATAAGTATATCTGTTATAAAACTGCCTTTAACATTACAGTTCATCGTATGTAAATCTCTAATTGAGAAATCATTTTCTTATAAATTAATTTATAACTTTTAAAATTAGATCTAATACAAACATAGTTGTTTAAAATTCATTTTTATGACTCTTAGTAGTCTATGATAGCTTAGATTTAAGATATATAAATTCAACAGAAATTATTCGAACATTAATGGGTTTATAATTTAATAAAATAAAGTTAGTTCCAGAACAATACTCATCGTATTCATATATGACAGCATCTATATAGTTTTATATTAGTATTTTTCTCCCAAATACCAGCATATTTTTCGCTAATTTCTCCCTGAAAAAATGATAAGTAGCGATAGATGATAAAAGCTCAAAAGTGTTATCTGATAAATGTGTCTTTAATTCTAAACTTAAATCAAGGTAAATAATCAATTTTTTTCAATTCATTTATCAGCACATTAATGCCTAACCTTATTTAAGGACAGTTATAAAATTTGTTTTTACATTATTTGGATTGATTTTTTTCCTCTTTAGTGATTTAAATGGTAAACCAGAACACTCTCAAGTTATAAAGTATCTATTAGTATTTATACTTTTGTCAATTATAAAGAATAGGTATATCTGTTATAAAATTTCCTTTAACATTACAGTGCATCGTATGTAAATCTCTTATAGAGAAATCATTTTCTTATAAATGAATTTATAACTTTTAAATTTAAATCTAACACAGACAAAGTTGCTTAAAAATTATTTTTATAGCTCTCAGTATTTTATAATAACTTAGATTTAAGAATATACAAATTCAACAGAAATTATTCGAACATTAATGAGTTTATAATTTAATAAAATAAAGTTAGTTCCAGAACAATACTCATCATATTCATATATGACATTATCTATATAATTTTATAGTACTATTTTTCTCACAAACACCAACATATTTTTCGCTAATTTTTCTCTGGAAACATGTTAAGTACCGACAGATGATAAAAACTCAAAAGTGTTATCTGATACATGTGTCTTTAATTCTAAACTTAAATCAAGGCAAATAATCAATTTTTTAAATTCATTTATTAGCACATTAATGCCTAACATTATTTAAGGACAGTTATAAAATTGCTTGTTTTTACATTTCCTTTTACACAAACTAAATGGTGAACCTTAACACTCTTTGAAGTTATAAAGTATCTACTAGTATTTACACTTTTGTCAATTATAAAGAATAGGTATATCTATTTTAAAACTTCTTTTAACATAACAGCATAGGATGATAGCAAGTAAATCTTTAATTAATAGATTCTTTTCTTATAAATGAATTTATATCTTTTAAAATTAGATCTAATACAAACAGACAAAGTTTAAAATGCATTTTTTATTGTTCTCAGTAGTCTATAATAACTTAGATTTAAGAATATACAAATTCAACAAAAATTATTCGAACATTAATGGGTTTATAATTTAATAAATAAATTCAGTTACAGAACAGTACTGATCGCATTCATATATGACAGTATCTATATAATGTTATATTACTATTTTTCTCACAAATACCAGCAAAATTTTCACTAATTTATCCCTGAAACAATGATAAGTAGCGATAGATGATAAAAGCTCAAAAGTGTTATCTTATACATGTGTTTTTAATTCTAAACTTAAATAGAGCTAAATAATCATTTTTTAAAATCATTTATTAGCACATTAACGCCTAACATGATGTAAGGACATTTATAAAATTGTTTATTTTTACATTTTTTGGACTTTTTTTTTTTTAGTAAACTAAATGGTAAACCTTTACACTCTCTCAAATTATAAAGCATCTACTAGCAGTTACACTTTTGTCAATTATAAAGAATAGGTATATCTGTTATAAAACTTAATTTAACATTACAGTGCATTGCATGTAATTCTCTTATTGAGAAATCATTTTCTTAGAAATGAATTTATAACTTTTAAAATTAGATCTAATACAAACATAGTTGCTTAAAGTTCATTTTTATGGCTCTTAGTAGTCTATAATAACTTATATATTTAAAATATATGAATTCAACAGAAATTATTCGAACATTAATGGGTTTATACTTTAATAAAATAAAGTTAGTTCCAGAACAATACTCATCGTATTCATATAGGATATTATCTATATAATTTTATAGTACTATTTTTCTCCCAAATACCAACATATTTTTAGCTAATTTCTTCCTGAAAAAATGATATGTAGCGACAGATGGTAAAAGCTCAAAAGTGTTATCTGATACATGTGTCTTTAATTCTAAACTTAAATCAAGGCAAATAATCAATTTTTTTAATTCATTTATTAGCACATTAATGCCTAACATTATTTAAAGACATTATAAAATTGCTTGTTTTTACATTTTCGTGGATTGATTTCTTTTCCATTTTAGTGAATTAAATGGTAAACCTGAAAAATCTCTCAAATTATAAAGTATCTTCTAGTATTTATACTTTTGTCAATTATAAAGAATACGTATATCTGTTATAATAAAACTTTCTATCACATTAAAGTACTGGGGTCACATGTGATAGCAAGTAAATCTCTTATTGAGAAATTCTTTTTTTTATAAAGATCTAATACAAACAGACAAAGTTGCTTAAAATTCATTTTTATGGTACTCAGTAGTTTATGATAACTTAGATTTAAGGTATATAAATTCAATAGAAATTATTCGAACATTAATGGGTTTATAATTTAATAAAGTAAATTATTAATTAAAGTAAATTAGAATTTATTAAAGTAAATTATAATTGGGTTTTTAATTTAACTAGCATATATCCAGTTATATGACGGGAATAGTAAAAATTTAAAGTACTCTATGAAGCATGATTGTTTTTTGACTGAGAATTATCTGGTACACGTTCAATATTCTTCATACTCCTCTAAAGTCTCCCGATACTGTGAATGCAGTTTAGAATCAAATTGAATTCATTTAGTCAAACCGTGTGGTTATGTATAAAAAACAAACACATAAACGAACAAACTTCTTAATTTTCAAAGATGTATAACTTAAACGCTAGATATTTATTAGTCCGGGAAATGAACTGCTAGACTTTTGAGAATGTGAAATAAATTTGTTGTTAATACCGGTGATAAAACTTTCATTGCAACAAAATATAATCGATGATTCAATTTAAAATTATCACATTTGTACCTAATCTATTAATTAAGCCAAATATAAAAGAAAATTATTTACGTAATATCTAAGTTCAGTGATAAAACGTATGAAAATAATGCAGACGATATTTAAATAATTTAAAATAAGAAATGATTAAATGAGATGGTTAATGGAATGACGTCATAATGCTAGACAAAAAATGTTATTTTTACCTATTTATTATGTGATATACTTAATCACCTGCTCTTAACTAAGTAAAATAGGGCTCGATATAATGGCATTAAACGCTCGAAAAGGGGGGAAGGGGTGGATTTCGAACGTTTTAAAGACTTGCTTTGAATTTTGCTAACCCTAACTCATCAAGAGTCCAATATGGATCCATATCCATTCCAGGTCCAACCGCTTCATAAATTCGAGGACAGGCGGACAAATACCTTATTCCCTATTATTATATAGGGAATAAAGTAAAATCAGTTGTAGAACAATATTCATTGTATACATATATGACTGTATCTGTTTAATTTTATATTATTATTTTTCTCACAAATACCAGCATATTTTTCTCTATTTCTCCCAGAAAAATTAATAAGTAGCGATAAACCATGAAAGCTATTTTTATTACTTATAGAAATCTTGCTTATAGTATAGGGTCCTTTTTTTCGGTAGATTTCGTGAGTTTTAACACCGTTGGTGGTATGAATATACTTATATATTTGGGCTCTAAATAGTAAATTTCTGTATAATTAACCCTGATTATGAAAAAACTAGCATATAACCCGTCATATGACGGGATCAGTAAAATTTTTAATTTTTCAGAATTGTAAAGGTACCCTATGAGGCAGGTAAAAAAAATTATTTGTTTTTTGGCTGAGAATTATCTTTCTACAAAAATAATCGATTAAAATTATCACATATGTACCTATTCTATTATTTCAGTTAAATATAAAAGAAAATTAATTAGGTAATATCTAAGTTCGGTGATAAAACGTATGGAAATCATGCAGAAGATATTTAAATAATCTAAAATAAGTGATTAAAGGAGATAGTTAAAGAAATGACGTTATAATGCTAGAAAAAAATTGTTAGTTTTACCTATTTATTATGTGATAAATTGATAAATTTAATAGCCTGCTCCTAAAGTAGGCCTTGATATAATGGCATTAAACGCTCGAAAAGGGGGACGAGGTGGATTTCCAACGTTTTAAATATGACAGTATTTTTCGCTATGATACGACGCTTATTCATACCAATTTGTTTTAGAATTGGATCTATAGTTTAGAAAAAGATAAACTTTACTCGATTTGAATTTTGCTAACCCTAATTCATCAAGAGTCCAATATGGATCCATATCCATTCCAAGTCCAATCGCTTCATAAATTCGAGGACAGACGGACAGATATCTTAAACTATTATTATATAGGGAATAAAGTAAAATCAGTTGCAGAACAATATTCATTGTATGCATATATGACTGTATCTGTTTAATTTTATATTACTATTTTTCTCACAAATACCAGCATATTTTTCTCTATTTCTCCCTGAAAAATTAATAAGTAGCGATAAACCATGAATGCTATTTTTATTGCTTATAGAAATCGAATTTCTAACCACTTCAAACTATTCATTATTGTATACTACATTGTTCTATTATCTTCTTTATTAATAAATAAATGTCTTAACGGAAAAGCGAAAAACAAAAATTTGTGAGAAAGAACAAAAAAGTTAGGCATACAGTGTAACCTGGATTAGCATCAACTGTTTTGTCAGTTTCTTAATTGGGCGATCCAGATTTGTCTAAGAAAACCTAAGCTAGCCATTAAAAACCTGACCATTTCTCTTAATTAAGTTACAATACAAAAATAATCTTATTCAGCAGCATTATCATTTATTTAATGGCTTATTAAAAGGTAGAAATTATTTTCTCACAGAAACCTGAATTCTCTCAAATGCCAATCTGATCGTTTGTTTTATTCTGCATGAAATTTAACCGTATGCAATCTTTCGCTTTCACACACTCATACATACATACATACATTCATATATTTATATACAAACACATATACATATATATATATATATATATGACAGAATTTGTTTGTATATGACAGTGTGTATGTTTGTATGTATTTATATGGTCTGTCCGGGAAGTAATGTCATTATTTATAGTCACTTCACCATAAAATGTCTTACATTACTTTCCCAAAAGACTATGTATGCAAATAGATTATATATATATAAATATATATATATTATATTTATATATATATATATATATATGCATATATATATATGCATATATATGTATATATATATGTGTGTATAGATATGTATAAATATGTATACATTATGTATACATGTATGTATATACATATGCATTTAGATGTATATATGTATATATATATATTTATATTTATATTATATATATAGATATATATACATGTATATATATGTATTTAATGTATTATAAATGTATATATATGTATATAAATATATCTATATATATATATATATATATATATATATATATATATATATATATATATATATATATATATATATGTCACGCATATGACATGTCATAGATCCGATGATTTCTTGATGTCTTTATTCATGTATATTGCAGGTTAACAGTGAACAATCAAACATGGCGGCGAGTGGCTAGAGTCCAGATTCTAACAAAGAAACCACATTTAGCCAGGGTTCACACAGTAACCCTTTCTCAAGAGGCCCTCTCTCAATCCCTAAGACTTAAGTGCTTTTATAATGAGTTATTAAAAACTCATACGTCTGCATTAAAAGAGTGCACTGTGTTTTCTGATCTCAAAAACTTAAATATATATATATATATATATATATATATATATATATATATCTTTATATATGTATATATATATGTGTATACATATATATATATATATATATATAATATATATTATATATATTATATATATATATTATATATATATATATATATATATATATATATATATTTTTTTATAAGCACATACTCGAGGCTGTGCGAAATTGACAAGGAGTCAGACCCCTTCCCCTTAGATCTTTTCTTCATCACAAAAGATTTTTAATCGTTTGTAACAATTTAGACAAAAATAATAGTAAGTCATGGTAAAATTTCCGTGACCTTATTTTTCTAAGGCAGATAAACCTAGAAATGATATAATCCTTAAAATGTAGTTTGGTTGGAATCGACTAGGATTTTATTTGGTTAACTAAATTCCTTATTTCTCAGTAAATGTTAAAATTGTGAATCATTTTCTGCACTAGATATGTTTTGGGGTGCATCGCAGGGGTAGATCCCCACTGCCAGCATTAGTGAGAAATATTGCCTCATTGAAATATTTACATGAGGAATAAATTTGAGGTTATTCTTCTTATAAAATATATATATAAACTGTTTGTAGATAATGCTATCCGGATGACATCATGACAATTTGTGTAGATTCGGTGCATATATATATACTAATATAATAATCATAAACTTCCTTACAATAGCCAAAATGTTGTACCCTACTGCTTTTGCAGCTATTGCTATTTGTAGATAATGATATCAGGGTGACATTAGGACAATTTGTGTATGCTTTGATGCATATGTATATATTAATAAATCATAAATTTCCGGACAATAGCCAAATGGTAGGACGCTAATGCTTGCCACCGGGTTTCGGGATTTCGAGTCCCACTGCTGGCATGGATGTTTGTAGCCTTTCCAAATCTACTTTAAGCAGTTACTACTTGTCTAATGAACCCTCGTCATATAAAGAAAAAATTCAGGAGTAGCTTTCCCTCGACATTCTCATATACTCATAGAGAAGAAGCTATTTTCGTTAGCCGTGTTTTTATTCTAACTTTTATAAAATATATGACTTCTATAAATAATGTCTTTAAGATACTTTAAAATGTTATTTTATGAACTTAAATAAAAATGCATATTGACCAAAAATCAGAGAAATAGCTAGCAAGTGGACTGCTCTTTCGGATTACCGAAAGTAACTCAAAAATTGATAAAAAAAACTACAATTTTCCTATAATGTACGTATTCAAAATAGGTCCTGAGTAATATACTTCTTACAGATACGCTAACTCGTTATGTTAAGAATATAAATAAAAATTCATATTACCTGATAATCACGAAAGGTGTATGAGATGAAAAGAAAATTTCAATTTTCCTATAATTTAAGTTTTCAAAATTTGTTTTTTTAAGTAAAAGCGTACTGAAGTTATTATGTTCATATGTAGACTCACACACAGACATATTCTGAAAATGGTATTTTCAAACTTAACACCAAAGCGTAAAGATCAGTCGAAACCACGAGGTCAAATTGTTGAACTATTACAATACTTTCCCTACTCTACTTATACAAGAAAGTAAAAACTAACCGAAGTTTCCTATATCGTAGTGTCCTATCGACCAAAAATGTCCCTAAAATAATCGTTTCTAATTTCACTTTAACCACAATAATATAGTTTATTAATCTTAATTCATAAATAATTATTTTGAATGAATTTTTGAAGACGTTTTGTTTCATATGATTATGGCTGTATGAAACAGTAAAAATGCAACATGTCTTCTCTATCATGTAGAAATATTCTTTTAAGGTAGAGTGATAAATTTCGGAATTAAAAGATTCCGAAATTTATCATTCTCTTCTTCCGATTTTTACCTTTTGTTTGTTGCAGTTCTTCGTTCATGTCATGTTTTTTAGATAATCTGGAAATTTTTAAAGAGTAGTCTATATTTTTATAGAATTATTCCATTTAAAAACTATGAATGAGATGTAATATGTGCGCTTGTTAAGGTTAATATCAAGTATGAAAATCACTTATATCTAAGTAATAAAAGACATTCAACTTACCAGTCTTTGTATACCATAAAAGTAAGACTTTCCCTTCTTTGGAAAGGGGAGTTAATGCTGTATCAGTTCAAAAAATTTTGAGCAAACATCTGGTATAGGTTTAGAGTTAAAAAGATATTTTATAATATATCTAAGAAATAATAGAGAACTTACATAGAATGATAGAGAAACAACCAAAAGAAAAGGTTTGATTGCTGGAGTCAATGCCATATAAGAAATTTTGCATTTTGGTACACAATAGTTAGATGTTATGGTTACAAATCTAAGATAGAAAACAGAATTGTGTAGGGTCCTGTTTTTCGGTAGATTTTGTGAGTTTTAACACCATTGGTGGTATGAATATCCTTATACATTTGGGCTCAAAATAGTAAATTTCGGTATAATTAATCCTCATTATGAAAATAATAATGACCGTAGAACTCCAAACTGTTTGAAAAACGAATTTCAGTACTTTAGATTTTTTTTCTACTGGAGAATTCAAGTTATTTGCAAAAAAGAAATTTTTGTTCAATTACATTGTTACAAGCTATTACTACAATGTTTACCCTATTACGGCCGTAGTCCTAAACAATTTCCGAGCCTGTAATGTTGAACATTCCCATTTTTCATTCACTTTATGAAATTCACAGCTCGCAAATTTTCCTCGCATTAATCGAAAATTCATAAGGTAAACTCTTTAGTCAAGATTTATGGCGTGCTTTTCCATTAATAATTTCGAGTAAAATAAAGAATCACTCCAACTCATGGACGATAAAAACAATACTGCAACATTTATAACCTTAGAGGAAAAGATTAAAACCATTCATCAACCGACCTGCCAAGCTTTATGACGATCAACGGAATCGTGCGTCGCATGCGAACTATTTACCATCACCGTGCTTGGGCCGCAATTGTGACACACAGTTAAAATTAACACCTACCGCTTTACGCTTTCAAGTGGATAATAGCCAATAAAGGCACGACGTCATCAGGAAAATGCACGGCGAAAATAGTATTCCCCAGATGCGTCTCGTTTTAATTACTCACATGCAAAGAATAATTCATAAGAACCCTAGGAAGTCCAGAACCTCAAGTCACATACGTATTCCTATTCAAAACTTTTGACGCGTCTTATTAACTTTATGCGGAAATTGTGCTGAATTAGATACAAGACAATAACAAACTATATGAGTTTGGTAGACACGATTCGTGTCTTTGCAAGCTCTTACAATTTCAACAATATTGATGATCACACTAGAATACTTTACGACTGTGCAGTTACCGTTCAATTTGTCTTCAGATTGCTGGTTACTAGCTATATTGGATTTTACTCTCTCCATTTTAATTTATGATGAAAAGGGTTCTACTTATGAATGGTTTACTTTTAAAGGTATATCTTTTACACTAGAAAGTGTTTAGGAGTCATTTCATCTCCAAGACATATACTGTTTTCTTAAATTTAGTATAGTTGCTGTCCCACTCCCTCTATCTTTATATATATATATATAATATATATATATATATATATATATATAAAATATATATATATATATATATATATTTATATATTATATATATATATATATATATATATATATATATATATATATATATATATATATATATATATATATACAGAGGCTGTTCGAACATTTTTAGACGATTTTAGTCAGCGTTATCAAAAAATCTTTTGTTACAAAATAAATAACTGCAATTGTGCGATGTTTTTAAAAGTCATAATTATTATGATCTGTGGCTTGAGAGGTTTTTTTTTATTCAAAATGGCGTTTTTAACGAAGCAGTCGTTCGAAGGCTATATTTATGCTCTTTCCGAAGAGAATTATTCATATTCCGTTATCCGAAAACGATGTGAGAGTGATGGTTTTGTGATATCTAAAGCGTCGATAGGTAATATCGTCAAAAAGAAAGGAAAAAACGTCAAATTGGAGCATCAATTAAGACCAGAATTCCAAACAAGTATCCAAGAAAAAAACAGACATCTTCGACTACTGCAAAGGTATGTTGTTTAATGTTAAAAGAAAATCCCTCTAGTCAAAGGACAGTTGCAAAATCATTAAAACTCTCAGTGTCCACTTTAAACAAAATGATTTAATCTTAGGAAAGCGAAAAAAAAAGGAAATGTGCATCGTGTTTCTCTAAAGCATATCGCTGAACGAAGGCACGCTGTAGAATTCTGTATGATATACATGTATCCGAAAAAATGGAAAAGTAAATTGTCACAATAGATGAATCATGAGTGTATTTAAATGACTACAACAAAAAAAGAGCCATTTATTATCATAAAAGTGGAGAAAAAAGTTAAGTACATGGTTCAAAGAATCGAAAGAAAGTTTTTCTAAGGGATTCATGATTGTTGCTGATTTTTCATATAATGGCAAGTTAAAAGTAAAGAGAGTTGAAAAAAAATGTTAATATTAACTCCAAATACTATGAGGATTATATTTTATCTCCAATTTTTCTAAATGAAATACCATCGTGGAACTCCATCAAGACAAAGCTAGCAGTCACACATCAAAATCCACTGTAAATTTCCTAAAAGAAATGGAACAATAAAAACCCTATCAAGGCCCATACCCTTCACGGATATCTCTACTAAGTCTCTCGATGTATTAGAAATGGATTTTTGTGCTTTCGGACTTTTAAAATCTGCATTATCCAAACGTCGTCCTACAACCCTTGCAGGACTCTGGAAAGCTGTTCAGGAGGAATGGGATAGAATACCTCTTCTGACACTTCAAAAGGCATTACTATCCTGGAAATTACGGTGAAAGATAATTCAGAATAAGGGCTATCAAATAGAACATTTCATAGACAAGAATTTTATGTAATTTAGCTTTGTGACTACAATATACATCGTCTAAAAAATGTGTGAACACCCTCTCTCTCTCTCACTCTCTCTCTCTCTCTCTATATATATATATATATATATATATATATATATATATATATATATATATAATATATATAATATATATATAATATATATATATACACGCATACGTATAAAAATATATATAGTATAGTGACAAATATCAAAAAACTATACATTCTAATAAGTTATATATTAATACTGTGTTAGATTTTAATAATAGGTATATAATACTAGAATATTAAAATAAAATGCCTAAAAATTGCATAAACACATATGCATATATCTATATCTATCTGTCTATTTGCATCTTGCCTTCTCAAAAGAAAATATATATATATATATATATATATATATATATATATATATATATATATATATATACATATGTATAGATATAATACATGTGTGTGTGTTTGTGTGTAATGAATGTTTTTAGGTACTACAAATTGGAAAATTATCTATGCTGAATAAAGTGCAGTCTTTTGACTTTGAAAGAAAATAGCAAAGTTTGGGAATAAAAAAGTTAAGTTTATTCAGATAATCTAACTTTAGCGCTCTGCCGCCAAAACGTTTTATATCAGCTTTTATTGGCGCATGGAAGCCAGTTAATCAGGGTGTTCGGATTAATCACATGATGACGCTAAGAAGGGAAACTGAGTTACCAAAAGGAGTTATACAATAACATTTGAGCCAAGAATAAAATTATTTGGCGCTGTCAAATTCGCCAGAGTTTACGCCAATTAAAAGGGAACTAAAGACATTTCGTCGAAAGTTCAAATTTTGGGGATAGTATAGCCAAAACTTTATTTCACAGTATAATTATTGGTTTGTTGTTCTTTTTAACAAAGGAAGTAGAAAGTGTTTTCTAGAGTTAAACAAATTTTAACCCGTGAAAGAGCGTAAAGGTTTATGAGCGACACTTTTTCAGTGTGGTACACAAAATAAAGGTTTGGTTTTATTGGGCTTTATGGCACTGGATCCTGAAAGGACATAATGTGCCAAACACGAGGTACGCAATCTTCATGATGCAAAGATTAGAAAAAGTAAAATAGTAAAACAGGATAAATAACCTTAATACGCATAAATAAAATTACACAATAGCAGCAATTAAAACAGTTGTAAACAAGAATACAAAAGACAAGATTAAAAAATGTAGAGGTCAATAAAAAGGAAAAAATTACACAATTAAATGTGAGGATAAAAACCAATTTCTTTTAAGAATATAAAAATGTTTTTATTCGGAACAGAATTTAAAATATCACATAAAGGCAGATTATTAGAAGAAAAATAGTAAAAACGCTGATTGGCGTACAAAGGACACTCGACAAGTATATGCTTCACGGTCATAGTAATCGTACAATGACGACAAATGGGTGCATTTTCCCCCAAAATTAAATGGCGATGAGTGAAGCGGGTATGCCCGATGCGAAGACGGGTTAGAATTACATCGTGCTTTCTAGAAGGACTAACCGGCCAAGGGGAAATATTTGATTTTATTGACCGAAGTTTGTTGTTCTCAGTCTGGTCCCATTCTTCTTGCCATTGTCTATAAACAAGTTTCACCACATAGTGTTTAGCATCACAATATGGCAAGTCAAAGTGTAAATAGTTACTTGCAGACTTAGCAGCTTTATCTGCTTTTTCATTACCCTCAATTCCAACATGTGACGGTACCCAACAAAAATAGATGGAAAACCCAATAGAGGTAAGATTTTGTAAAATATTTAACACCTTAAAGACAAGAGGATTACTGTGAGGATTAGGTGAAGACAATGAGTGTAAAGTGCTCAAGGAATCAGTGTAAATAATGTAGTTTTTACAACGTCCATCCAAACTCTCCAAGGCTTTTAAAATGGCTAAAATCTCGGCAGAGAAAATAGATACGGCTGGATGTAAATGGAAACTACAAGTCTGCTCATCAGTAACATAGGCAAATCCAACAAAATTGTCTGATTTGGAGCCATCCGTATAAATAGGTAAGTATATGTTAAAGCTTTGTCTATGAGTATAAAATATTTGTTTAAAAATAATATCTGCTTTGTCAAAGAAGCTTTTTTGAAGCTTTGTCAAAATTATTAAAAGGATTTAAAAACTTGAAATTTAAAGAAGTCCAAGGTGGGCTATAAAAGTCTGTAGTTAAAATATTTGTATAAGTAAAATTGAGTTCAATTAAAATATGTTTCATTCTACATTGGAAAGGCGGGATGAGAGAAGGACGATTATTATAAATTCGAGTGAGATATGGGTTTAAAATATGATTATGGAAAGGATGACTTTTATGAGATGAGAGTCTTAAAAAGTAATGTAAGGATAAAATTTAAAAGAAACAAAACTCTGTCTTTTTTTTTTTTTTTTTTTTTTTTTTTTTTTTTTTTTTTTTTGCCTACGTTCAATTTCTCTTAGCTTTCATGTTTGAAAGTTTCTGATGATTTTATTTTTTTATTTTTAATTTGATACCGAAGTTTAAAATTTTTTATATATGGTCTTCCTATTTATATGCTGTTATATTTACGTTACTCATGCTATAAACAAGTGCATGGAAATAACTACTTCTTGTTTAAATTTATATTATAAAGTATATGAAGGGAATTAAATTAGAGTTAGATTTAGAAAATATTATACCTCAACATTTTACAGTATACAATAAAAAATTATAATCCAGCAAAATTCAGCAATCTAATATTCTGTGCGCATGTATTGTGTCATATACTTTAGTAATTTTTTTAATTAATGAAAAATGCAAATATTTTTAAAAAGGTAAAAATTTTTAAGAAGATATTTTTATTTTTGAAAAATTTGTAAATAAATATGTAGTTTAAAAAAAAAACATTATTTTAAATGTACTCTTAGTTGAATGCATTAGATTGACAATTTTACAAAATTTATAAAATAAGAAAAGCTTTGAAAAGATAGTAATCTCTTATTATCTATTAATTGCATAATAACAAAATCACTGTCACCATAAATGAGCTGTAAAGATATATATTAAACAGTTATTACACGAATTTAGGTTTGCGAAATTTCTGTAATCTCGATTTCCTTAATTTGGCAACTTAACCAATAATGATAAAAAAGGTAAAAGGCTTGTAATATCATATTTATAGGCTTGACTTTCGTATAGTACAATAAAATGTTTAAAAGATAACGTTTCCCCATAATCATTCCTTAAACTGCAAATAATAACAAATTCTGTCACCATATAAGGGGCTACAAAGATATATATTAAACAGTTATTACACGAATTTAGGTTTACGAAATTTCTGTGATCTCGATTTTCTTAACTTGGCAACTTAACAAATAATAATAAAAAAAGGTAAAAGTCTTATAACACCATTATTTATAGACTTTATACAATATACTATAATATATAGAATAATAAAATAAAATGTTGAAAACATAACGTTTCCCCATAATCATTCATTAACTCCAAATAATAACAAAATCACTATATCACCATATAATAAGCTACAAAGATCAATATTGAAACAGTTATTACACGAATTTAGGTTTACGAAATTTCTGTGATCTCGATTTTCTTAACTTGGCAACTTAACAAATAATAATAAAAAGGTAAAGATTTTATAATACCGTATTTATAGACTTGACTTTCGTATAATGAGATAAAATTTTGGAAAAAATAACATTTCCCCATAATCATTCATTAACTGCAAATATTAACAAAATTATTGTCACTATAAATGAGCTGTAAAGATCAATATTAAAACAGTTATTACACGAATTTAGGTTACAAAGTTTCTGTAATCTCGATTTTCTTAATTTGGCAACTTAACCAATAATAATAAAAAAAAAGATAGAAGGCTTATACAGTATTTATAGAAATGGCCTTCGCATAATACAAAATAAAATGTTGAAAAGATAACGTTTCCCCATAATCATTCATTAACTCCAAATAATAACAAAATCACTCCCGCCGCATAATGAGCTTTAAATTTCTACCCGAACCAGTTATCACACACGAATTTGAGTTTACGAAATTCTTCAAATCTCGATTTTCCATATTTTGGCAACTACAAAAATGATAAAAAAATGAAAGGGTGATGACGTATTTATAGACTTGACTCGCGTATAATACAAAATAAAATGTTGAAAACATAACGTTTCCCCATAATCATTCATTAACTCCAAATAATAACAAAATCACTCCCGCCGCATAATGAGCTTTAAATTTCTACCCGAACCAGTTATCACATACGAATTTGAGTTTACGAAATTCTTCAAATCTCGATTTTCCATATTTTGGCAACTACAAAAATGATAAAAAAGATGAAAGGTTTATAATAATATATTTATAGACTTGTCTCGCGCATAATACAAAAATAATGCTCTAAATAAGAAAAATACATCTGTCGAATCTTAAGGAAACTTTTATTCGTCTAAAATCTGTGTCACAAAGCCGCTTCTTTCTCGAGTTTTAAGCCAATTTATATAAACTACGTTCAAAGCTGGTGAATTTTCTTTACATAGGAAATCACGTCCGACAAAAGAAAGTAAATCTTCTGACTACTCAAATTTAGAAATTTCTAGTTGTAAAACATGCGGTACATCGAATAAATCTTTTGATCCTTCAGTCTCTTTCGATGGCTTATTTATTCAATGCCCTTTTTCTTTGTTATGAATAATATATACATCGAACGTTTATTTCAGATGAATCTTCATATAAAAAATTCTAAAAATCTTCTTATATTTATGGTTTTAGATGGAAATTTTTTTCAATACTTTTCTCCCATTTTCTGCCAAACGATAGCTGAATAGGTAGGTCGTTGCCTTTCAATATCAGAGTCCTTTATTTTTTTACCTCTATTATCATGGATGTTTGTAGTTGTTCGAAATCAGCTTTAAGAAACAAGTCTCAGTGGGCAAAGATTTATGCTCTTAAAAATTCTCTTCCATTAAATGGGACAAAAAGCTTCCAGACTAAAATCTTGGTTATCGGAAATCACGGCATCATCTGAAAATATGGCTTACTTAATATATAATTACCTAAAGCTTGAACACGGAAACTAATACTGAAAAAAATGTATCTTTACTTACGCTTAGTTGACCGAAATTTCTAAAAATTGTCGGGAAAAAAGTAGTCTTATTAAGCCGTTGAAGACGCGTAACTTGCACTAATTCAGACAGGCCATCAATTGTTCTATATTTTCCCTTATAATCAGTTAGGATTATTTTTCCTTTTTATAAAAGTTGAAAGAGGTCTTAAGTGTTTTACAAATTTTATTAAGTATTTAAAGAGTCTAGGTCTATCGAAAATGCTAAAAGGAGGTTTATTTTAACCTATCATAAGTTTCTAAATACTTAATAAAATTATACAAAAATATGTGAGATTTTTAATACTTATTTCTTCTGTCAGAAAATTATGAAATTAATCTTTTTACTTTATTACAGTAAAAAATAGAATGTTTAATACATAAGAAATTAAAACATTGTTATATCATTATTTGTAGGATTTAAAAACTTCTACAACTACTCCGAATTCTTCGGAGCAGCTCCGGAGAAATGAGAAAATTTGATAATTCCGGAAACTTCTCGGATTTCTCCAGAAAATAACAAAACTTTTGAATAGCTAATAGATTACAATTCAGCAATTAAATAATAATGCTAAATATTACTCTTTTCACACAGTATGGCTGCATGTTGAAAGTTTTCAGTACTGTGTAGAAAAACCAAACTGAATTTAGGTCAAATTTAAGTAAATAAACTATAGAATCCCGGATGATAGAAAAATGGAAATATTTTAATGAGAGTCAATGTTGCTATAAGAAACACTGTTCTGAAAAATAAGTTGTTAAAGCTAAAAAAGCTATTCATACATTTTTAAATTCATACATTTTAATTTACCTTTTACAATTTACTACTGTGTAAATATTTAAAATTTAATTTTCATTTAGAAACCCATAATTTATGTACTTATATATAATCTGTAACTAGCATGTTAAAATTTTAAACCACGCTGTTGCTCCGGCCATAAGTGCCTGAATGTTGGCTTGTCTTCTAATTATCTTTTTTAACCGCTGAGTCCCACTTGCCGCTTTCCCTATCATCCGATTTCACGTCGAAAAAAATCAAGCGCAATCGAATGATACAGGTATCACTATTTTTTAATATTCTAGTCCTAGTAATGCATTTTGTATTTTGTTGTTACTTGTTATAAATTAATAGTATACATAAAAAGTAACAAGCGTGATTACTTGCTT
>CM063506.1:86662843-86685343 GCA_032207245.1 Pardosa pseudoannulata
AAATCCACTTTTTACATAGTGTTAAATAATATCAGAAACAGTAAAATTAAGAAAATATCAAAGCAAAACATTAATAAGGTATACAGATAATAGTCTTCAAGCTAGTGGTACTTTTAAAAACAAAGTGCAAAGGAATTCTTAATTGTTTACACCGCCAAGTAGTCTCACTTTTAATTTGATTCTTGTAACACACACGGCATTTCTTAGTAGGTTTTCTTTTATTCTGACTCATTAATTTGGCAATGACTTGTACCAAGTAAACAATATGCAATAGTGACTTGTGATTTTCACAAGTGATAAAAGTGTTGCCAAATTCAGTACACTAGAAATTTTAAACTAAATTAATTATCATATTTAACAGTAACTTTAATCGCATGACGAGTGTAGCTCGTCATTGTGCGGTATGGAATGAAAAACTAATGACGAGCTAGATTCGTCATTTTACCGAAAGGGGTTAATGACTCAAATAAGCATTTTTTTGTATGCAAAGGGTATTTTGGGGGGTTTTAGACGAAATGTTAGTTCATAATCAAGGAAAAATTAATAAACGACAAAAAAAAAATAGAAAACACGATCGCACTATTCAATTCACAAACACTTGCATACTGAAGCAAGTCATGTAACAGGTGGAAAACGAAATTCAACCTAAGAAATTATTTTCAAAATATGACACTAGGCTTCCACTTGTACTCCGGAACCAAAGAGCGAGGATCTACCATTTGGCCATCGTTTGGGATGTATTGAACTACACATAATCTATTAAAATGCAAATCTACACTATAGATTCTAAATTAGCATATATTATTTTGTTTATTAATATATGTTAATCCATTGTAAAATAACCTTTTAAAAATAGACTAAATAATTATGTTTCCGATTTACATAACATTAATTAATCTCTGTTACAAATTTTTAAAATATTATTTCATTTGTTAAAAATATGTTTTAAAATATTTTTTCAGCCATTCACTTATTACATTTTCGTGGAGCTATTTTATGTGAAGTATAGCTACTTAGAAGAGATACATTCATAATTATAATTATGAAATTAAAGAATACTTATGTAAGAACACGTTAAATAAAAGTCATTATAAAAGATTATACATTGTAAAGAAATAAATACCAGTATTAGAATTAAGGTAAAAACATTGCATTTAGCTATTTACTATAATGTGATATAAAGTTTTTGAAAGCTTTGATTAATGATTTGTTGGCTAGTTTCTTACCAAAACATCAAAACAAATTACTTAAAAGGTCACGATTTAACAAAAATTATTCTATATAATATTAAGCAGAAATCCGCAAATAGAAAAATTTATGAAATAAATACTTCTTCATAAAATATTTTAAAACATAATTATATATATATATATATATATATAAATATATGTGTGTATATATATATTTAAATATATATATATATATATGTATATATATATATATATATGTATATATACATATATATATATGTATATATATATATATATATATATAATATATATATATATATATATATATATATATATATATATATATATGTATGTATGTATGTATATATATATATATAGCAAAGTTATATATATAGTATATATATATATATATATATATATATATATATATTATATATATATATAAATATATAAGTGTTTTATAGTTAAATAGATATACACTGTATTTTACAACAAAAATTGTTTTTAATTGCAATTCTCCACCTTTTTGGGAGTAGGGTAGGCGGGTAGAATATATGTATTAATGTGATTTTAGCCTCAAATTATTATACTTTAATTTAATCAATCTCCAAAAGAAGACAAAAAATATTACATTTATTAAATTTAAATAAAATTAAATATATTTAAATTATAACTATAATACTAACTTTTTCCATATATATGTTTATATATAAATATATATATATATATATATATATATATATATATATATATATATATATATGTATATATATATACATATATACATATATATATACATATATATACATATATATATACATATATATATACATATATATATATATATATATATATATATATAAATGATTTTTTTCTACATGTTCTTTCATAACGGTCTAACTTTTAAAAACATTACTTACTTTTGCCATTCCAAGTAGTGTATTTTTTAAATAACATTAAAAATATACACATCTGAAATATGTAAAATTTAGTTACTCGCAAGATATACTTTGAATATGTGGTTTAGAAACTAAAACTGTCCAAACTGAGGTAAAATAAGCGTTTTATTTTATAAACTAAAACTTTAAAGGAGGGTATTTGATATTATATTAAAAAAACTAAAAAATGGTAAAAAATTGAGAATTTGAAAAAAATACATATTTTATGCTATTAAATCAAACACATTGTTCGTATTAACAAAACTTTAATTCATTTAATAAAAATAAAAATATTAGATTCTATTTGATTTAAATATTTGTTTTTTAACCAACATATTTCAAAAGGCATTTTGAAATTAACAGGGTTTTTATTGTTTCTCACTTAGTGTATATGTTCTATGATTTTTAGATGTAGTGCTTAATATAGCAAAACTAAATAATATTTATAAAGTTAGAATCCTATTAATGATTTAGGAAAACTTTTATTCTAAACAGAGCAAAACATTTTACAGTAGTGAATCAAAATCTGTTATTGTAATAAACATTTTTTAGGTCGAAAGGTACTATGCCTCCTTAATATTTAATTTTTTTTTCCACATTTTGAATTATTCCTCAGAAATATATTTTGAAAAATTTTGAGAACTTTTTCTCGACTTACTGAATAATTAAAATTTTATGATTTTATGTAATACAAAACTTAAAATAAACTTTTAATAATCTAAATAGATACGAAACTGAAAAGGATGCCCAAATATACTTAAATGAATTGAATTAAAGTTAAATAAAAATTTTGCAGGAACCTATACAAAATAGAGTCATAAGAAGAATTTTAAAAATGAGTAGAGTTTCAAAATTTTAATTTTATAAGAAGCACATTTATCGTGGATTTTTATCATATCTTGATATGATAAAATGCGATAGATATTTGTACAATTTTTTATGTTATTGGATGCACAGTTTTATTTTATACAGTTTGGAAAACCTGAATGAAATATTTAGCACTTTAATCTTAATTACAAGAAAAAAACCTTAGGATTTTGTAATGCGTTAAGTTCTAGAGAAAATAATCTGCAGAAAAAATCATTTGAAGTTTTAAGTTTTATAAGAAGAGCTCTTATAAATGAAATCGTATACAAAAGTAAACTTAATATCTAATTTTTCTCCTCATTTTGAATTATTCCTCAGAAATATATTTTGAACATTTTTGAGAAATTTTTCTTGACTGATTTAATAATTTATTTGCAATAAAATATTTTACGATTGTACTTAACGCTAAACTTATAATAGACTTGTAATAATATAAATGGATTCGAAACTGATGCACAGATATACTTAAATGACTTAAATTAAAGTTTGGTAAAATTTTCATGGCTCTCAGCTTCATTAGGGACTTTCCTACATCATTAGAGGGTTATCAGTCTAGCATCTATTGGAGCAACCCTAATGATAAAGGACCTATGGATTGACCAAGCGCAAGATCATCAGATGAGACAGAGGAAGATGAAAATAAACCTGGATCAGAACTGAGTTTTGTTAATCGCACGTATTGTTTTCAAAATTAATATAATTTATACATGCGCATTGATAGCAATAATGCAAAGATAAAGAACGCTTATTCTTTGCAGTCAGGCAGTCAACTTGTACAAATCAGGTATCAATTACCAAATATTTTTAAAAGGCTAAATATATGACTACATTCAAGTTGAATTTTATTAAATGCCTAATAATTACAATTGCTGTTGTAAATAATTTATTCATAATAACAGATTTTATTGCATTTTTGCATCCATTTCCCACATCTATCATGTTCCTTGTCCCAACCCATCAGAAGCAATAGATCGAGTACACTGTAACCCCATTTTTACCAATGAAAAAAATTCATTATTTCAGCCATATTTGTTTACAACGTAACTTAAGTAAGTAAAATGAAATAACTAATTTCTCATAAAAATAACTTAAATTTTTAATTATCTGAACGATACAGATTTATTCTAAAGACGGTGAGGCCTATATACGCATGTAAGAAAATAGAAGCTTATCAAATGAGTAGAAATTTTTAAATATTACAAATAATGATATAACAATGTTTTAATTCCTTCTGTATTGAACACTCTATTTTTTATTGTAATAAATTAAAAAGATTAATTTCATAATTTTCTGACAGAAGAAATAAATATCTCCCACATTTTTGTATAATTTTATTAAGTATTTAGAAACTTATGATAGGTCAAAATAAACTCCCTTTTAGCATTTTCGATAGACCTCGACTCTTTAAATAGTTAATAAAATTTGTGAAACACTTAAGACCTCTTTCAACTCTTATAAAAAATGAAATATAATCTTAAATCATTATAATGAAAGATATAGAACAATTCATATATTAAAATTTTGAAGAAAAACATGTATGTAATACTACATTACAGTCCGTAGGAGAGGATAATGGAAAATGTCTAGGGTTGCTGGAGTAGTTCAGAAGGAAGCAAAAGAGTGGACTTTGGCAATTTTTTTTAGGTGTAGCACATGAAGTGCTTCTTTTACTTTTTAATTTTTTATATATTTTTTAGCATATTTCCTTGTTTTTTGTTCTATATTTGAATACTGTAATATAGTTCAGTGACATTTTACTACAATTAAAGACGATATAAAGCAAATTCGGGTTATTAATGGCTTTCAAATAACAACAGCAATGTACTACACCACATCAGACGGATACATTAAGTATTTAGAAATTTATGATAATTCAAAACAAATACAGTTTTAACATATATCAATTTCCTTCAAGAGGTGTGAAAGTTTTTTTTCTAGAGAACTTTTTCGACGCATCCATTTCTCTACCTCGCGGCATCAGCGAGCATTACTCGGAAAAGAAGCGCTCTAAAGCCTCCTCTGTGCGAAAGTTATCCGTCGGGCGAAGGCTCAATTTACAAACATGTCTATTAACCTAATAATAAAGAGAGACTCGCTTATCCTTCTTTCTCCCGAACCCCTTCATCCCGCGTAATCCGCAACACGTGGACACTCCCCTCCACCCCCAATTAGCATGGTGGGGGTTTGGTACCCTTTTGTCGCGACGGGATGACATGACACTGTCACCGCACGGAAATAAATGCGGCGCGCGTGTGTTTGTTGGAGGTTCATAAAAGCGTAGCCGCCGGCCCTGAAACGAGACGTGCGGAGTTTGATCGGAGGGGTCTGGGGAAATCATTAGAATGTGCGCTGACGTTTCACTTTGCATCCGCGATCTATGGGAAGGATTCGATAGTCCACGATGCTTCGTGTTGACGGTCCGATTGGGAAGACGTCGTAGTTATTTCTGAGAAGCGAAGTGAAATTTTTTATGTGAGAAAAATCGTGCTTCTTATCTGTTATATTAAATTGGATATTCCGGGAATTCTTGTCCACTGCAGAAATTCATTTACGTCCAATTTATTTGATTCTATTCTGAACACGGTGACATATTCTGAAAAATTTAAAAATATATTGTACAGTGTACTCCGCTTAATGTGATCAGTTTGGGCCACCATAATTTTGGTAACAATAAACGATATGCAAAATGGAAATTCCGGGAATTCTTGTCCACTACAGAAATTTATATACGGCCAATTTGTTTAATTTTATTCCGAACACATTATTTGAGATATTCAGAAAAATTTAAAAATATATTGTACAGTGGACTCCGCTTAATGTGATCAGTTTAGGCCACCGTAATTTTGATAATAATAACCGATTGATAACAATAAACGATATGGAAAATGAAATTTCCAGGAATTCTTGTCCACTGCAGAAATTCATATATGTCCAATTTATTTGATTCTATTCTGAACACGGTAACATATTCAGAAAAATTTAAAAATATATTGTACCCGTGTGTCTTCGAAGGTGACATGCCGGGGCAACCGTTTTTGAATGCAGAGCGACTTCGACTTCTCCCAGCAATAATCCGTGAATTTTGGGAATTTTGTCTCCCCCGCCGTTCTGGAGTGGACTATTTTTTTTGTCTCGCATCGGAATTTTTTGGACGGACAATGGTTTCAGAAAGAAGGTGAACAGTGGATCCGTGGCGTGTGATGAATCTTTGGAAGATAGAAACATAATATTTTTTTTCAGGATTGATGCCGACTCGAGAGCAGTCTTCAATCAACAATTAAGTTGATTCATTTGTATTCCTTAGGCATTTATACGTTATAAATAATTTAATCAAGACCTATTATTCATGTGTTTCTTGAGTTTTAATTTCTTTCTCAAACACTAGGCCAACGTAACATTATTATCTTAACATTTTTTGGTGCCGTGACCAGGATTAAGATAATAATGTTACGTTGGCCTAGTGTTTGAGAAAGAAATTAAAACTCAAGAAACACATGAATAATAGGTCTTGATTAAATTATTTATAACGGTATAAATGCCTAAGGAATACAAATGAATCAACTTACCATTTTGTTGATTGAAGACTGCTCTCGAGTCGGCATCAATCCTGAAAAAAAATTATTATGTTTCTATCTTCCAAAGAGTTCATCCACACGCCACGGATGCCAGCCGTTATTCGCTCCTTCTGGAAACCACCTTGTCCGAAAAAAATTCCGACTCTCAGACAAAAAAAATAGTCCACTCCAGAATGAGATCAAAATTCCCCAAAACTCACGATCTCTATTGGCTAAAAAATAAGTCGCTCTGCATTCATCTGCCCACTGCAGAATTCGAAGACAATGACCAATGTATTCTGAACACGTTATTTGAGATATTCAGAAAAATTTAAAAATATATTGTACAGTGAACTCCGCTTAATGTGATCAGTTTGGGCCACCATAATTTTGGTAACAATAAACGATATGCAAAATGGAAATTCCGGGAATTCTTGTCCACTGCAGAAATTCATATACGTCCAATTTGTTTGATTCTATTCTGAACACGTTATTTGAGATATTCAGAAAAATTTAAAAATATATTGTACAGTGGACTCCGCTTAATGTGATCAGTTTGGGCCTTCGTAATTTTGATAACAATAAACGATATGCAAAATTAGGTAAATTTACTCCCTCCTTTATTTCGCACGTACTAAATTTCAAAATAAAATGAAAAAACTAACCTTATATTTATGTACTGTATATTATTCTTTGAAACATTAGAATTGTATACATAAGTAAAAAATTTGATCAATTGTTGGCTGTGTACAATTTTTTTCTAAGAAGCTCATCGATAAATAGTTCGTAATCATAATGTTTTATAAAGTCATAGGAGCGGTATTGTACTCCAAGTTTCAACACTTTCAATGCATTTCTCCTTTTAGCGCTTGTAAGAGGTGGCTCGGTATCAAGAGATTTTTCATCTGACACATGAGTTCTATCATTCGTCTGTTTTCCTGTGACAATCTGACAGACTTCAGATTCTGTTAACGTGGAAGCTACTGAAATGTTTTGATAAACTTTCACCCATGACTCGAACTCTTTAGAGGTCATATAAGAAGGATTTTCTATCATTTCTTGAGATTTTTGGTAATTCTTCTAGCAAAATCAAGGCATAAAATGTGAATACTCTCCTTCTCAGTTCCTATAAGAATGTGTTGCCTTCTGCTTACCTGACAACCATTGATCACCAACAAGGTGTGCGTATTTCTGAAAAAAATCCAGGAACGTGTAATTTTCCTCTCCTTTGTTCATTCCATACTTCCCTAGGTGGTTGAGGGAGAATTCTCTGAAATTCAAACAACAGCGAAGGGAAAGAAAAGAATGGGTTCATTCTGAATATATTGTGAATATTCCTTTGCCAGTTAAAATGAGGTTTGAAAACTGATAGCATTAACCGATGTAACGGTTTATATAAAGCGATCATTTTAACATACAAATAAGTAAAGAAAATCGGGACCAAGTGATTTCGATAACAATAAGCGATTGATAACATTAACAGCGATCACATTAAACGGAGTCCACTGTAGTTATAATATATAGTAATTATATTGAGGTATATTTCTGCCTCTCACTAAATGCAGCTCCTAAAGCAAAGGAATCATGCATTGGCAAAATATAATGCTTAAAATGGTTTAAAAAATAAACTATAAATTTTGAATGCTCATTTGCCTCTTATACAATGAAAAGAGAGAATATTTTAAATAAAAATATCCGCTCTTATTTGTTACATAATAATGAAAATTTTAAAAATATCTGCCCTTTGTACCGATTCACATGATTGTAATTTGTTTGATTAGTTGAATAATTGTTTTTGGGATATTGGGAAATTTTTTTAAAAATAAAAAAAAAACTAAAAATATCGTCATTACATTTAGGTGTATTTCAGGATTTCTCAAAAACCAGCTCCAAAACAGGAGAGAGGATTTGTTCACATATTTGCAAAATAAAATATTTTAAAATATTAAAAACGTAAATTATAAATTTTGAATGTTCATTTGCATGTATACTATAAAAGAAAAGAATTTTTAAAAAATGTGATCCTCTTATCTCTTATTTAAAAAATAAAAATTAAAAATTTGTTTTCCCGCTTTACGAATTCACATACGTGCAATTTGTTTGATTCCATTCTGAACAGATGTTTTTTGAAATAGTGAGAAAAAAAAACCAAAACTATATCCTCGTAATATTGAGATATATTTCATCCTTTCTCATGAACTAGAACCAAAAAAGGAGGGGGGGTTCCTATATTGGCAAAATAAAATGCTTGAAAAGGTTTAAAAAGTAAATCATAAATTTTGAATGCTTATTTGCTTTTTATAGAATGAAATAAACTGAATTATTTTTATAAAAGTCGATCCTCTTATCTGTCATATAAAAATGAAATTTTCAAAAAACTACAAATTCACATTGCAATTCGTTTGACCTGTTTTTTAGATGAGAAAATTTAAATATACATCGTAGTTATATTGAGGTCTATTTCTGCCTCTCTCTAAATCCAGCTCCTAAAGCAGAGGAATCATGCATTGGCAAAATATAATGCTTAAAATGGTTTAAAAAATAAACTATAAATTTTGAATGCTCATTTGCCTCTTATACAATGAAAAGGGAGAATATTTTAAATAAAAATATAGTCTCTTATCTGTTAAATATAGTCTGTTAAATATAGAAAAATATAGTCTCTAATACTGAAAATTTTAAAAATGTCTTGATTCACATGCCTGTAATTTGTTTGATTCATTGAATAGGTGTTTTTGATATATTGGGAAAAGAATTTTAAAAATTAAAAATATCGTCGTAATATTTAGGTGCATTTTAGGCTTTTTCGAAATCCAGCTCCAAAACAGGAGAGAGGAGTTGTTCACATATTTGAAAAAAAAAAATGTTTGAAAATGTTGAAAAGGTAAATTATAAAATTTTGAATGTTTATTCTCACTTATGCAATAAAAGGAAAGGATTTTTAAAAGAAAATTCGATCCTCTTATCTCTCATTTAAAAGTTAAAAATTTAAAATTTGCTTTCCTGCTTCAGGAATTCACATACGTGCAATTTGTTTGATTCCATTTCTGAACAGCTGCTTTTTAAATATTGAAAAAAAAAAACATAAATATATCGTCGTAATATTGAGATATATTTTATTCTCTCTCATAAACTATCTTCAAAAAAAGAGGTTTTATTTCAATTATTGCGATATTGTGATTGATGGCTTGAGTGAAGACTTGATTAATGGTTGTTTCCTTGTGATTGATGGTTTGTGATTATTCTTGTGATTGATGGTTTATTAGAAGAATAAAAAAAATTGAAAAGTTTGAAAAAGTAAATCATAAATTTTGAATACTCCTTTGCTTTTTAGGGAATGAAGTAAACGGATATTTTTTTTTATGAAAGTCTATTTTCTTTTCTGTTATGTAAAAATGAAAATTTCAAAAAAGCCTTCCCACTATGAAAGTTCACATTGCAATTAATTTTATTCGATTCTGAGCTTTTCTGAGATGAGAAAATTTAAATATATATCGTCGTTATATTAAAGTATTTTCAGTCTCTCTCTTAAACTAACTCCTAAAGAGGAGAAATCGGACATATATCAGCAAAATATAATGTTTATAAAGGTTGAAAAAGTGAATAATAAATTTTGAATACTCATTTGCTTCTTATTTGGTTTGGTTTGGAGTGCTACGGTCTACTTTTTGCAACACGAGGGCCAATGAGACCGAGACCTACAGCTTAAAGCCGATTGCAAACGGCTACGAACATCCATGCCACTGTGGGATTCGAACCCACGAACTCCGGTATCGAAGGCCAGCACCCTAACCGATCGGCCATCGTTCGGCTATTTGCTTTTTATACAATGAAGTGAAGGAAAACTTTTTCATAAAATTCGAGTCTCTGGGTGGTGGGTCTAACGCCACTTGGTCATACCAAGCCCCAATGAGTGATGATTTTTCGAATTAAGGAAGATGTGTGCTCCTTTCGTTGTTAACTAGCACCGTTAAAGTGAAAGTACGACTTTGTTCGATCACACGACACAACCTTTTTAGGGGCAGGTCGAACTCATTCATACACTCATTCATCCATCCGCAAGTCAGAATTTAGATCCAAACCAGAGTTCGACTCATCCCTGATTCAGTACCCCCAGAGGTATATTTTGATATGGGAACTTGGAGGACTTTGTAGTTGAAACATGTTTAACGTGCCCCAACTGGTATTCGCAACACGGCGGTGTTTGTCCGAGACGAGGACAGAACTCTCCACCTTCCGGTTACTAGACTGACACTGTAACAACGAGGCTAACCGTGGCCCATTCAAGCCTCTTGTTTGTTATGTAAAACTGAAAATTTCAGAAATGCTTGCCCTCTGTATAACTTCGCAGGTTTGCAATTTTTTATATTCTATTCTGATCAGTTGTTTATGAGATATTGAGTAAAAATTTTAAAAATATCGTTGTTATGTTGAGTTGTATTTCGGTTACTCTCTGAAACTAGCTCTAAAACACGATGGGTCGTTCATATATTAGTAGGGCTGTAACTAGGTCCTTTGGCGCCCGTGGCAAAAAAAACTAGTATTCTCCCCTACCTCCAAATATAGTGAGAAAATATATAAACGTGTTTTTTTTTTCTATATCACATATTCAGTATGAAATCACTAAATATTTTGTTAATTCTTAAATCATTCCTAGTGTATTAATTTTTAATTTTTCTTCTATTTTACCTGATAAATACTTTAAATATTTTAGAATAGTCTGTGGGTATTATTTCGCTAATAAACGAAATAGTTTATTTGAGGGCAATATATTTTATTTGTAAGTTATATTTGCATAAAATATTGACGAATTTCTAAATTTAAATTAAGTTTTAATAACTTTAATAAATTTAAAATTTAAAATGAATACCCGGATTTATATTAAGGTATTTTAGGAGTCTTTGGTAAACATTTTATAAGAATCTATAACGAGTTTAATCTCTAGAAGAATTAAAAAAAAAAGAGAATTCATAAAAAATAATTTCTAAACACTTTGGATTTTATAATACAAAAATTATTTTTCAACTTCTTATTTCTACTCGGATCGAATTTACCTCTTTCGGATCCTATTTGCATCACAGTGCGGCGACCTATGTCTGATGTACCAGTGGCAAATACCACCTTTTCCACGCACTAGGCACAGCCATGTATATTAGAAGTATTAGTAAAAAAAATGTTTCAAAATGTTGAAATAATGAAATACAATTTTTGAATGCTCATTTTGCTCTTATATAAGGACGTGAAGGGAATGTTTTTGAGAAAAAATCAAGCCTATTCTTTGTTATGTAAAAATGAAAATTTAAAAAATGCTTACCTGCTCTACAAATTCACATACTTGCAGAGCGTATGATTCAATTCAGAAGAGATGTTTTTTAGATATTTAGAAAAACTTAAAATACATATTATTGTTATATTTAAGTGTATATTAGTCTGTCTCTCTGACACTAGCTCCGAGACAGGAAAGTCATTCATATATAAGCAAAATAACATATTTGTAAAGGTTTGAAAAGATAAATTATAAATTTTTAATATTTAGTTGTTTCTTATATAATAAAAACAGACATACTCTTGATTTTGACACATCATCTCTGATTTTAGCTCTTTAATGCTATTGTTGAGGTTCAGGCCGATAGGTGGCGTGTTTGTCATGGTCCACAAGAAAAGAAGAAATTGGTGTGTGAGAAGTGGCACTCTACGGAGATGGTGTCCTAAACTGTAACAGTCAAAATTACTATAAATGTGCATTAAAATAAACGAATGTTTATCAACAGAAGTATTTTGTATGTCATTCAACAGTTATACATTACTTTCTCAATGGTTTTCAAACATTTTATTTTGAATATGTATGAACGACTAATTTATTTACTTATTCTTATTTATTTTTATTTAAAAAACTTTTTTTAGATAGTTTTGGAAAGAGGCTGAAATACACCTCAACATTTTTAAATTTCCATAATTTATGTTCCTCCCAATTGACATTGCTAGTAACAGTAGTTGAAGAGGTAAATTACAAATTTAAAATACTCACTTGTTGCTTAGACAATGATGAGCTAAAATTGATTCCTAAGTTTTATAATTTTAATTTCTTTTATCCCAGTTTCAATAGTTGGAACTGCTTTCGTATATCACAATAATTAATATAACAACCTTAAAATTTAAAATATGTCCAAAGTATTCCAGTTCCCTTAATTTATTTTAGCACAGTTTCAATAGTTGCAACCGCTTTCATATATCACAGTAATTAATATAACAACCTTAAATTTTAAAATATGTCCAAAGAATACCAGTCCCTTTAATTTCTTTTAGTACTGATTCAATAGTTGCAGCCGCTTTCATATGTTATAGTAATTAATATAACAACCTTAAAATTTAAATATGTGCAAAGGGTACAAGTTCTCTTAATTTATTTTAGCACAGTTTCAATAGTTGCAACCGCTTTCATATATAGTAATTAATATAACAACCTTAAAATTTAAAATATGTCCAAAAGAAACCAGTCCCTGTAATTTCTTTTAGTACCGATTCGATAGTTGTAACCGCTTTCCTATATTATAGTAATTAATATAACAACCTTAAAATTTAAAATAATCCAAAGGATACAAGTTCCCTTAATTTATTTTAGCACAGTTTCCAATAGTTGTAACCGCTTTCATGTATCACAGTAATTAATATAACAACCTTAAATTTTAAAATATGTCCAAAGGATACCAGTTCTCTTAATTTCTTAGATTCAATAGTTGCAACCGCTTTCATATATTATAATAATTAATATAGCAACCTTAAAATTTAAAATATGTCCAAAGGATACCAGTTCCTTTAATTTCTTTTAGCATAGTTTTAATAGCTGCAACCGCTTTCATATATCACAGTAATTAATATAACAACCTTAAATTTTGAAATCTGTCCAAAGGATACCAGTTCTCTTAATTTCTTAAATTCAATAGTTGCAACCGCTTTCATATATTATAATAATTAATATAGCAACCTTAAAGTTTAAAATATGTCCAAAGGATACCAGTTCCTTTCATTTCTTTTAGCATAGTTTTAATAGTTGCAACCTCTTTCATATATTACAGTAGTTGATGACGTTTCCCCGAAAACCAAACCAAGATATTCCTCAAGGTATCATCCTGTTTTTGAGTTCAAGAAATGACTTTATGCTTTTAAACTGTGAATTTTTTAATTAGAGTCTGGATGAAGGAAGATACTCAATATATAAAAAAAAGTAAGTAGTAGTAAGTCATTCAAATGCAACGAACATAGAAATGCACTTAGTACTAATACGGTCTTAGGGAATATGATATCCTTTATAAAGGATAAGCATTTATGATTATTTGTATGGTAATAACGATATTAAATTTTTAACCATTAATGGTAGAATCATTAAAATTTTTTAAATAAATTACTAGATTTTTTTTCTAATTAAAAAACTCTTTCTCTGAGAATTTTTTGCAAAATCAAGGCACCAATAGTACTTCGATTTGTCCATTTCCCTTTTTTTACATAAAAAAAAATTCTAGAGGATTATTTAAAGGGATTACTATTTGAAAAGAGAATTTTTCATTTCCGTATTTAGTTAGAAAAACAACTTCATTCTTCTTTTTCTTATCTGATTTTTTGTTACCTGGTAGAAGGCTTAAATAAAGAGTATTTCGTGCACAGTCAAAAACCGCGATTTAATCTGCCTAATGAAGAGAATTTCACAGAAAAGCTCTGTTCAATACAAAGACCATTCTCTTGATTTTTTGCGCTGCTAACCCTGTTGGGATTTGTTAAATACACCAGAAATATATCTGGTAATAACAGAAAAAATAAAATAAAATAATAACCTCGCCGAATAAAAAAGGCCTCACTTTTTTAAACCAACCGTCAATTAGACAATTTTCCTCCCGATTAAGATTTTTTTTGTTCTTAGAGGATTATCGTATTTAATGAAATTTGCGATCATTTTATTAATTAACTGATTTATAATTTTTATCCTGGAAGATCGGTATGGTTTGAGGAAGAAAAAGAGAAACATGACAATGATAAGCTAAAAACAATGTTGACATCTCTAGGGAACTTAAATGGAAAATATTTAAATGGTGAATTTTTAAATTATTTTTACGCGGTTTTTTTTCTTTCAAAAAAGTATTATGTGCTTTCCAGACTTCTTAATTCTCTCTTATTTTCTGTAAATGAAAGAGAAATTGCTGTATTATATTTTAAAATCGTAGTTTGGGATTAATGAATCAGCATTTTATGTCACTCATTAGACTTTTCTCAAAGGTAACGAAACTTTAAATTACATTTCTGCTACCGCGGTATAATGAAACAGTTTGTTTATATATATTGGACTTATTGCTCAAGAAAATGAGAGAGAATTATTTATTTTACAATATTTCCCTAATAGCTAGACACCGGTGTTGTATTTTAAACTTTCTTAGGAGTCGCATTTAACTGAGTAAAATCCTAGGAAGCACTTCTGGATAAATGTATAGGGCGTTTCAAAAATGACCGGTATAATTTAAAAACGAATAAAAACTAAACGCACAGTGATAGAAATACACACTTTATTACAGTATGATTGGGACAGTATAAAATATTTAGGCAGACAAACTTTCAAAATTAGTTACAATGTTCCACAACAGATGACGCTGCAGTCTGGAAAAAAATCTAAACTACGATATTTTCCGGATATCCTCTATGCGCAGCAATAATATGGCGTATTCTTAGAACGAAATTATAAGAAACCCGTGTAAACGTCTCAGACGAGATGGCTTCACATGCAGAACAAATGTACTGTCCCAGTTATTCAATTGTTTCCGGATAGTGGCGGTACACCTGGTCTTTTAAGAATCTCCACAGACAAATATCGTACTTTAGATTTTTCCAGACTGCAGTGCTATCTGTTACGGAATATTGTAACTAATTTTAAAGTTTGTTTGCCTGAAAATGTATCATTGTTCCAAGCATATTGCAATAAACTGTGAATTTCTATCACGGTCCTTTTAGTTTTTATTGATATTTCAAATGTACCGGTCATTTTTGAAACACCCTGTATTTACATCAGGCGTTTAAAACCTACGGACTAGTGTTTGTACATTTATCAATTTTTTCCTTTGCTGGTAATTTTGTAAATAAAAATTTGAATACCCCTTACAAATATTTTACTCGAAAATTAAAACACAAGTAGGCATTATAATAATTTTTTATTTGTGCACCTTTATTTCAAAGATAAACTATTATATAGGAATTAATGTAAAATGTATATACCTAATTCTCGACAAATTATTAAATGATAAAATTAATTATTTACTAATTACTTAATAAAAATATTGATGAAAGATTAAAAAACGTAAACATGCGCAGAATAGTACATATATAATAGATAATTTTTAAAACTTAAATTTTTTTACACTAATATTCGTAATTATTTTATTCAAAATTTTATTAATCAGTGAAATTCTAATTTTAGAGCATAAAAGCTGCTCGGATGCTAAAAATAATCATTTAGCAGCATTCAGCTGCTACAAATTATTTCTCGGATTCCCTACTCGTTAGGCCGATTTGATAGGGTACTGCTCTTTTGTACTGAAGTTTGTGGTTTCGGATCAAGGTAATTGCAGGGATGTTTATAGTTGTTCGGAATTGGCTTTATTAGTCCAGTCTTTACCAGCTCTCATGTCGCAAAACAGTTGACTTAGAGCTTCGAACCAAACCCAATTAAACAATACTTGTTCATTTCATGATCTCTGGAATCTTGCATTTTTCACAGTGAATAATTTCTTTCCGTCGAAATTCTGTAAAGGAGTTTTAAGTCCCCCCCCCCTTAAGTTTATAGCCAGGCCATGTGTGGTTCCCCTTTTTCGAGGTCGAAGGGGTTATTTCCGCTAAAGGCCTTCTCCGCTGTTGTGACTGGCTGCACCATGAAAATGCTTTGAAAAAAAAAAAAAAAGATTATT
Organism: Pardosa pseudoannulata; assembly: GCA_032207245.1. NCBI lineage: Eukaryota > Metazoa > Arthropoda > Arachnida > Araneae > Lycosidae > Pardosa > Pardosa pseudoannulata. The sequence goes on from CM063506.1 coordinate 86,679,337, forward strand.
TGGCCACCTTTTTCGTCCCCTCCCCTTTTAAAATTTTGTGATAGATTTGGTTTTCACATTCGTTTCAAACTATGAAATATACCCTTTCAATGAATGAAACTTGTAAATAACGTACATATCCCGATTATAAACATTTACGAAAAGGTACCGTAATTTCGCACGTATCGTATAGTCCGAGGGCGTGATATTTTATTTTAAAAATTTCTTAAATCATTAGATAATACGAACCACTAGATAATCTGTGGACTATACGTACAAAAATATGTATTTTAGTATGACAATATTAAATCATTTTAAGAATAAAAACCTAAGTACAGTAGAGTGCCGAAAAGTCTGGATTAGACTCAATTAATTCCACCTTTAAAATTTGAAATCATTTCTTCTGCCATAGCCTCGGAGACGAATTTTAACGGAAGAAACAGAGCGGCCTACATTTCTCTGTTCGAGAACCCAGCTATGTAAATCGTCTTCTAATGCAGGCTGTTTTATTTTTCCACAACGATTGGATCGCTCGCTTTCATCTCATATTTTTAATGTTCATTTTACTTGCTCCAGTTTCTTACTGCTTTCTCATCGACATCAATGTCGACCTTCTGAATTATTTTCATCTTGAAATCAGAAATAAAACAGCGACGATGTTTTAAAGATATAATGAATGACCAATATTACCGCAAATCAAAACTCTGAAAACAACACACTCTGTTACGAATGATCCTCGTGGTGAAATGGTCTTCGACCCTCAACCTTCAATCTTGAACCCATCCACTGGGTATTGTCAATCAGAGCTGTAAATAGTGACTATCGATATTTTCCCATACTTTAGGACACAATTTAACCCATATTGTACCACACCAACTAAATATTTCTGTAAGTTATTAAAACTTCATCCGTATCATTAATATGGTGTAACTAAGCATATAAAACCAAAATTTTGAAAAAATATTTTTAATCTAAGTAATTAGCTGTTTTATAAATAGGACAACGGTCCAATGTACTACTAAAATTTAACACATATCACATTACATTAGGCTGATTCATAGGTGAAATTTGGAGAAACAATCAAAACAAAGTCCAACATTACATTCTAAGCACACTGTTTTTGGTTTTCTCTTGCAGTTCTTGAACTGGCATCTTTGGTAAGGGATAATAGAATATTTTGAAATCTCCAGATTTCTTTAATAGAATAGACAACTATTTACCCCTTGTTGTCCAGGTGTGTAAACAGGTCTTTGAACTGGTATTCATTGAAAGATAAGAAAAGAATGTGTGCTATGAATGCAATATTGATATTGAAATAGCCAGGATTGGACCGTCGTCCTAATTTTAGGACACCTTTCTTATACTTACAAAATACACGTGTAAAATATATTTTTGAACAAAAACTTTCAGCTACATTATTAGCTCTGTTTTTAAACTAAAAGTAACCTCCACAATGTTTGAAAAAAAATAATAATAAATAGAAAATTAAAGAATAAAAAATGACAAACTTTAAGGGTTTGCTGAAAACAAATTTTACACTACAATGTAATTTGATTTCTCAGTTTGTTTTGTTACTATGCTAAAATGTGTCTATTTTAAAGGTGTTAAAATAAAATCCACTCAGAAAATATAACTTTATTATTAAATGGAATTTTATTTGCTGTCCTATTTATAGGACAGTGGTATAAATATGGATTAAGATTGCGCTACTTGCTACTACTCATTCATTCTGCTTTATAGATTGTATTTTTTTTTCATGATTTATTACCGATATTATAAGATGTTTTCTTGACGTCTCGTGAGTCGTACTTTTACATTTCATTATCAGCGGTTCGATCGAAATGCTTTTTCTCCTCTTCTTCCGATTTTGATGATTTGAGCAATGAACAGCCAGCAGATAGTCCACGGCTGATGATATTTTCTTTTTAAACACAGATAGTCAGCAAATTATACGTGCGAAATTATGGTAAGTTTTATTCTTCATGTGTAACGTATTGTATAACCTGTAAAAATGGTTGCTCTTCAATGAATATCCACTTGCTATTAATCTCAGCTGTAGCAGGCAACACTAGCAGAAATTCATAACTCTGTACAGCTTATAAACAAACAATATGATAAGGATATTGTTCATAGAAACTTAGAATAGAAATATTTTATTTGAGATTTTAGGTATTTCTTTAATTTACTGCTAAATATTTACCTATTGCAAACAGATTTACCATTATTACAAACCCTATTAGGACTATTAATTAAATTTACTCTTAATCAAAAAGTAATGAAATTGTACTGTTCTTTGCTTTGAAATAAACAGCTTGTTTTTCCACTAAATAAATACAAACCTGTCAGCCATAATATTTGAAGTATATTAAGTGAGTCAGGTTAGGCTCATTTAATCGTAAAATTGGTTCCAAAAAGCTGTTTTAGTGCAAAAAGTTTATGCAGTGTTTCAAACCAATTCTAGCCATACTCAATAAAGTTTCTCTACTCATAATAATACATATTCCATTTTTTTATATACTTGATTTACATTTTTATTCATATTATTGAAGAAACTTTATAATCTTGCAAAGAGTTTTTGTTTAAAATGTATGTTTTATTCACCTATTTTGAGTGGATCTACATTTCGTAAAGAACATCCCAGTACTAATTTCTTGATAATGATCCAGCATTTTGATATATTAAATGATTAATGCTTTCACTAGAATGGAGAGAGAAAACTGCATATCAATTATTAGGTAAAAGGCTCTGGAAGATATCAATTATTAGGTAAATTTAATCGTAAAATTGGTTCCAAAAAGCTGTTTTAGTGCAAAAAGTTTATGCAGTGTTTCAAACCAATTCTAGCCATACTCAATAAAGTTTCTCTACTCATAATAATACATATTCCATTTTTTTACTATAATTTATTTACATTTTTATCTTTACTTTTGAAGAAAATTTATAATCATGCGAAGAATTTGTTTAAAATGTATGTTTTATTCACCTATTTTGAGTGGATCTACATTTCGTAAAGAACATCCCAGTACTAATTTCTTGATAATGATCCAGCATTTTGATATATTAAATGATTAATGCTTTCACTAGAATGGAGAGAGAAAACTGCATATCAATTATTAGGTAAAAGGCTCTGGAAGAGTTTTAAGGCTCAAGTATCTGTACTTATAAAACTGTGAGTAAACAAGCGATCGTAACTACGGAAAACCTATTTGAAAATTTATCTTTGCACTGAGATTTTTTAAGAAATTATTTAAAAAGAACCAAGGTACTAATAAAATAAAAAATATTTTAAAATAAAAAAACAATTTTACCTATCTAACACCTCATGTTGGCTTTGATTATTATATTAAAACTTGAGACCTGGATAGTTGAAATTCCCCGTCTTGAAGTCCTAATATTGGTTATTCTGAACTAGCACATAGCTTGTCAAATAATGGGATCAGTAAAATTTTTAATTTTCCAGAATTGTAAAGTACTCTATGAGGCAGGTAAAAAAATGGTTTGATTTTTGGTTGAGAATTATCTGGTACACGCTGAATAATTTGTTTATCTTCATACTCTTCAAAAGTTTCCCGATAATGTGAAAGCAGTTTAGAATCACATTGAGTTCATTTAGTCAAACCGTGTGGTAATGTATAAAAAACAAACAAACAAACTTTTTAATTTTCAAAGATATATAACTTAAACTCTAGATATTTTTTAGTCCGTGAAATAGATTCCTAGACTTTTATGAAAAGAATTTGTTGTTAATACCGGTGATAAAATTTTCATTGCAACAAAATTGCACCTTTAGAACACTAACTGAAGTTACGTAATTGTGTGTTATGAATAAAAAATACAGCGAGGTGTAATGAAGATTCCAAAAAATTGTGAATAGAAGACAGGGTCATTGAAAAGAAATATCTAAAATTTTATTTTTGCTGAAATTCGAATGTACATAGTATTTGAGATTGATATATCAGGAAGAACTGAGCGCTGACTCATTGTCTCTGACTTAAATTGTCTCTCACTGGAAACAGAAGGAAATGAACCACATGTTATTGGTTCTCCCAAAAAAAAACTCAGAAGGAGCCGGATGTCTTGTGGCTCTTACAGAAGGAAGAAAGAAGTTAGGCAGATGTTGATGGCTTTTATTGTAGCAAGACTGATGCATGTAGACTGCATGTTGGTGTATCTCACAGAAGGAAGAAAGAAGTTATCCAGATGGTGATGGATTTTAGTGTAGAAAGACTGATTCATGTAGGTCGAACGACAGTGCCTATAACAGAAGGAAGAAAAAAGTTAGCCAGATGTTGATGGCTTTTACTGTAGCAAGACTGATGTATGTAGGTCGAATGTCAGTGGATCTCACAAAAGGAAGAAAGAAGTTAGCCAGATGTTGATGGCTTTTATTGTAGCAAGACTGATGTGTGTAGGCCGCATGTTGGAGTATCTCATAGAAGGCAGAATGGTGCAGGTAGACTGGATGTTGGAGGTTTTCTTGAAAGACTTGCATGTGCTCTATATGTTGGTGGTTGTCACAGCAGGAAGATTGATGAGCATAGTTCGGATGTGGCTAGTCATAACAGGGGATGAGATATAGAAATGAGTCGGATAGCAGTGGCTTCAGCAGGTGGAAGACAGAAATAATAAATCATCGTTATGATGTTTGATTTTCTGACTTTGAAATCATTGTTGTGATTGAAATCGGTTTTTAGCTTGAAACATTGATATATGTTATGCATGATTGGTGGTCACAAAGACTTCAACATGTTTTTAAATGCAGATGACTTCATTAAATGTTGAAAAGGTAAGGTACGATGAATCATTATTCTTATCTACTGGAGGTGAAATAAACAAGTTTATATTATATTGGCACATTTATTTTTAAGTATCTAGAAAAAGTATTGAATTACAGATATTACCACTGCAGCGGTTGCAGTTTTGAGCAATAGAGATTTCACGGCTTTTTCCCGTTTACCTTTAAAAACAGCAGCTCGTACTTGGAATTGTTCACAATCGTTCAAAAAACGGTCCATGTAAACATAAGTGGTTATAGGTACACGTGGTTCCCTTGGTGTTTTTCGAGGATGACCACGGGTAAGTACATACAAATAATCGGAATTTTCAGAGGCAATTTAATAGAATGTTTTACTATTAGAATTCATTATGGGCAGAAAAGTTAACTTCTTCTTATGTTTTCAATATTTTACGTCCAGAAAAGAAAATTCGTTCTATAACAATCAATATGATAAAACTTTCTTGAATAATGTTTATAGAAGACCAAAGTTGAAACAATTAAGACTAATTAAGTGAGACCAATGTACGGAACGATAGATATTATTCAAACGTATTTCGTTAAATAAAATAAAAAGTTTAAAAGAAAGTAGTAGTTCGTAGTCGTATAAATAAATAAGCAATCCAATAATCGCTTAAACCGTCAAGAGCAACCGTCTGGTTTAAAATGGAGTATATGGAATATTATTTGTTGCAGAGACTCTCTTTTGCAACAATGAGCAAAAAGTGATGTATAACAATAATTGTGTTAACAACACAATGCTCCCTTAACAATGGTAGCTGATATTCCGATTTTAAATTTTATTGTTTAAATGTTTGTTAAAGACACAAGTTTTAACAAGATAGTGGTTCTGGAGCAGTACCATGTAATTGTTTTTGTTACACAGTGGCGATTTAGACCGGTGCTGCTTACAGTCGAGATCGTATACCAGTTTAGTAGGCCCCCCAATTTCTGGCGATAATCGCCAAATTCTGGAACCTAGTTTTCTGGTAACCCTTCATCTTCTTTTCGGACTCTCCTGTCACCCCCGAAAATAGTTATTAATGTTATAGGGGTTTAAGGGGGACTTTGCCCTCACTGAACAAGTAAAACACATTATTCCCCCACTTATTTTATGTAGAAATTTAGACTAATAATTTCTTTAAAATTTTACAACGTTCTTTTCTTTTCGATTTTAAGCTAAGGATTTCTAAAAGTAATTTCTAAAAGAAATTTCTAAAGTACTTTATCTCCTTATAGTCATTTGGTGGTCTT
>CM063506.1:86690343-86777843 GCA_032207245.1 Pardosa pseudoannulata
TCACTTAATTAATTACACTAAAATTATAGAACATTTAGAAAAAAATTAAATTTGTGTTACATCAATCTCTATAGAATTTAAAACATTCTACTCAATAGATATTTGTAAATTTTCTTCTTTGTGTGTATATTTGTTTTATACATAGAATCAGTTAATATTATTTACATAATTAAGCAATTGTGTTGTATTTAATTACTAATTAGTTATAATTTTATGCTATTAATATTTTTTCCTAGTTTTCATGGACTTTCGAAATTATTATATAAAAATGTTGTTTTTATTATTAATTCATTCCATAGAATGCATATGTTAATACTTTTATTCTAAATTAAATTATCGTGAGAGCAGTAATGTATTGTATCATTTTTTCGAAATTTTTACTGTATTAATTGTTTGGCATTTTTCATGGTAACCAATTAAGAGGAAATATTTCACGATTTCATAGGAATTAAAACAGATCTTAAACGCTCTTCGATTTCCTGTATAATTTGTATATTTGTATCCTGTATATTTGGCATTTTTCATGGTAACCAATTATGAGGAAATATTTCAAGATTTCATAGGAATTAAAACAGATCTTAAACACTCTTCGATTTCCTGTATAATTTGTATATTTGTATCCTGTATATGCATTTTTCATGGTAACCAATTAAGAGAAAATATTTCACGATTTTATAGGAATTAAAACAGATCTTAAACGCTCTTCGATTTCCTGTATAATTTGTATATTTGTATCCTGTATATTTGGCATTTTTCATGGTAACCAATTACGAGGAAATATTTCACGATTTCATAGGAATTAAAACAGATCTTAAACGCTCTTCGATTTCCTGTATAATTTTATTGAACACTAGAAGGTTGTCGAAGCAGATACATTTTCAGCATGCATCATGGGATGATAGAAAACTATTTTACAAGGAATTTTTTTTTCAAATAAATTCTCAACACATTTTAAAAAATTTGACTAAAAAATTCCTTATTGAAAGCCTTGTTTAAGTTCCGGAAAGTTCAAATGTTTTTAGGCTGAAGTGAGTTAATCAACCATATTTTTTTCGTTGTTTTGTTCTACTCACTCTCATCTTTGGAATATGGTAGAAACTGGAAGCCTACTCACAGCAGTCCACCAGTGCTCTCTAATTTATTTTTTCGATTTTAAAAGCTTGCGGAACATAATAATACTTGGAATTACTATTTTCTACACTTGCTTGTTTTGGTTTACTATAATAAAATCCACATAAATGTGTTTGTTTTGAAATTACTTTGTAATTAATAGATATCTTTATCACGCTGCATATATTTATATCCCATCCCACTATAAAAAAAATCATTTAAAAAACATTAAATTTGAATAACTTATACTAAAGGCATACTTTATGTAAATAGATTTTAATTTTAAAAGAAGAAATCTGACATTCATTGATATTCAGTAATCCTTTATTGAATGCACATTTTTCTACACTTGAGTAGAACTATCATACTTAACGAAATTTTGATGAGAAATGGATAGCTCATTATATCAAAATTCTACATTAATTTTTTCTGTTATATTATAACAAGAATATGTATAAAAGTTAGAAAAGTTCAAAATCAGCAATTTATGGTTAAACTCTAACTTATAAAACAATTTTGTATTTCTTATCAATTGGGAACTTGAAAGGAATTTCTTAATTTATTCAATAAAGTAAAATTCATAATAATAACTTATTTTGCAAAAAACATGTATATCAAGTAGCTTTTCTCTTGTGTAACTCTTAATATAAACAGAACAAAGAAGTGAAAATTGTTATACCTTAAGATGAACGAATTTAACAACTCCGCACGAATACAATTACTTGAATATTTCTGATTTATTCCTAATCTATTATTAATAAACGAAAAGTTATGTAACTGTACTTTTCCTCTCTAGGTTTGGTTTCAAAACAGACGAGCGAAATGGCGGCGCCAGGAAAAGCTGGAAAACCAAAGCGCTTTGCGAGGCCTCACTCATGTCGGCTCTGGACTCCTGGGGTCTAGCTCCAGGTCCCAATCTCCAATCTGCAATTCTTCAGGCAACGGCACCACCTTGAATCCGTGTGTTACCTCCGTTTCTTCGGTCGGCAACCACCTTGGATCTAACACTCCACTTCTCTTCGATCCTTGGCTAACTCCATCTCTGCTTGGTTTACGATTACCTGGACTGCCAGGATTCCAGCTTCATACAGTGTACCCCAGCTATTTGACGCCAGCCAACCTATCGTCAGGTCCTGTCTCAACAGATGGATCAAACAAAATGAAATCGTCTCCCCTTAACTTATCTCTGGATTGTGATGACCATGCAAATGACGAACACCACGATCCTAGAAGTTCGAGCATCGCTTCCCTCAGACACAAGGCAAAAGAACACCTACAAGTAATAAGTAAAGGACAAGTCACGTGAAAATTGTGAAAAGGGATTCGTCATCCAGAGATGACGTTGATTAATTTAATCATATGAAATATAAGAATTTTACATGATTACATTGGTGCTCAATTGTATAAAAATATTCAAGTTCCCGACCTGGCAACTATACAATCTAACGTGAAACGATAATTTTGAAAAACGCAAAAAATGCAATACACCCTGTAAATTTCCTCAAATAAATACTTACTAATAGTTTCATTCGGCTGAAAGAAAAACTTGATATCTCAATTTTTCTGATGACATAAATCATATTATAACGTATTGTTTATGATTAAGATCACATATCTATGAATGACCAAAATTTGACTGAGATTTCAAAACTAGCATCTACGAGTACAGTACTGTTATATAATAACAACGACATGATATCAGAGATATTTTGAAAAAAAATTAATTAGAAAAAATGCTGATTCTATAATTATATGGATTGTTCATGCTTCGTATTTAACAAAAAGTATTCTTTATTTTACCTTGACTGTGACACATAGATACTAACAATAAATCATTCGAATCAATCATTTGGATGTTGTCTGGTGTAATGACATCCCATGAATGAGTCCCCCTGCATCTGGTAGAAGTCATTTATTAGCTTAGAATAAGAATTTTTTCGTTGGCATAACTGAAAGTCGATGCTATTTAGTTCTATTACTGAATACGGCGAACGTTTACATATATCGTGCAATAAACCTTTTGAAATCTCCAGAGACGTATTTTGCAGTATTGTTGGATTGGTGGAACTATAAAGAAAAGGATAAGGTCTGTAAATCTTACATTATAATGTTATGGGAACTGAGTCAAAGACTTGAACTGAAGTTAAATGCGTATCTTATCGCAGCGTCTTTGCAAATAACAAATATAATAAAGATGTTGATTTGTTGTTTATAGTGTTGAAACGTAATTAGTAATTAAGTTGTAATTTCATTTGTCAATAAAAGTAAGAGATATGAGTGTGTATTATTGAAATGCAATTTATTGGATCATTAACGTTTTTACATTAAACTACAAGATTCATAATTTTTAATGCAATTTATGGGGGATAAAATCTAACTTTTTATTTTCAGAATCGTAAATTTTGACTTTGATAATATCTTCTGGCATAAACATAGTCAGTACTTTCATTTATAAATATTCAATGGCTATGTAGGTCAGTTGAATTGTAAATGACTAGTTAGATGTTCTTCAAATTATTTATTACAATTTTTAGTAATAATTATATTTTCATACTTAATATTTCCTTATTTGTAATTATTATTCTCCAACAAAACATGACGAGTTAGAGGATGTGTGTTTGTTTTAAATTAGAGTTATAAGTTATAGATAGGTTAATTTTTAGTTCGTTAAAACATAACATATTTTATTTAAATATCAGGTTGCTTTTAATGACTCAAACTCAAAAGAAATTTAAATGCATTGCATAAATTTTGACATCTGAGACGAACCCTTAATTCATTACTAAAAAAGATTTGTCTACAAAGAAATTGAAAATTTTTATATCTTTCAAGAAAGAAATATCATTTTAATTTATCTTATAGATATCCTTCAAAAGAAAATAATTAGAGAAAGTTTACTTTTAAATTATACAGTGTATTTCTAATTTTAACATAACTGAACTACCATAACTGAACCCTGACTAAAACAATTAGATCTTAAATCATCTTATAAACAGTAAATTATTAGACTTTAATCACAAGAACAATAGTACAATTTTTTAACACTTAATATACCAGTGTAGGTTAAATAATCTTTTTTTCAGAGCTCTTGGCAAAATTTCTTACATACAATGTTATCACATCGCTATTTAACTATTATTTTTAATATTATTTACGTCCAATGTATTTTTCAAAATTTATTTAATTTTCCAGAGAAATTTGCTGTGTCTTTCTCGATGGATCATTTGACACCCTGGTAGAAATACTCATAAATTAATATATTGATAGATCTAGTAAATATACAGCGAATGCATTGAAATACTAATAAATTATCACATTTCTTCGATTAACATTTGACGATATCATGTTGTAGTATGATACTATAATAATTTGGTACAGATGCATTACAGACGCCGTGTTTTTTTTTTTTTTCTTTTTTTGGCTGTATATGCCCTAACTTTGGTTGGGAGATATGGAAGCTCCGATATGTTCTTGCATCCTATTGGTGCACGTGATTTTTTGACGTCATTATCCGGCACTATATGAAAATTTGCTGTTCTAAATGTTCTTAGTCAAAATTTTAATATTTTCGCTCCTTGATCATTATTATTCAATAGACAAAAATTCTAAAACCTTATCTAACTTAATAAAAATTATTTTTCATGTTTATTTATTAATATTTAGGCCCTTTTCGGATTTTTAATGCAATTTATTTATTTTTAAAGCGTATACTTTTTATTTTTTCAAAATTTTTAATTTTTTCGATCTTGATCATTTTTATTTTATATTTTTTCGGCTTTTTTCGTACGGATGTCACTGGCCACAAAAATATTTTATGTTTTTCTATCTTTAAACTCTCTACTCTCTAGTTTTGTGTTATGAACTCACGAATCCACCCTTCTATCTCTTTGCTCTTTTATGTGTTTATTTTCGCTCGTTGTCATTTTTGTGCTTACTGACAGAAGCCTCTGGATTGAAGGGCTCGGCCCATATGGTCCAGTTGCCTCATCACTTTTAAATGTTCTTAGCTGTTCTTTTCGGTCCAGACGCGGAGTGGTAAGGTGTCACCTAGGTTAGGTAAGTAATTTAGTTATGGCGGGTGTTTCCAGAAATTTGCATCTTAGCTTCTCTTTTGTTTTACATTCGCCTAGATCAGGTTGTATTTTTTTTTCTTATAATTTTCTGGAATTTAGTATTTTAGTTATTTTAGTTATGGTGGGTGTAGTTATTTCAGTTCTTACTGTTTTTATTCTAAATCAAACAAGATGCTTTGGTTTGGAACATTTTGTTTTTGTTCTTATCATTTTCTGGGATTTAGTTAATTTAGTTATGACGGGTAAAGTTATTTAGGTTTTGAAATGGTTAAAAAATATCAGGATATTCTAAGTTAATTGGTTTGGAACATTTTTGTTTTGTTCCTATTTTCTGGGATTTAGTAATTTAATTATGGCAGGTGTAGTTATTTCGGTTTTTACTATTTTTGAAATTGTTAAAAAATATCAAATCATAATCTGAGGTTTTTTTTTTAAGTTAATTTTAAAGTTTTTTAAGGGGATGGGAGTGTTGAAAAATGTTTCTGGCGCTACCTTTTCCAATTTTCATTTGTTATTAAGTTTATTTTGCATTTCTTTTATTACAAGGGGTGGTTGAGGGGGAACCCCCTTACATGTTAGATTCTTCATAATATTAGTACTTATTAAAATGCTATACATTGTGTTTATTCTGTTGACACATAAATATTACTAATCTGTTATTTATTTTTTAAATAACGTAAAAAAGGATGATTATTATGCTAATTTTATTTTAATAATGCTTTAAATTGTTAATCTGTTTTTTCCTTTTAAAATTTTGTTTTGTTAATGTTTTGTTTCAAATATGCCACGTGACCGCCGCCATGCTTTTTTTTTTTTGGTGATCTCTCAGAAAACACGCACCTCCGCCATGTTTTTCTACTTGGCGATTTTTCAAATCACTCGTTTTTCTGTTGGTCGGAGGAAAAAAAAAAAAAAAAAACATGGCGGACGGGACCGGCGTCTATAATGCATCTGTTTCCAAATCAATTTTCTCTCATGGTCATAAAACTGGATTTAAAATTGTTGTACATATTACCACACCAAACATTTCAGTAGCTAGTCTCGAAGATATAGTACTCTAATAAGGGTTTTAAAGAGAAAATATCACAAAAGTTTCAAACTGTTAAATTTTGTACGGTTTTTTAGATTTCTCCAGACTGAGTTTAAAATTTTTGTTTCAGATGGAAAATTTGAAAAAAAAAATTGAAACAAACATTATGAAAAATTTTAAGATCATATTCCCGCTTTTATTTTTAGTAAATTATCTTTATTCTTACTTCCTCCAAAAAAGTTTTGTCTTTTGTGTTCTGAGATGAGAGAAACAATTTTGCGATTGAGACTGAAAACAGAATGATTTAGGATTTTCTGTAATGAAATGTATAAATAAACCCTAATTTTTTCCACAAAGCTTTTTTTTTTCTTTACATAATGTTTCAAAATTTTTATACGCATCGTTTCATATAGTATATTGCTTAACATTTTGCAATTTTTTTGTTATATATATATTATTTCTCGATGTATAATTTTTGGCCGGATGTACTGCCGGATAATTGTAATATCGGCTACTGCCAATTATTCGGTATAGTGGCCGGATGCCGGATGCAGTATGTTGGCCGAATATCAGTTTCACCCCTAGTTTTAACCCAACCCGGCGTGTAGCCGTACGGTTCTCGTTCAAAAAACCAGAAATCAACGACAGCATCCTGAAGCGGCTACCTAGCTGATGTTGACTTACGAGAGGGCCATCGTGATCCCATATATTTGGTTTATCCCGTAGCAATTACTACAGATGTAAGCTCGAGGCTACCAGCAAGTAGAGAGAAGAGTTCCTAGATTCTATGTGAGGTCCATCGTGCTCCGATATATTTAGTTTATCACGTAGCAAATGCTACAGGGGTAAGCTCGAGGCTACCAGCAAGTAGAGAGAAGAATTCCTCGGGTCTACGAGAGGTCCATCGAACTCCGATATATTTGGTTTATCCCGTAGCAAATACTACAGAGGTAACCTCGATGCTACCAGCAAGTAGAGAGAAGAGTTCCTTGGGTCTACGTGAGGACCATCGTGCTCCGATATATTTAGTTTATCACGTAGCAAATACTACAGAGGTAAGCTCGAAGGCTACCAGAAAGTAGAGAGAAGAGTTCCTCGGGTCTACGTGAGGTCCATCGTGATCCGATATATTTAGTTTATCCCGTAGCAAATACTACAGATTTAAGCTCGAGGCTACCAGCAAGTAGAGAGAAGAGTTCCTAGATTCTACGTGAGGTCCATCGTGCTCCGATATATTTAGTTTATCCCGTAGCAAATACTACAGAGGTAAGCTCGAGGCTACCAGCAAGTAGAGAGAAGAGTTCCTCGGATACGCGAAATCCGTACATACCCAAAGGAGGTGGGACCTGAAGAAAGTTCCCTGGATTTAAAATTAAATAAAAAATGTAGAACAGAGGCCTCGTTTAAAGATTATTTACTGAATTTGTCTTTTTCACAGACTGTTAACACTTTCAATGGCTGCTTATTTGATTTATGGAAATATCCACGTCATAAATATGATTCCAAATTATTTTTATATATAAATTAGTTTTTGGCTTTTCCTTTCAGAAGAATACTGCACTGTCAAAACCATCTGGTTTTAATTGTTTTCTTATACTGTGACTCAAACACCGAGCGTCATGGCAAAACGTAACTTTTACGATATTTTTCCCTGAAATAAGGAAATTACTCATTTTAACTCAATATCAGAGGGAAAAAGGTGCGCAAGGCTGAACATTAAATGACTTCCTTAATGTTTGTGGAAATCATATGACACAAAAAAATGCTGTTTTGATATTTCCTAACAATACAGTCAGAGTCATGCGTCTACAATTAGCATAACTGTATCTTTTTTAGTATTTGTTTATAAATTAAATTGTTTCAAATTTTCTTTAACAAGAAATATAATATTAATTAGGGTGCAATTAAAAGCGTTACTTTAAAATGTTTTTATTTTGTTTTCTTTCCTTTAAAGATCATTTTGTGTCAAACAATAGTTATTGTTCGTAACTGAGTGTTTGTCGTTATATTCAAAATAAGTTAATATAAAATATAAGAAAGCAGCAAAAAAAGAGAATATGTTTTTAATGGAAGCTTCCCGTATCGCCTTCGGTCTAGGTAACTAAAATTCCCAAATTAAAGTTATAAAGTAGAGAGCCTTAAATCCGGACTCCAACGTTCGTAATGACCCCGAATCTGGACATTTTCTCAACTGTCAGTTTTTTAATCAATAATAAATTTTGTCTCTTAAAATATCCAATCGGATTTCGTTATTATTTATTTTTATTTACATATAATATTTATTAATTATATGAATTTTGTATGGCAATATGCAATTTTTAACATCGGAGTGATAACCCTTGAACTGATTTAGCAGTTTTTGTGAGCAAAGCTCTTCATACTTTATTCGGTTCAAATGTCAAAAACCAGTTGTATAAAAGAGAACGAAGAAGCGGGAGGTATGTCCAAAGCGATACTTAAACACATGTCTGATGGGAGTCAATTGGTCAAGAAACTAATGCACCAGGTATAGCCCAAGCCCGACGCTTTCACACCATTTTCTTTCTTTATCATCCATCGTGTAGTAAAACGTTCTAAATCACCAAACCATTTAGCTTTCTTAAAATGGCAGAATTAACCCGTATCTGCTATCTATTGTAAAAGTATTTAACAGGCGTAACATGTACGGGTAATTCCATACCAAATCAACACAAGGTTTCTACCTGACCTCCTCCAATTTTGATTAAATTTGGTATAGTAAGTGACTTCATGGTAATAAAGAAAATCCCCAAATCTTATGTTCAAATAATAATTGGTTTGGGAGTTATAAGGCTTTAAAGTTGCCAGATTTGTCTAAAAAGTACACTATCGGCATACCTTTAAATTACACTTGCTACTCACCTAATTAAGCTAGAGATATGTGCAAGGTGTTATTTTAAACCTTTTTTAATGGGCTTTCATATGATATACAACACATGATGACTTAAAATTTTTTTTAAAAATTTAAATTTAAATTTAAAATTTAAATTTAAATTTCTCAAAAAGCCAAATTTTTAAAATTTTGAAAAAAATCTCAAAAATTGCTCATATTATTGTTAATTAATCCTCAAAGTTTCATGTTGGGATCGTAATGGGATCACAAGCTACAAAAGTTTTTTGTTTGATATATTTACTATTGCAATAACGAAAATGAGAACATGCATTCATTACTTTTAATCTAACTCATATGTATAGGATGGCATTAATGTTTACACACTACCTTATCGACATATACTTTAATAAATAGTACATTTAACATTTGTGAAGATTTTAGAATGAAGAAAAATCATTAAAGGGCATTACTTTTGACGGATGGTGCTACTTATTTAGTTGAAACTGGTAGAAAGCTTTATGTGTTTTGAGAATTTCTACTTCAGAAAGAATATACATTGGTCCTGTTGGAGTTAAAGGATCCACCTTACACATAACATCGGAAATTGAAATCCATAGTGCATCTGGCTTATATAGATATAAAAAAGATAGTGATGGTCCAGATGAGGGAAGGAATGTCACTTTTACCTCTTCAGAGTTTTTCTCTTCTTTCACTTAACATAAATGTAATCCACCAGTTGCAATTATAAACAGCAGTAATATAGCCATTTTTATCAGCAAATAGAAGCTTTTATTGTGATGCTATCGCAGTTTGCATCAATAAATCTTGTGAAAAGGAAAATGTCTTCTCAAAGACTTTTGTTTTTGATTCTGTGGTTATAAAAGCATGATATTTCTCAGACCCAGGAATTGCAAAAGCATTCTTAAATTGGTCATCTAGAAATATAGCTGTAGAAACATGTTCTTCTTGGGTTGAAAAACAAAATATATTTGTGTGATGTTTTCCTGTGCCCAGTTAAAAAGTTGTAGTGGTGTAAGTATTTGATTTTTATATGGTCGTTGTAGGCTTGCTTAAGCCGCTAACTCTTGAGTGTACCTCCTACCCCATCACAAGGTCCTTTACCATGAGCTGTTGTCCAAAAATGCCATTCTGCCTCAATGCCAAAATCTTCCTTATGTAAGCATAAATTGGCAAAGTTTTTCTTATTTATATATTGTGCAGATGACCCATCTGAGAAATAAAATATTTTCCTTGCACTTTTTTTTTTTAAATTCTGTCTTAAAAAAAGTAATAAGCTTCTTTTGAAAACAGTAAACTGCTACTATATTGGGCTCCAAACAGTCTTAAATTACAATGTATGTAAAGTGGTCAATTCCAAACTTCCCTTTGTAATATACAACAAATGGGTGAGTTGTAGATTGAACATTAGTCCAGTGGCAGCTCTGGGCCTCATAACAAATAAGTAATTTTCAGCAAAATTAAGAACTACAAACTCTGAATCTTTTAAATTTCCTTTTATATTGTTTATAAATGAATTTTGTTGTTTCACCACAAAGTAATAATAAACTAATACAGACATTTTCTCACAAAATAAGTCAATAAATTCTGATGCTGACTTTTGTATTGTTTCTAAAGAGCTCCTATCAACAGAAATCCACTGATTTAAAATGACCTTTTCCACCATATTTTCATCGAATGTTTCACCAAGTATGGTTTTTAATTATGTAGTCCTAGAACATGATGTACACTCTCCCATGTGGCAGCTGACTGATGCTGGATTACAAATCATCATAGCAAGGCAGTCCTTGTATGTGTTAATTTTTCCATGTGTTAATGGAGCTAATTTGGTATTTTATAGCTTGTGATCCCATTATAATCCCAATGTACTATGTCACAATGTATGAAGCCAGATGTACTATGAATTCCAATTTCAGATGTTATGTGTAAGGTGAATCCTTTAACTTTAACAGGACCAATGTATATTCTTTCTGAAGTAGAAATTTTCAAAACACATAAAGCTTTCTATCAGTTTCAACTAAATAAGTAGCACCATCCATCAAAAGTAATGCACTTTAATGATTTTTCTTCATTCTAAAATCTTCACAAATGTTAAATGTACTATTTATTAGAGTATATGTCGATAAGGTAGTGTGTAAACATTAATGCCATCCTATATAGATGAGTTAGATTAAAAGTAATGAATGCATGTTCTCATTTTCGTTATTGCAATAGTAAATATATCAAACAAAAAACTTTTGTAGCTTGTGATCCCATTATGATCCCAACATGAAACTTTGAGGATTAATTAACAATAATATAAGCAATTTTTGAGATTTTTTTCAAAATTTTAAAAACTTGGCTTTTTGAGAAATTTAAATTTTAAATTTTAATTTAAATTTAATTTTTTTTAAAAAATTTTCAAGTCATCATGTGTTGTATATCATATGAAAGCCCATTAAAAAAAGTTTAAAATAACACCTTGCACATATCTCTAGCTTAATTAGGTGAGTAGCAAGTGTAATTTAAAAATATGCCGATAGTGTATTTTTTAGAAAAATCTGGCAAGTTTAAAGCCTTATAACTCCCAAACCAATTATTATTTGAACATAAGATTTGGGGATTTTCTTTATTACCATGAAGTCACTTACTATACGAAATTTAATCAAAATTGGAGGGGGTCAGCTAGAATTTGTTCTAAAATTGTGTTGATTTCACATGGAATAACTTGACGCAAGTTTGTGGAGGAAGAGCGGAATTTGCAAAGGGTCCAAAATTCAAAGTCGTCAAAGTCCGGTTGGTACCGGATTTGAGTTTACAGTAGTTTGAGTTTGAGTTCTACAATAGTCCAAAATTTAAATTAGCTCATAGATTATATTATATACAAGTAATATAAACAATTTCAAAAGTACAAAATTAATTTTTGTAAAAAGTTATAATTGAGTTTAAAAAAACCTCCTCGAATTTTTTACCCCCCCCCGAGAGGCTCGTAACACCCAGCCTATGTATTTATACACGCACACACGTGTGTATATATATATATATATATATATATATATAAATACGTGTATATATATATACACGTATTTATATACATAAATATTTATACATACATATACATATGTATATATATGTATTTATACACATATACACGCCTATATATATATGCACATATATATATATATGCATATATATGTGTATATACACATATATATACAAATGTACATGTATGTATAAATATTTATGTATATACATACAGATACATGTATATATATATATATGGATATATATACATATATATATATATATGTATATATATACATATATATATATATATATATATATACATGTGTGTATACGTATGTATATATCTATGTATATGTGTATATATACATATATATACAAATGTACATGTATGTATAAATATTTATGTATATACATACAGATATATGTATATATATATAGATATATATGGATATATATACATATATATATATATATATGTGTGTGTGTGTGTGTATATATATATATATATATATATATATATATATATATATATATATATATCCATATATGTATATACTTATATATATATATATATGCATATATATGTGTATATATACATATATATATATACAAATGTATATGTATGTATAAAAATTTATGTATATACATACAGATATATGTATATATATATAGATATATATACATATATATATATATATTGTATATATATACATATATGTATATATATATATATATGTGTGTGTGTGTGTGTGTGTGTGTATATATATATATATATATATATATATATATATATATATATATATATAATATCTCTTTCTTCATCAAGAAAAATAAATATTTAATAGGAATTGGTGCTTGTAATTAGTTAAGTTGAAAGGAAAGATATCAAATGTTAGTTTTAATTGCAGTTAAAAATACAAAGAAGAAAATATAAAATTTTCTTTAGAAAATGATGATTAAAAAGGAAGAAACTGAAAAAAAAAATCTCCTTTTTTTCCCCTTCTGTATGCTTCTATTCTTTTCTGTGGAGTGTGCAAAAGTAATTAATGTTGAAAGTTTAATAACAACATTTATTGCGCACATAAAAAGTTTAAGAGGTATTAATTGAATCGACATTATATAATTAACGTAGTTTTTGCTTCGTTCCGATTGCTTTAATTTTCCAATTAGTAAAAGATAATTAAGTTAAATAGCTTAATTTCAGAAATTAATTTTTATCACAGCAGTAAGATTAAAATCTACGAAAAATGAAATACATATTAATGATAATTCCCCTACCTTCTTCACTGTACTTTTTTTTATCGTGTTTTAATAAACAAATGTATTTAAATTTATGAAAGTTTAATTTTTAATAAAGGATTTTTCTTTTTTTTATATTATAATATTAACTTCAAGAGAAGTAAGTAGATTCTGAATATTTAACGTATCATTATTTTTGCAAATTTAAAAACTCAATAGAACTTATTGCATTCATACTTTTGCATTATATTAATTTTGTCATACACGTACCTGCCCGATGTATTATAACAATTGCAGAGGTGATACTGATCTGAAAATGTCCAAATTTTCCGAAATTTTGTGCGAGTTAGTTCGAAAAATTTGCGAGTTATTTCGGAAAATTATAAAACTCATATTTTTTCCTCGCAAATTTTAAATGAATTTTTGGAAAAATCTGTTTCTGAAAATTAAAAAAAAGTGTTTTAAAACCATTTTCCACTTCAAATAAAAAAATAGATAAATGAATTTTGAAGATAAACAGAAAATTTTATATCTTTCTTCGCCCTTTTATCTTTTTTTGCTGCTGGCACAATTTTTTTTTCTTCCGGAGTACAGTAATAATATGTTTTGTGATTTTCTTTTTGAAAGCTGTAAATACTAGACTCAAGACTCGAGTTGGTGTTACATGGGCCCCTGGTTTTTTTCGGCGACCGAAGACGGACACCCCAAGAGCGGGTGGGCAAGCCCTGTTCCAGGGAGGTTCAACAGGAGAGGGCGATGGATGCGACCCCCACCCGCACCAGCTGAGAAGGACATTTTCCCGTGGAGGCGAAAACTTGACCGAGAGAGGGGATTCCACCCCGGCCCTCGCGAAGAGGAGTGAAAAGGAGATGTCCGGTCGAAACGACGGAAAACGGACATTCTTCTGAAAGGAGCTGAGACCGAGAGAGGTGTTTCCGCTCGGCACTATTTGTTTTTTTTTTCTCGGTCTTATTTCAGCTATGTTTAGGCTTAAGATGTCGACTGTACATATGTCTTAATGAATTGTAAATAAATATTTAGTCAGGATTTGGTAGCTGCAGTGATTGTTTGTCGGCCATATAGGCTTTATTCGAGCCCAAGATACCAGCTCCAGTAACCATAGGCGAGCAGGTATAGGAACTAGGCTTGCAGACATCTGAAAGTGCAGCCGGGGACGCTCGAGGCCTGACAAAAGCAATATGTTAAAATTTAAATTTATGTGTTAACCGTTTGAGTGCTGAAGAGTTTTCTTATATATATGCTAATAGTGCAGAATGAAATGTAATTTTTTAGAACAATAGAAATGGTTATAATTAACACTAATTATTATGTAACAAGCAATTTTTACCAGCAAAAATATTCTTTATTCTCACTTATTACAAGAATGGTTTGCTGCACAAATTCCATGAACTCCTTTTTTACATATAGCGAAAATTAAGTTGGATCGTCTAATTCCATTACCATTTTTTTACTGCATACATCACATTGTCGCAAGTTTCGCCCAGGCAATTTTTCTAAAGAAAAGTATGTACTTATTGGTAGCCTTCCTGAGGCATTGTGTGGGCCAGGTACTTCAGAAAAAATATTCGATGCATTCGAAAATATTGTGTCCACGGTAACAAATCATGAATAACATCGTCATCGGGGGTACTTGCAATAACTTCATCATCATCACTGCTATCACTAATAACTCGCAATCTCTTACGAGGAATGATGATATCACTTCCACTATCACTTTGAAAGTCATTACTATACTCTTCATTATCATTTCTCATATTACGGTCACTTTCAGATGAATCAAAACTTGACATGGTGCATTTCGTAATGATCAGTATAACACTTGTTGAGAAAGTGAAAATAGTTTCTAATTTCTATACAACAACGAAAAGTTTTTTTTACTACAAATAAATAAATAAACTATACTCTTCATTATCACTTTTCATATTACGGTCACTTCCAGATGAATCAAAACTTGATATGGTGTATTTCGTAATGATCAGTATAACACTTGTTGAGAAAGTGAAAATAGTTTCTAATTTCTATACAACAACGAAAAGTTTTTTTTTACTACAAATAAATAAATAAACTATACTCTTCATTATCACTTCTCATATTACGGTCACTTTCAGATGAATCAAAACATGACATGGTATATTTCGTAATAATCACTATAACACTTGTTGAGAAAGTGAAAATAGTTTCTAATTCCTATACAACAACGAAAAGTTTTTTTTACTACAAATAAATAAATAAACTATACTCTTCATTATCACTTCTCATATTACGGTAACTTTCAGACGAATCAAAACTTGATATGGTGTATTTCGTAATGATCAGTATAACACTTGTTTGATTGTTGGGTGTTCGTAGCCGTTGAATCGGTTTGATGGTTTATTAGCCCTCGTGTTGCAAAAAGTAGACCGTAGCACTCCAAAACCAAACTAAAAGTATACCAGATCACGTATTGCGGTTCATACTTTTTATATCTCTATCTTCCATACTTCATTGTTGTTTGAACCATTCTAAGTGAATTTTTAGGGAATTTGATAAGAGGTGATTTCTTAACTACTAAGTGCATTTGCCTCTTCGGAAACAATTTTCTCATTCTTATCTGTGGTGAAGTCTTTTGCATAATCGATAAGGATCTACATCAGTTTCCTTTCAAACGCACTTCAGATCTCCTGTCCTTGTTAGTGTTGTAGGACTTGCTATATTGGTTATTAGGTTTAGGATGCTCATGATGTTTGCACAACCCAATGACCTCGTAGATAAGATAGAAAAAATATCAAAATTATAACTGATAACATTATACCATATTAATACATATCATTTAGAAATCAAAAATATATTATTTATGAGTAAATGTTCAGAGAAACTAAAAATATATGAAAATAGCTAAATTTTTTTAACGTTGAAAATTCAAATTTTAAAAATACAATGACAATATTTAAATTACTTAGTGCATAAATCGTAATATTATTTACATCAGTATTCGAAAATCTACAAAGCTAATAGAAATATTTTTATGATATCCTATACTATTAACCCCTTAACGTGCACGCGCGAGTTAACTCGAGCTCGCTAAACTGGCCAAACTGTGCACACTCGAGATGATTCGAGCGGCGTTGTACTTTATGTTGTTATAATTTTTCACACTCGAATGCAATCGAGAATTGAAAATAACAATGTGAAAGAAAAGAACAATCATTTTATTGAAATTTATCATTTACATGGGATTGTAAGCTATAACACTTACTTATTCAAGTATAAAAATATTTTTTTTCTATATCACTTACGACTATCTCTTCCTTGTGATTTCCGAAAGTATCAGATCAGATTCTGATTCGCTCATTTTTTCAATCATATTTTCTAAAATATAATGTTAACTATTTTAACTATATTGTAAAGACATCTAACTCACTTTATAAATTCTGAGATATGAAACATAAGGGTTTCATATTTGATACCTAAGCATCAAGGGATGACACATCATACTGTCATTTGGTAGATTACTTACCAATTGAACAATATACTCTTTCTACAACAATAATAATATTCTAAAAATTAGAAAGCATACCAATTCTATAAATATCCAATCTCAAATTTTCATTATTTTTGTATTTTTGTAATTCTCTTGGCAAGACATTCTAAATTGTGTTTTTTACATTTAAAAAATTGATTTTTTTGGCCCGCCTATAAAAAAAACTGTGCATTAAGGGGTTAATAATATGAAATCTGAGAAGAATTTTAAAACACCCACCTTTAGTAGATTTCCTTATCAGTTAGTAATTTGAACTTTTTGATTTCAACACCACATGTTGTATTACCAAGTTGTCTTATAATTTTAACCAAAAGCTAAAATACTCGCTGAGTGTCTTCATCAGCATTTTTCTGTTCTACCATTCTGGGATTTTTTTTACTTTTTATGTCCTTTGGTACATCAACAGTAATTGTGCTCAAGTCCTCTGGTTTGGAGTTACTCAACTTGTTTTTGAATTTCTTCCTGTCAGATATTAACTAAGGTATCAGCTGAAACCCATTCTTCGTTTGAGTTTCTTCTTGCCCTGCCTAGGATATTATTAGAAGATGAATTGAAAATCTCTCTACATTTAGCTCCGTAAGTTTGAGTTTCACCACGGTACTCTTTCCATAGTATTAACTTCTAGTGAGTTTTCTACTGCTAAAAATCTATTTTTCATTTCAATGCTATAATTTTACTTATTTGATTTCGTTTCATTTTCTCAATTTCATATCTAATTCTATTTCATATATGTTTTGAAAATTTCTTTCCAAATTTAGTTTGATTTTGCTTTTAACAGGTGATCACAAGCTATATTATTGCTTTCGTTTCACTTTCTCAATTTCATATCTAATTCTATTTCATATATGTTTTGAAAATTTCTTTCCAAATTTAGTTTGATTTTGCTTTTAACAGGTGATCACAAGCTATATCAGCTACTCGTGTAGCCTTAATATATTGAAGTGATCTTTTGAAAATGACATTAATTAAACCGTGGTTGATTTGGCCATTGGTACTCACATGTGAAGAAATCCATGTTATTTTATGTATATCTTTATATTTTAAGAAGCTTTCTCCAATTATGAGGTCATTTAATTTGCAAAACAACGCGGCTAACTCTGCCTACTCATTTTATGATTCTCATTTTGTCCTGTTCCTAATGGCATATTTATATTCCGTTGTACTTTTGACAATTTTGTCATTCATGACATCCATCAGTAATAGAAGGTTAAGCTTAAGGATCTCATCTACAACTTTTTGGATTTAATCATAGGGGTCTTTTATCTCCAGCCTCTATATTATTTGTCAAGTATGTCGTGTAGTCCTCGTTTATATTTGAGTATCAACCTGTGATCAAATGTATAGTGGTGATTTATTTTTAATTGCGTTGTGTTAAGTATTTTTGTACTAAATTTAACCACAGGTTCTGAGAAACTACAGACATAAAAATGAAAATAAACTAACAGCTAAATTGACAGCAACCGAGACTAACTTAATATTAAAAAAAAAAGTAAATTTATTATAATATATATACATCTATTTACATACAAAACTGATGCTAATTTTCATAAAATAAGCTTTGTCAACATCTTCTAAATTAGTTCTGACAAATTTTTTATATACTTAAGTAATTTTGTAAATAGATAGAGGACCTAATCTCAATTTCAAAAATGTATGTAAATTTGGGGTACCTTTGTGGGTCTAAAATGTTGGGCCCGGAACACTTCTGGTTGAAGGGTATCTATGGCTGATCAGGAGAGGGAATCTATATATCATCCGTTGGTCTCGTCAGGGGCTTCCTCCTGAGTCTTTGGGGTGCGGCCGTACTATTTGGTGCAGGAACACTTCCTGTCGGACTTGGCTGGACTCTCCTAGTTTGGACTATCGAGCACCTTCTCCTCTGGACTCACAAACAACTTCCGTCGGACCCGACTTTACTCCAGACTTTCGAACACCTTCTTTTGGGACCTCCGAACCATCGTCTCCTCTTTTAGATTTTTCATATTTAATTATTTCAACCTTGTCCCCTCTTCCTTCTTGTCGTCCAATCGGGATAGTTGTAAGAATTTCATTGGTCTGCTTCAACCCCGCCTTGAGACCGCCAACGTGCCAAACCTTATCCCTTCTAATTGGGCACTGTCCCTTAGGGACTCATAAATACTCCACAAAGGTACATTCTTATTTAATGTCAAGTACGGAGACGGGATTCTAATCTGGGACTGGGATCAGAACCCCGCCCGAGACCACCGTACAAGACAACACTATCCGTTGAATAGAAATTTATGATCCTCCATCTCTCTTTACAAAGATGTGATGAGGTCAGATTTAGATCCCGAGCATTTTACTTTTTTGTTTAAATGAATGAATTATATAACAGATCTAAATCGCCTCATCACAATATAATAGTATCATGCTCATAATAGCGAATTTCAAAAAAACATACCACGCTTTTATTATTCTA
This sequence comes from Pardosa pseudoannulata, assembly GCA_032207245.1. NCBI lineage: Eukaryota > Metazoa > Arthropoda > Arachnida > Araneae > Lycosidae > Pardosa > Pardosa pseudoannulata. The sequence goes on from CM063506.1 coordinate 86,709,652, forward strand.
TTGTTTATTGGTTGCCAATCAGTAACATTTGTACAATTTTTAATTGCTATTTTAGTCCTGTATATTACATATTATATTATATACTTCTGAAGCTTTATATGCTTGTATATCAAATGTGATACACAATGATATAAAATATATAAAAGCTTGTACACAAAATATAGTTAACTGTGTATCCCATGTGATATACAAGTACATGAAACCTTAGATCTGTACATAATATGGGATGTACAGGACAGGCAAAGGGTTAAGAATTATTGTAGTGACTTTCTCGTGTTTTTCTCAATCTCCAGAACCTTTATTCTATCAACTGTTCTCCTTTTCCAAACCAACGTCCTCAGTCACTTGACTTTGTCAGTGTCCAAGATTTAGATATTGTAGTGACTCATTTTAATTTAAATTTGTTTGGTCCTGCAAATTTAGTGTATGGTACTAACGTTTCATGTTCACACGTTTTTGACAAAAGTAATGGTATAAAAATATTCTCAAAAATTAGCAGACTAATATATAAAAATATCATGTCAAATATAAAAAGAAATATATTATAAATATATTATGAAAATAAATCAGAAATTTTAAATATTTATTATTTTTGAGACCCTTCAAACGCGAGAAAATTGTCTGAAATATCTTTTATTGCATTGTGGTAAAAGGTTCTTATTATGCTTCTATTATAAAAGGAGAAGTGTCAGTAGTCGTACTGATCTCGCTTGAAGCAAAACATTACTTTAACCCCTTCCGGTACGATTTAATAATGAAAAACTGTGCGTGAAGTAACCTTTTATTTTTTATTTAAAAAACTTGTTTTATTTTACAATTCTTACATATTCTTAATTAAAATCCACTTTTTACATAGTGTTAAGTATCAGAAACGGTAAAATTAAGATAATAGTCTTCAAGCTAGTGGTACTTTTCAAAACAAAGTGCAAAGGAATTCTGAATTGTTTACATCGCCAGGGAGTCTCACTTCTAATTTGATTCTTGTAACACACACGGCATTTCTTAGTAGGTTTTCTTTTATTCTGACTCATCAATTTGGCAGTGACTTGTACCAAGAAACTTTAAATAAACAATATGTAATAGTGACCTGGGATTTCCACAAGTAACAAAAGTGTTGCTAAATTCAGTACACTAGAAATTTTAAACTAAATTAATTATCTTATTTATCAGTAACTTTAGTCGCATGACGAGTGTAGCTCGTCATTGTGCGGTATGGAATGAAAAACCAATGACGAGCTAGACTCGTCATTTTACGGAAGGGGTTAAAGTGTGTTTAAATATTAGTGCTAGCCTTTATAAATTATATCCTTGTAACTCTTTCTTTCAAATAAGACGAAATGTCCAAAGTTCCTGAAAACTGAATCTTAACGATCAAATGTCATATGATACATTAAGTCTATTTTTAATCTGCAGGATACAAAAATAACTTGCTCGAGCGGATTGGACTTTTGGACAGGGCGAACTACACTTGCGATCAACTAAACTGCCAATAAATATCCGATAACCGTATGTTATTCAGTTAATTTGTTTTGTATATATTTTTCTTTTTGTTAAGAAGATGAACGCACCGAAAGAATAACTTTACAGATCAATAATAAATTAGTACTATGAAATGCAGAAATGCATAATAACAAAATAAGACTATTTACGGGTCACAGAGTTATTGGAAAGTCAAAATATGAGGGTTACTCTGAAATTTTTGAGATACGCTCAGACGAGAATTTACAAAATAAAAATAACGGTTTAATTTTAAAATACAAAATATTTTAACACAGTAGACGATTTTTTACTGGCTTACTTCAACTTGTTTAGCTTAGAATAAATTTTAAACAGAAGAGAAAAGGGAGTTGATGCGACAACATTTTCGCTCTATGATTTTCTACAATTTTAAAGTAGGATTAAATGAAGAAGAATGCTTTCAAGGTTGCAATTGGCATTTAGTGATGAATCTCCAGCTAGTGCTACTGTATTCAGAAGGTTTAAAGAATTTAGCAGAGGTTGCACTTTTCTTCAGGATGAAGAACACACAGGAAGGCCGCCGTCGGCAGTAATCCCAGATAATGTGTCTGCCATACGAAAAAAATTATTGGACGATAATCGCTAAATGTATCAAATTATACAGAAGGAACTTAACATTGGATCCTCAGCCATACACAAAATTATTAATGAAGAATTACATATGAAAAAAGTAGTTTGCCGTTGGGTTCCCCATAATCTAACTGAGCACCAAAAAGGGAGCGTGTCAGAATCAGTAAAGAAACTCTTAAATTGCTAAATGATGGTGGCCACCGCATCATTTCTAAAATTGTAACGGGTGATGAAACGTACATACCGTTTTTTGACGTTCCAACACGTCAAGAAAGCAAAGTATGGGTCTTTGAAGATGATCCCACGCCGACAATGGTGAAAAGACAACGCGCACTGAAAAAGTGATGTATGCCGTTTTCTTCAGAAGTACGGGATTGGTCAAAGCCATCAAGTTGGAAGGACAGAAGACAGTAACAGCAAACTGGTATACCACTAAATGTCTTCCACAAATTCTACAAGAAGTGAATGTTAGGGGACTAATGCTTCACCATGACAATGCATCTTCACATACAGCCGGATTAAAAGTTCAATTTCTAAAACAAAAACAAATTAAAGTAATAGAACATCCACTGTGTTCACCTGATCTAGCTATGTGGGATTTTTGGTTATTCTTTAATCTGAAAAAAGAACTTACGTGGACGTCGTTTTCATTCAGAAGAATTGTTGTGGCTATAAATGCATTTTTTTCATCTATTCCTAGAAATGAACTTGAGGCATTTAATCTGTGGAAAATTCGTCTATAAAAGTACATTGATGCTGGAGGAGACTAATTTGAAACACACCTAAAATTTTTGTAAGTATAACTTTAAAATGTAGTTGTATCTCAAAATTTCAGCTTGACCCTCGTATGAACAAATACGACTTTTTCAGTAATTTTTTTAATATTTAATACTTTTTTGCAGCTGATATTTTTTATCAGGGAAATAGCAAGAAATTTTTAATTGAAGGGTGTCTCATTAAGAAATCCTTACATATATAATACTTGATTAAATAATTCACGCCTCCTTTATTTTAACTTTATAATTCCACAGGTAAATGTTTGTGCATTTTTAATCATTCGAAATAGAATATTGTACTCATAGAATTTTTCTTTTATTTTTGTTCTAGTTAATTTATGTAAATTTCCAAATCATTAAAACTGGAATGTCAAATGAGGAAAATAGCATTTTTGACATCTCCCTTCTTTTTGCTTTTTAATAAGGTTTTAAGGACAGAAGCTGGTCGTGTTATTTGTTCTGTGTATATAGGGTGCAATCGCTCGTGATTGCTATGCCAATTTGAAAAATAGATATTTTGATTTCTTAAAGCAATACAGTTAATTTCACTAAAGAGTGATTGAATCAATTTTGCAAGAAAGTTTGCATCAAATTATAAAAGAACCGGAAGAGAAAATAGAATATTCACTTTAAGAGGAGCACCTCCACTCGTTAAAGGTTCAGAAATGAGGATTATGGATTTTGCGTGGTTATAATGACAACAAAATACGAGCTACAAACTACGTTATTTTGCATGATCAGTCGAAAAATTATTTTTTGCAACTTGATATTCCATTTTACCACATTGTATGCGGTTACATTTCGCAGCGGAATTGTACCACGTTTTTGTGCTAAATTTAGTTATTCAGTTAAATAATAGATCGAAATTTATTTAATTTTTTAACCAACTTTTCGTATTTTATATTGAAATATATAAACAAATATATAAATAGAAATATATAAATAACAACAATAAGATTTTTGCAAACAAAAAATATATATTTTTGTGATAAAATTTATAATAGTATCGTAAATATGATAAATCAAATAGAAATAGTAGTACGTAGTTTTAATTTTTCGAAATTATTCATATATAAACATTTTTACATTATAAAAAAAATGAAAGACAAACATTTTTCGTTTTGTAAACCGTTTTTTTTATACCCACAAACAAACCATGTTGTTACACTACAGAGTACTAGCACGTGACCCACGCTCAAGTATCAATCATCAGAAAACGTACTAATACGTGTCCTGCTCTCAATAATCGTCAGAAAAATATGTACGTGTTATACAAGTGCTAATATGTGAAAATTAGAATAAATGAACTTGGACAAAAAAAAAAAAAAAAAAAAAAAGATTCTGTTAGAGCAAAACACTTTTTTTTTAAATGATTATAAAATCATTTAAGCAAAAAAAGTTTTGTGAAAATTAAAATTAACATACAAACGATAGAATTAGATGCCAACCTAATTATATGTACCACCCGTTTCAAGAACCTTTAGTCTGTGTGATTAAAGTTTAATGTAGGTTATATTTATTTCAAAATTGAAATTCTTTTTAGATTACATCACTAATAATGTAAGCATTCGATATAGCAACTCCTTATTATAAACACATTCTATTTTTTTTTATTTTTAAATGCGAAACAGTAGGGGGCCAAAGCTTACGGTGCCAATCTCCGTTTGCGTAAACCAAAGACCCTGGGTGCGAAGTTCCGGTTAGGTGGTCAAATCTTACCTCGGAACCAGTTCTCAAGCATGCTTGGTCCTCAATTTCTCTACCCACTGAAGGGATGAAAGGCTGAGTCAACTTTGCCTAGTCCGGGGATATTTAACATTCACTTAACTTTAATATTGTTTAAAGAAGTGAAATAATTATATTTGGAAATACTTAGCAAAGAGAAAAGTAAAAATTCTTTGCCAGATCTTTTAAAGAGAACAAATTTACAGAGGTATAAAAATATTCTCATGTAACAATAAATGTAAATTTATGTTAAATAAAGATTGTCTATAAATAGATTAAATTGGCACAAATGAATTCTTAATGGAAGAAGTTGTCAAAGTAAAATTGATAAAATGAATTAGATCAAGCAAATATGATGAAAAAGCAAAAAATTTGTATTATCTGAAAACACATTTTGAACGCTATCAGATGAATTAGGTTATTCAAAAGATTTTACTTATTTTAGCATGTGATTAAAAGGTAAATATGTTAAATGATGCTATAATTGAGTTTCTAAAGACAATTTATATTATAAAAGGATTTTAGATAAAATTTAGATTATTAAATTTCTCTTCCCTCCCCCTTGATCTCCGAACAATTTACCTACCTAAAACTTCCCATTGTTGACCTATATCATCAAGCAAAATTCCGTTGAGATCAGTCCAGCCATTTCGGAATGTATAGCGAACATACATGCATACACACACACACGTGTAGAGATACATACAAATACATAATATTTTATACATATCGATACAGCAATTCATATGGGGGTTACAACCCCCTCATCTTTCCCTAAGATGTTCATTGTTCAAAAAGTAAATTTGTAATGATTTTTTTACTCTCTGTGACTTAGAATGCAAAAATTAAAGTCTTAAATTCGTTTATAATTCAATAATATAGCAGTATTTAATTACATAAAGTAAATTACAATCTGTTTTGCAAAAATTTCTTTTGAAATATAAATATGTATTCTACAAATACAATTAATGACAAATATGCATTATAATATTATACGATTTAAAATTCATACATTGATTCATACATTCATGATTTGTATAAGTCGTTGAAAATAAAGAAAGTAATTAAAATGACTCAATTTTAATATTAAAAACTCAAAATATAAATACATAGCGACAATAATTTATTTGATGTATAAGTCGTTACATTCATACAATGAAATTTCATGAAGCTAGTAAGAAAAGTGTAGTAGATATCGTGCACACAACTAAAATGTGTAAAAATCTGAGAAACAAACATTATAAAGGTTAAATCCTATAAAAACGTGACACATAATACCCTACCCACTATACCATCGTTCGGAAGGATTTCTATGAAGAAGAAATATACAAACATATATATCAAGCTTATATAACATACATTTCAAGCATATATAGATAAATATATAACTAAACTATATAGCTAAACTCATTTTTATATGTAGATGAAATCCATATAAAATTTAAGAAATTAAAGATATGTATTATAGTATTTAATTTTTACCTTATTTTTACATGATACAGTTTTCTATAATTTGTAATAATAATGCTATATGGCTTATTAGCATCTGATTAATGCATAGCGATAAGAAAGGAAAATGATTTTGAATTCCTAGAAATATTAATTAAAATTATATAGACAATCAGAGTTTGTTCCGATTCCTCACATAATTACAAAAATGATTTCTTACTTAAATCTGTACTCCATAATTTACTCCATTCAAACTTTTATGCTTTGGAGAAGCCTTTAATTTTATCGTTTTCTCTAAAGAACCTCTTGCAAAAGAGAAGAAAAGTAGAATATCAAAGATTTATTCTACTCAAATTTACAAATATGTTATTGCATCTATATTTTATCACAGTTCAAACATCTTACTAAGATATTGAATACTGAGGTAGCTAACGGTTTTTTCTTTGTTTTTCTAAAATACATTCAATGAATAAGAAACAAAAGCAACAATATTTTAAATTAGAAAAATAGAAGAAAAGTAGAATATCAAAGATTTATTCTACCCAAATTTACAAATATGTTATTGCATCTATATTTTATCACAGTTCAAACACCTTACTAAAATATTAAATACTGAGGTAACTAACGGTTTTTTCTTTGTTTTTCTAAAATACATTCAATGAATAAGAAACAAAAGCAACAATATTTTAAATTAAAACAAATCAATAAAAAGAAAAGGCTTTTAATAACATAGCTGTAATTAATTTTTATTGCAAAGTATTTTTACATGTGGAATAATTGTTATTATCTGATGTCATCCTCAACACTCAATCTGCTTCAGTATTTTGTTTTTGTCGCAGCGTAAACAAACAAACAAAAAAAAAACATTTTCCTCGTGTACAAGTTGAAACAAATTATATAATACTAGACGACCCTACAGACGTTGTCCTGTTTTAAAGCTGTAAATCCAAAAATTGTAAAATGCTTTTAAAATAATAAATTGGATCGCTTTAATGGAAAATTAAGGAAAAAAAATCATTTTAAAAATACTCGACACCACCATGCTTAGACTCATCACAGACGTAATTAGATTAAATTGAAATTCCCACATCGCCTGAATGGGAATTCGAACATGGGACTTCTCGTACTGGAGTCCGTTGCGCCGACCACTGCGCCACAGATACGTTGGCATCGAAGGGTTTCTAGTGGCATTATAATAATCTCAATTAGTGCGCAATCAAACATTTTTAATAAAAAACATTTTCTATCGGATCAAATTAAGAATCTAAATCATTCTCAAACCAACTTAATCACCTACACAAAATTTCATCAAAATCAGTTCAGCCGTTTAGGAGGAGTTCTATTACAAACACATAGACAGAAGAATTTTTTGTATAAAAATTAGATGCTTCACAGCTCTTTCAGGTTATTCTTTTCTTAGTCAATCCAAAAAGCCTAACATCAACTTCACTAAATATTAGTTTCAATTGAGTGTCGGTTGAAATATCCCTTTTTTTTATTTTATATATTTTTACACGCAAACTGTCTTTAAGGATTTAACCATTATAAATTTAAATTGAAACAAATCAATAAAAATAAAAGGCTTTTAATAACATAGCTTTAATTATATTTTATTGCAAAGTATTTTTACATGTGGAATAATTGTTATTATCTGATGTCATCCTCAACACTCAATCTGCTTCAGTATTTTGTTTTTGTCGCAGCGTAAACAAACAAACAAAAAAAAAAAAAACATTTTCCTCGTGTACAAGTTGAAACAAATTATATAATACTAGACGACCCTACAGACGTTGTCCTGTTTTAAAGCTGTAAATCCAAAAATTGTAAAATGCTTTTAAAATAATAAATTGGATCGTTTTAATGGAAAATTAAGGAAAAAAATCATTTTAAAAATACTCGACACCACCACGCTTAGAGTCACCACAGACATAATGAGATTAAATTGAAATTCCCACATCGCCTGAATGGGAATTCGAACATGGGACTTCTCGTAATGATACCCGTTGCGCCGACCACTGCGCCACAGATACGTTGGCATCGAAGGGATTCTAGTGGCATTATAATAATCTCAATTAGTGCGCAATCAAACATTTTTAATAAAAAACATTTTCTATCGGATCAAATTAAGAATCTAAACCATTCTCAAACCAACTTAATCACATACACAAAATTTCATCAAAATCAGTTCAGCCGTTTAGGAGGAGTTCTATTACAAACACATAGACAGAAGAATTTTTTGTATAAAAATTAGATGCTTCACAGCTCTTTCAGGTTATTCTTTTCTTAGTCAATCCAAAAAGCCTAACATCAACTTCACTAAATATTAGTTTCAATTGAGTGTCGGTTGAAATATCACTTTTTTTTATTTTATATATTTTTACACGCAAACTGTCTTTAAGGATTTAACCATTTATAAAAATTAGAATACAACTAAAATTTTGGCACTTTGACTAATAAAATAGTGATTGACTAATAAAATAGTGAACTCTGTCAAAGTTCCGGAAACCCTATATAATGTTACATGGATCTCAAGTTGCAGACCTCTGATTTAATCTAAATTATTTAATGTAAGATAAAACATTATTAAAAGAAATTAGAGTCATGCGAATTTTAGATACTATCTTACATAGCTTTAACAGTATTTCGTAAGTCAGAAATATTCTTTTTTTCACTACGATTCGATGAAACATAATAAAAAACTGCCGAGATAAAAAGTGCATTAATTTCTCGAAATAACTCGGTTTAAAGATTGCAGTGGAAATTAAAAAAACGCAAGCCATTGAAGAATTAAGAGCCTCTCTTTCATCACGTTGTCAGGGTCAAGAGCATCATTATCCTTTATCGGAAAAGGTCGAGTAAGAGTTTATTTACACTATGTTTTACAAATAAATAGCTAAAACATAGCTAATATAAAATGATGGTCCGTTAATCTTCCGATTCATTGGATCATGTCTTCCCAGACCTCTCTACACACTTTACTTGCGTGATTGCAATTAAATCTCTCTTACCAAGAATATACATATGATCATCTACTATTGTTCCTAATTGCATTTAAATAGTCTCTTTCCAAACTCCTCCCCATCAGATATCAGCCAACAGAAAATCGAGGATTTTTTTTCCACTCACGTACGTCTGTTCCCGACTGTGAAGTTCAAGGTTTACCTTCCTCTTACTATTTATTGAGAACGCAGTCCTTCGATTCGAATTTTATCAGTCGCGGTCTACCCGTTTTAGTGACTTGCTCGTTCACGACTCCCCATTACAATGGACAGTTGCAAAGACCACCACACCAATGGTTTCTCCAACCATAATCCACACTCTGGTTATGTGTTTAATGCTACTGAAGAACAAAAGAGTCGCTCCAGGCTCGGTAACTTAGACGAATTCTGGAGGATGCATCGGAAGTCCTTGGATGATCCTGACGCATTTTGGAGAGAAGCTGCATCTCCGTTTTTCTGGAAAACTCCTGTTCCCGAGAAAGGTATCTCCAACTACAACATTGATATTCGCCAGGGGAAAGTGTTCATTGAATGGATGAAGGGTGCCACGACCAATATTTGTTATAATGCACTGGATCGGAATATAGAACAGGGACACGGCGACCAAATAGCCTTTTACTGGTAAGTGGAATATTTCACACTAATTTGTATAAGAGTATCCTTCAAATATTTAAAGGGTTGAAGTATGTTTTGAAATAAAACGTTTTCATTAAAACAGCCACTCAAAAGTTCTACTTCATTTAGAATGAATATTACAAGCTTATTTATAACACTGTAACATTAAAAAATCTTTTAGTTTCTTTTAGTTTTGATCTTTCAAGTAGTATTTTTTTAATAAAATAAAAATATACACCAGATTAAGAGAGGTAATTCAGTTATACGGAGTATAGCTTTTGAAATATGTATATTAGAAACTGAATTTTTATATCCAATTAAACACAAATGTCTCTTTCATTTTGTAAACCTTAAACTTTAAAGATATTTAACATTCAAGATTTTTTAAAAATCTGTTAAGAAACGAAAAATTTAAGTATATGTATGTATATATATAATATATATGCATATATATATATATATATATATATATATATATATATATAATATATATATATGCACATATATATATATATATATATATATATATATATATATATATATATATATATATAATATATATATATGCATATATATATATATAAAATATATATATAATATATATATATATTATATTGCTGTAAAATAAAACTTTTTTACTTATATTTATATAATAGATATTATATATTATAATATTATTTTATTATTATATTATTATATGATATTATTATATTATTATATGGTATTATTAAATGATATTGTTATAGTATATATTTTACTTATATTTATATTCAAAAATCTTCAAACTAAGTTCCGCGGAACCTTGAGGTTCTACGGTACACCTTTAGTTATTCTGTGAGTCAAAATAAATTTTCGAAGAAAATGTAATAAGGTAATAAATTGAATTAAGAATATAAAATGCGATTGAAGATAACACCAGTGAAGTTAAACTCTGGCTGCTTGTGTATAAAAAATGCTCAAAATCAACCCTGTCACTAAATATAATGCAAAGGTAGGGAGCACCTAGAATACTTGTTAATGCTATTAATGAGTTTATTACATTACTTTTGAGATAAAATTTTTAGTAAAACATACATTATATTTCTTTAATTCTCTTTAGATTAAGTGCTTGAAGCGTATTGGTCTTCTTTAAATATTACGTTGATATATTTTACTACGGATGGGATAGGATCCCTTACCCTTCTAAGGGATCTGTGAGCTCACAAAATTTGAAGACAAATAGTAAAATTTTTAAAAATTTCATATAACAAAATAAAGTGGTTTAATAATGTTGGATATGATCTTTTAAAAAATCAATCTCGTAAAGTTATTTAAACTCATTAATTTCATATTTTTTTAAACTTTGCAGCATTGATTTAACTAGTTGTTATCAACTTTAATAATTTAAAACTCATTGGTAGCAAAAGACTAGCATTTTTAGCTTGATAAGTTATCCATACAAATTAACATCATAGAGTTTTATTTTATATAACGCAATACGTAATTAGGCAACACAATATTCGCAGACATAAATTCATCCAAAATTAAAATATAAGAATAATCAAATTTTAACCATTTCAGAATTGTGTTATAAATTCTGATTAAGAATTGGGGCAAATTATACACTATTAAAATTATCTATAATGTGGATGGAAATTAAAAAAATATTGAGGTCAAAATATATTTTCTTATTTTAATTTCATATGAAAGCGTATTAGGGCTAGCATTAGCATGAAGAAAGTTTATCGATTAAATTTTCATGCATGGTATTATATATATATATATATATATATATATATATATATATATATATATATATATATATATATATATATATATATATATATATATATATATATATATATATATATATATATATATGTATATGTATATATATACACATATATATTATATATATTATATATATGCTTACAATAAACTGTAGGAAATACATAAATGTATAACAGAATGATTCATATATGTATATATATATATATATATATATGTGTGTGTGTATGTGTATGTGTGTATGTGTGTGTATTAAGTATGAAAGTATCTACCTATCAACTCTCTATATCTTTACGAACTTTTAATACAGAATATAGAAATATTAAACCCAATTTTAAGTTATTTTCCTCGATTCTATTGGCTGAACAATGACTAAATGAATAGGGTTCTGCTCTTCGGTACCAGTGTTTTTGGCTTCGAATTCCACTGCTGGCATGGATCTTTGTAATTGGTCAGAATTGGCTTTAAGCAGTAGTTTCTTGTCTCATTTGCTCTGGTTTTGTAAAACATTAGAGAGTAACGTTTCAAACCAAACTAATGCTGATTGCATCGCACTACTCAGTTAAAGAAAAATATATCATGTATGTTTAGATGCGTATGCTGGTGATTTTGCATTTGTTTACGGATGTTTTACTTTTTTGATGACCATAACGTGTATACACATTATAATGGCATATTATATATCACAGGATCTGAAATATAATTAAAAAGGCAACAGGTTGAAGAATGTAGAAATATTAATTTGTTAGTATTTAGTGAGATGAAAGCTCTTAGGTATAATTATACAGGAAGGACGAATTGGATATTTTTCGTATTTACTGAAAATATAATGAATGTGCAATTCTCTTTTCAAGTACAAAATGCAAGACAAAATGTTGAAGAATCTCAAACTTTAATCATTTTTCTTTTTCGAAGGAAAGTTTATCATATTAGCATAGTAGTTGGGGTAAACATGGTAGAAAATTTCTTCTAAACACATCAATTAATTTTATTTTACTTATTCTGTATACAATAAAGGTTCATTAAATATAATCACCTTAATAAAACCTAGTGTGGCATTTTCAAAAGTACTTAAAATATTATAACAGTAGTAGTGAATATTTCTCACTTCTCACTCTCTATATGCATATATATATATATATATATATATATACATATATATATATATATATATATATATATATATATATATATATATATATATATATATATATATATATATATATATATATATATATATACATATATATATATGTGTGTGTGTGTGTGTTACATACATATATATATATATATGTTATATATATGCTTTTCTATATATGATATTTATATTTTCTATATATCTAGAACTTCCTCAGAATAAGACAATGACATATTTTTTGTTCTGTGACCCTAGACTAGGTATTCGAATTTTTTATACAAAGCCTTAAAATGAATCGGTGAATAGTGATAATTTTATTACAATGACTGGAAGAGAAAATGGTACTTTTTTTTAATCCGAGTAGTTGTGTAACTGTCTGTGTTCCTGTTAGCATTCATCCTGACGCGTCATACATCATTATTACCCCTTATACTCTGTGGGGAAAGGAATTATCTACTTAGAAGTTTTGTAGTGATATGTAATTCTATATGTGTTAGAATGTGTATTTCATTCAATTCTACAGAAGTTGAATTCCCTTGCTTAATTCACTGCTTCTTAACTTTTTCAGTCCACATACTCCCCTCTCTCAGGTGGTTCGGTTCCTTTCCGCGTACTTCCCATTCATGACTCTTCCAGATATCAGTTCGCATTTCTCTCTTTTTTAGTTATTTTTACATAAATAAAGGAAAAAAACGCCTTTTCAAGAAGCTCTGTGTTAACAAATGACAACAAAAACTTTTTAGGCGATGACTTTTTTAGAAAGTTAATTGTTTTCGACACCATAGTTAGGCCAGTCTTCAGCAGACGCAGTCCATTCATCGAAGATTTTATTGATACGGAAGTCATTGTTATAATTAACAATGTTAGGAAAAATCTCTACCTATAAAATTTTTATTCTTTAAAATTTTTTTTAAATTTTCAATAAAAAACTTTGTTTTTTTTTTCTTAGCTGAGTGACCGCCATAACAGTTTTTTTTCCGCGTACTCAGGTTAAAAACCGTTGACCTATCGAATTAATCTGATAGACAACGTCTTTAAATGTTGGTTCATGATTCACCTCCATAAATTTTTCTTTTATTCATAGATGATAGGCTATTGAAAGAACATGTGTGCATAATGTCTTAAGTGTAATGATTAAATTCTATGAAAACTACATTTCTAATATGCTATCTTTTCTATTTACCTCAATTACTTTGTACATGTAGTCCACATGAATAAAATTTTGTTAAAGGTAGGGTACACTAAATAGTAAATACTTGGTTATAGGATATTGAAAATAAAGCAATTCTTGAATGTATTTCTTATTCTTTTATTTCCGTTTTCTCTCTTGTTAAGTCATATAAATCTGAAAACATATATCCATATTCTTTAATTTTAACAAACAATTATTTTTAAGGTTTGAAATATATACCAGACATATAATATAGATTGTAATTTTAAACAGAAGAAATTACTTCATACAAAAGGCTGTATTAGTTGAAACGAGAAACGCTTGATTAAAATAAACGTTAAAATGAATGTTTTAAATATTTATTCTAATCTTTATCTGATTTTATTCACATTAAACAGCTAGTCTAATCAGTATTAATTTCTTTGGTCATCAAAAATAATTAATGACATTTTTATTTGGCGGGGATTCTTCTTTTTTATTTTGAAGATAAAGTAATGAGGATGATGACAATTCGTAAAAGATATTGCACTATTTTATCGAAGTCCAAATTTCAAGAGGCTACACCCAATATTTGAACCCCAGACAACCTATCATAACGCATATAAACAGTTGACCTCCAACGATCCAAAAATGATTCGTTTATCATCTTTTTCTTTGGAGAAATAAATATGAAGATAGACACATATTTCGCTAATGAGATCACACACATTCAAAACAAAAATTTTCATTATATTCAGCAGGATTATCGGTTATTCAGTGAGATTTTTATCACGCGTCAAGGTTAGATAATAACAATAAAAATTCTCTGTGAGAAAAATTAAATTTCAGCTCGGATTTTTAATAAATTTAAATTTTGAGATTAAAAAGTATGAAAAGATAATGAAAAAACTGTTTCAATGTACGTACTGAAATGTCAAGAAACTCAAATGTTAGCATGATTATGTAAACCACTGTAAATTGCAGATGTATTAATTCTGAATTGAAATTCTTCTTCAATGACCAGACAGACCAGGATGGGCCATTGCCTTCCTCAGAATCAAATTCCAAGTTCTTCTGTCGCTGGCCATGGACATCCAGTTAGTAATGTTTAAAAGTCTTAAGTCTGATTCCAAAAAGTAGAGCCACCTAAGATTAGGTCTCCCTCTTTTTCGGGTGCCAAATGGTCTGGCCGAGAAGATCTTTTTTGTTACACGATCTTTATCCATTCTGCACAGGTATCCTGCCCATTTAATTCCCTGAATCCTTATATATTGTACTATATCTAGATTTTTAATAGATTTATAGAGTTCAGAGTTAGTTTTTCTTCTCCAGATATTATTATGTTTTATGCCACCAAAAATACTTCTCAAAATTTTCTTTCAAAAACAGAAAGGATGTGTATTACTTTTTCTGTCATTGCCCAGGTCTCAGCAGAATGAATGAATTGAAATTATGATGTCTGAAAGGAAGCCTAATCCAGGTCTGAATTGAAATTAGGGCAATTAAAAATGCTTGAATAATTTTATTCCTATTTTAAAAACGATTAAAACTTTATTTTAGACTATCCACTTCACGCCCAGCTTTCGATCTGGGTAATTAAGTTTTCCAGATAAAGATTATGTTCATTTCTTCAAATTTGTTTTTAGACTACAATACTCTAAAAATATAATCAATTTCGAAAATAAAACAACACTTTAACATAAAGTAAATACCAAAATCCGAATAAATACAAGCTTCCTCGTGAACTACAGAAACATAATCTAAAGAAATAAAAGATTTATAATTGACAGTATTTAGCGATTTATCCCTGCAAGAACTAAGGGGGAAAGCAAGGCGGGAGTTTCTCTTTCTCAGAGAAGGGGTCTGTGGGGAAAAAGTTTGGTAAACACTGTTGGTATAGATGATTAAAGCTACGGGGAATAGACTGATGTACTGCAAAAAAACTGATATGACGCACATGCTACTAACACCCAGTCACCGCCCCAATTCATCATCTTTAGACATTTATCCTCAATTTACAACAATTATTAGGAGTGCATGTTTTAGACACAGAAAAACAGGCTAAAAGTTGTTTTAATGAGAAAAGATGACGTAAATGGGGGCTTTCTAAATTAGTTAAAGAAAACGTATTTTGATTCAATTTAAATCCGTATAGTATTAAATATTTTGACGTTACATAGATTTTTTTTGTGGTTGTTGTTGGTTGGAGTGGTACGACATTTTTGCACCCAAAGGGCTAAGTATATTCAGACTTTTTACTTAAAGCCAATTCTGTACGGCTACAAACGACTATGGCAACAGCGGAATTCTAACCTATTGACTCCGGTACCGAAAAGTCAATAGGATGAGGAGTCTGGAATTGGACTTTTAGTTAATTTTTATAGAAACAAAAATGTATGTCATCTGCTTATTAATTATTTGTTTAAATTCATGCAGAAAATTAGATGTAAGCTGTATAAAATAATCTTGAAATACTGGACATATTTTACGATATAAACAGACATGCAAATGCAGAAAAAACACTGTCCTTTGCAAAAAGTCAGCTGTCCGAATATGGGGTACAAAAGTCCTTGTGTTCCAGAATAGAGTGTACAAGGAAGACTGGTACTGCTCCCTTAGACAACGTAATTTTAATAACGAGCATGTCTTGGGCGATAACAGATTTAAGCATACCAATAGAAAATCAGCTCAAAAATTGTAAAAAAGTTAAATATTGTTCAATGAAAAAGGAAGCACTAGCTCTATTGCCTATAAGGAATTATGTTGTCAAAAGTGTCACAGTTTAAGGCAGTTCAAGTATTTATTAGTGACTCAAAATAAAAGAAAATGCCTAATTCTTAGCATCTTGTCAATAATGCTCCTAAATTTCGATACTTCCCGGAAGACAAGGCGATAAGACCGAAATGTTTCAACGATAGACGCAGGAAACGAGAAATCCAGGCATGATGGAAAAGATAGAACTGGATCTATGGGAGTAAATTTGGGATTAAATAAATCCGACGATCAATGAAGGAACGATAGATCGAAGTTCCACTGTAGTAACTATTTATAGTGCAATGGAATCAAAATGACTAATTTTCTTCTTATCGTTGCCCTTTTGTAGAATTCTGACTCTCTTTTACAGTCACTGAACTATATTCAAATATTACGATACCAGTGACGAACGTCAATACTTCTATCGCATTTTTTTTAGAAAAGATAAAAGAAAGAGATGAAGTCAGTGATGCTGTTCGTTTCACTTTTCATCTCTAAAATTCCAAAGGTCTTCGATCACTCTTAACGAGTATTTTGCTCTTAGATATCAGCCGATAGTCTTCTCCGGGAAATAAGACTAACGGATAAAGAGATTATGACCAACTTTCTAACATTAGCCTATTTTTGTTATGAAAACGAGTATTGTAAAAAAAAACAATCATTTTAAGAAAAGAACCTATGATTTCGGTTTTTTTAAATCAAATGTATAAAAATATTCATTGTTACTCATCATTTATATTACCGCTTTTTCCTTAGAATCTCTAAGTTTTTAAAATATTTTTCGCTTAATAGAAATAATTTAGCAATAGTCATTCTTCATTTAAAGAAAATATTATCCCGTCGAATTATCTTCTTTCCTGGAACAAATAAAAATTATTTCTTTAATTATTTTTAAATACTTCAGTTATATCATTGTTATAAGTTTTCAATGAGACAACTCTGAGAAAAGTTTCTGGGGGTTTAATAAATTGTAAACGTTAAATATCCCTCAAATGTTGTACAAAACCATATATAACACAATATGTAATTTTATTTGTTTATTCTTGTATTATTCAATCAATATTTAATTCATTGATCTGACCTTAGTCCAGATGGTTATTATATTTTTTCCAAATGGGAGAGGGAGTATTACCAGGACATAGGTTCATTTTGCAACTGGCTAATTGATCCTGCTGGATCAATCGACACTGCAAGGTTTTTCCAGGTTTTCTTCAAGTGTAACACTAATGTAATTTAACATTGATCGAGATCACGTTGCTGTCATGTGCAACTGCTATGGGACCTCGCTAGCCATTAAAGACCTTCAAGGAAGTAATCCTTTTCCCAAAATGGATGCTGTGTGGGTTCACCTCTTGTGCTGGACCAGGGCAACAGTAAAAACCGACGAAATAACCCCTCGTCCTTTTTAAACATACAGAATTCTTTAATTAGTTTTGTTTTGTCTGTATGATGTTTTTGTCTTATGCCACTTTGTCGAACCAAGCTCGATATGAGCCGGAGGCTACTCGATTTAAAGCGAAGAGGTGCGCCTTTCGTTCGAATGAATACCTCAAGGGTGAAAGTACGACTTATGCTAGAGTAGGTCCCATAATTTTGAAGTAGGGACCAAGCAGAAGACCCATAGACTTGGAATGCCATCTCCAGAGGTATTGATTGAGAACATGGAGGACATTGAGACCACGAACATATTTTACGTTCCCCAGTCACCTTTAGAGAACTCTGTAGATCTTAGGCCTTCTCGGGTTCGGAACCCAAACCTCTCAGTTACGAGATCGGTGCCTTTGCCCACTGAGCTCCCGGGGCTCTAGTTTTTAGAGTAAAAACAGGAAGAAAAAGTTTTAAGATAAGTCCATTGCATTCTAAGTGTTTTCGAACATGTACAGTAATATCGCCTTCGTATCTCGGAAGCTATATTGTGTACGTAGACTTACCTGCTGATGTTAAGCCCTGGAGGTATGCACTTGTTGTTTTGAGAAAGGATTTCATCTTCTGAACCTATTGTGCTTCCATGGTTTCGAAAAATAAAATGCCTTTCTCAAACGTTCGATTTACTTATTCTCGTCGATAATTTAGTTTAAATTATCTGTAACATGGGATTTTCAGTGTGAGACTTGTATGACATTATATTGAATTACTATATACAAGATAAAAATTACTCGGTCGGTTGGCATAATTATTAGCATGTTCTCCTGCCACGCTGGTTTCAAATTCCGCATAAGGCTTGGTTGTCTTCATAGATTCGGTCGGCTTTTCCCCTGAAATGGAATCCAGTCTTAAAAGGAAAGTTAGTTGTTTTCCGAAGTTAGTTTAGTTCAACTTTACTTATTCACCAAATAAATTTGATTACAATTTCTTTACAAGATATACAGAATACACAAAGAGATTAAATTTTATTAAAATGAGAAAAATTTCATTCTTTTAAAATATATTGAAAAAAAATCTTTGAATTCTAGTCACTTTTGTATTTTATTGTTTATATGATACTGGAAGAAAAGATGTCAAATTTAAAGTTAGCTATTTTTCCTTAAATTCTAATATTATTGTTTAAAATCTTAAGTTATCTATAGTTGAAGAAAATTTTGCTTTACAAAGTGATGAGGTTGTATGAATAGAAATAGGTTTTTGGGGAGTAAAAGGGAAAAAAATTCAGTATTAGTGTTTTGATTTTCATTTATATTTTCTCTTGGTGATAAGCAATCATATTCAATGGTAATTATATATGCCCTCCATTTAAGTAGGAAACGAGTCAATTATTGCTGACAAAGAACTTGAAAATGGATATAATAATTAATTTAATGCTGTTTTAAATGTGCATCCTTCCATGGTATGTTGTGTTCAAAACAATTCCCAACGTATGAATGACACACTTAAAAATGTTCTCGTTTTCGAAAAGCCATATGAATGTTACAAGACTTATTATTTTGAAAACTATGCTACAGATAAAATATTACGAGACTTAGATACATATATTCACTGAAAAAAAATAATACATTTGATTTCATTTTAATCTTTTTTTTTCTTAATTATCAACTATGAAGATTCAGGAATTCAATGTAACATTTTTTTGCAATGCATTTTATTACATATCATGTCTAATTAAGAAATCATACAAAACATATTTTTTGGATGGATTTATTTTTTAAAGTAAATTTAAGAATCTCTATTCCCCAAAGGTAATAGAAAAAAATTTTTTTTATTCATGTACAATCTCTTTTCAAGTACGTAGTTATTCGCCTCATTTAACGTTGCTCCGAATACATAAGATTGTGATTAACCGATGCAAGATTAAGAGCAAAGAGTCGCTTTTCCGTATAACAGTTAGAGATAAAGAGCACGTATACGTCGAAAAGCCAAAATGTTATGATCACTATGGAGTTTAAACTTTTTTTTTATTTATAAACAAATACTTGTCAATCCATTCTCTAAATTTGCCCATACATGGAACATGTTTAAATGCATACTTTGTTGTGAAGTTTCGGAAACTTTAGCCTTCAAGAGATCATTCACGTGTTAAAAAATACATTTTTTTAACTATACTGTGTCATAAATAGCTGGAAATAATTTACAACTTTTAAATGACATTTTTCAGATTATCGGTAATGTTAACAGGATTTTTTTTTAATGCAGCATATATATTATAGAAGATATAAAGGTTTCTTTAAGACTTTTAAAAGTCTTAAGTTCTTTTAAAAGATTTTTCTTCCTATTTCCAAAGCTTATATCCTCCGCAAGCGAAATTTACAAAAAAAAAAAAAAAAAAAAAAAAAAAAAAAAAAAAAAAAAAAAAAAAAAAAAGAGGTTTTGCAAGTGGATTACAATTGTGCAAATTAAGTTTGTATACAAATTGTGTGTGTTTTATTATCAATTAAACAATAGAATTTAAGTAAAAGTACTTTACTTTGTAGTATTATATTGTTTATATTTCTTATCTTGGGGTGGTATGTATATTTATCACGGAACCTTTCATAGTCATTGGGAAAATTCAATTTAATACGATTATTTTCCATGGAAAAATTAGAAGCTTGTTGCAATACTCAAAGGTGCATCATATTCTGCCCAGATGTACCTGGTCCTCTTTTTTTGAGCCTTTGTGCTACTTCCTTCATCATTTATAGTTGGAAACCAACTTTAGCGTGATTTCTCATACTGGCTGAGTGCACACCATCCGGAACCGTACACGTCTTTGCTTGGAAGCTAGCATGATATCCTTTTAATTTTCTTGAGTAAAAGAGGATGTCCCAAAATGACCGCATAAATTTTGCACAGCTAAATTCCTCGTTGGGAGTACATAAAAATTGCCCAAAGAAGCGTTCCTGTACGATTTATAGTTTACGAGAAAAATACGAAAAACAAAGTATGACGTCACTGCCGGTGCAAGGAAAAAACACTTTATATCAACAACACTATTTGCATATCTTTCCAGACGATAATGTTTAAAACATCCGCCGCGCATATCGCTTCATGCATGCGCACGCGCCATGGAATGACGTGAACTGATATTTAAAAGTTTGCATCTTGCAGCTACCGGTAGTCTTCGTATGGTGGCCTCGTATTCCCTTTCGTGACTACTATGACATGTACCTGATGTACGATCGATGTAATGGAAATGCCTTAAGAAGTATTAGGGGTATGCCCGTGTATATACTGCTGTTGATATGTTCAATAAAGTGCTTTTTCTTACACCGGCAGTGACGTCATACTTTGTTTTTCGTATTTCTCTCGTAAACTATAGATTGTACAGGTACTCTTCTATGGGCAGTTTTTATGTACTTTCAACAAGGAATCTAGCTGTGCAAAGTTTATGCGGTCGTTTTGGGACACCCTGTATAAATCTATTAACTGACGAACTAATGTTATGCGAAATAATAGTGGGTTTTAAGCTTACCACATGTGTATTTCATAAGATTATTAAGGTGAAGTAATCTTCCGAAGTCCCCGTCGAACCTTTGTATCTTCTTTCATATATATGAGCTGTGTTTCCAAACATTCCAAACGGTCAGATAAAGGGTAAATTACAAATTATTTCCAGCTAATTATGATAGAGAGAATCAAAATGTTTTTACTTTTCCAATATGTGGATGGTTCCCTACATACACCAGTCCCCAGAACTTTACATGTAAGTTTTAGTGTGATCTTTATATGATCAAAGTTAGAGAACGCATTGCCAAGTATTTGTTTTCAAATTTAAGAAAGTTTAGAAACAAAAGTTGTCATAATGTTTTTGCGCTGTATGTTAAGCAATCTGCCACATGAAAATAAAAATAAATTATCTAACGTCATTCAGTTATTCACTCTTTCACTCTGAAAAATATACACTGCAGAAATATATATCCTACAGTTGATAACTGTGTAGGTAAGATTCCTGCTCATGATAGAAACTGCTTATTAAAAATATCTCATCGTTGACTTTTCTGTTGAACCTTGACCATTAACTCGTCGGCAATATCTGTCTTTAAAAACAGCACGTGGCTTTGAAAAATTCTCTCGACACATCTTCTTTAATTGGAAAGAAAAAAAAAAGTTTCCCTTATTCCTTTTTGAGATTCGTGTGCCACGTTTGCTAAAATAAAGCTATTGGCAATCGTTTATCAGTTGTACGTCAAGACGGAACTGTCAGAATCAAAACTTTGTTCTTTTTACGTAAAGAGCTTTTACCCTACTGTTAGGAAAATAAGCAATTTATATATGAAAGCAATGGCCGCTTACATTCTATGCTTATCTTATGTGTGAAAATAAAATTTTTACGATCTTTCATTCACAGATTTGTCGAGACGGAATGAAAAGTATAATGATTCCCTTCGAAACTATGATCTTAAAGAGTTTGGATAAAATATCAGATACTAGATTAGCAAATTTTTCCCACATTTCCAAGCATTAGATTCAGTACTACGATAAGTCTTTGAGACCTCCTAATTTATTGGTTTAATTCAATAAACATCTTCTACTTCAAGAAAATGTCAATTAATTAAAGACATTTGTCGATGAAATATGTTTAACGTATAGGGACGTATACGTAAACGTATCAGTGTCTCACGATGTCATTTTGTACTGAGCTCACGTACAGTTCGGATTGACAGTGGATTGCTTAAAAATTGGGTTTTTCTATCCTTAAACGATCTACTCTGTAGTTATTTGTAGATTTTCAAACCCGCGGATCCCACACTTTTTCATCCTTTCCCACTTTTAGTTGTCATTTTCTGGCTCTTTCCTATTATTTGTGTTCACTGATAGGGATCTTAGAAATTGACAGCCAGATAATTCTGTTAACCGACCATCTTGAAAGACCTGAAAAATTTGATAAGTAACGAAAGTACCTCAAAAAACGCAGAAATCTTGTTTTAAAGACATGGAATGTTGCCTTCATAATATTGAGGGGAAATATTTACTATAGAACTTATTTAAAAAACATACTATATAACACAAAAGTTCTTCCTTTTACTTGTAGAGCATCAATATTGTGGATCGTTTTATAAGATATATCATGTTCATTCCACTTATAGATTATTTCTCCAAGGTCGTAGATTCGGAACTGATAGTTATACGCTATCTGAGAAGGCCTGCGAGCTGTCAAATTATTATGAGATACCTGAATATTTTTGGTACTTCAGTATTTATATGTATATATAAAGAGAGAGAGAGAGGGGGGGTAGATAGATAGATATACATACATATATGTGTGTGAGAGTGTCTGTGTGTTTGTGTGTGTGTAAGATACAAATATTTAATTAACTGTATCCAAATACTGAAGAAACACAATTTAAGAGAACGAAGGGAAAATAATTTGAATAGTTGTACAGATCTTCATCGTACAATACAATTATGGCTGATCGCCATTTTCATATACGTAAAGCACGTTGCAGTGCTACATTGTAAGTCGAGAACCCAGCTTTCAGACAATTTAACTCTCTCGTGGTAAAAAATAAATAAATATTAAAAAAACACCTACGCACCGAGAAGATGTAATGCAAATTGGACATTAATTGATATGCTTAGAGGTTTTGTCACAAAATGCAAAATTTTAAATTGTGGCGGACAATGAATGAATATGTGTCGCTGCAGCACATCTTATCTGAGCAACTTGCAGGATATTTAAGAGGAGGAATGAGGAATTTCGATTCCAAGTCATAAATTCTTTGCGAATTTCATTCCGTGTACTCAGATAGACAGTAACTATGTCTCACATACAGGTACGCGAACGATATACGCAGATGTCAGATTTGAGAGGTGACGGGTATTTGGGCTCATAGAGGCCGGTTGGTCTAATCGGCGAATCGCTCTAAATTTGGGCAGGATCGAAGCCAGTATTAGACGATGTTAACAGGAATGCATGAACCATAGAGTCAAGAAAGAAGCGGTCGGCCAAGAGAAACAACAAAAAGTGAGGACTGAGCAATTGTCATAGTGGCACTCACAGCCCCAGCTGCATCATTATCATCGATTCTACGTGCTTCAGTGACCGCAACGACCATTCATAAGCGGCTCACAAAAAGGGGGCTGAGGTCACGGCGCTCCTTGCGCCGACTACCATTGACGTCTGTACAACGACAAGCCCGTTTGCAGTGATGTCGGGCTTATTTGAACTGAAATGTCACTGATTGGAGAAGAATAGTCTTCAGTGATGAGTCCAACTTTGAACTGAACCTCGGTGACTAGCGAAGACGTGTCTGAAGACGCCCCAGACAAGTAGTGAATACCATCCTGACAGTATTCCGGCATACAAACTGGCAACCAGGAGTGATAATCTGGGATGTAATTTCCTTTCGTAGTAGGACCGCTTTAGTTGCCATCCGTGAACCCTTACAATACAATGCTCTATACATGTACATCACACCTACTGATTTCATCCCATAAGGACAACTCCTTCTTGGTGCTTCTTTTTTTTCTAAGTGTGATAAATAAAAACTGCTGATGTAACAATACTTCAATCTACGCTGAAGCCTGTGAGAAGAACCACAATCACCTAGGATTATTAAAAGCTTTTTGAAATGCTATCAAGTTATTTCTATGCCTATAAATAGCTTTCTATAATGATTAATAAGAAAAGGAAATATTTGACTTTTGTAATTTCTCGCACTAATATTTGGCATTACATGTGTTTGTATGAGTATTTATGTGCGCGTGTATGGTGCGTGTATTCATGTACTGCCATAACTAGTACAGAAAGTGGAAAATTTTTATTTCGATTAAGCATTTACCATGACTTAAAAGTGTAATTTTTTGTTCAAATGTAGCTGGAATAAAGAAATTTGATGATTCCTACAATACTTTCAATTTTATGAAATTTAAATTTCAGGGAAGGAAATGATCCTCAAGACTCGAACAAAATCACTTACAGAGAACTTCTCCGGCGAGTTTGTCAGTTTGTCAGTTTTCGGTCAGTGGATTAAATTATATTTATTAATTGTTATTAACATTTGAAAAGGGATATGGTGTTACATAATATAACTTATATACTATCTGTAAGACAAAATGAATAGTAAAATTTAAACTTTTCTGTTAAAATTCGTTTTTTTTTAAACAAAACATTTTTTTCAGCTAAATTTTTCAATAAATATAATACATCACCGAAATTAATTTACCACTCTAAAACATTTCACTTTATATTGATGAAATACTTCTTTTGTATTTCCATGAAAACAAAATCTTACAATATATAAATTTAAACTTTAACCGTCTGCAAAATTGTCCCCTCTAATATAACTCTTAATAAACCGTACCTTCGGATGATTCTGAATGCCAAGTGCAGGAAAAATAGTTGCACTTGCCTCAGTGCCATAGTATGCTGTTCTTCTCCAGTAGCCCATACATATAAAGCGTGATTTTCAATTTAGTGCGCAGTGCGTACACATCAGAACTTCCTATGTTCGTTTGCGCGCTACGTGGTGCAGTACCTAGTATTGCACACACTGCGGGAATACAAGCAAGCAAATCAACAGAATATTTTAATAAATTATAAATAATATTTATTATATACCATATAAAGATTAGTAGACATAGGTGCAGAAAATTATTGTCCCTCATAATTTTGCCAGGGCGTGCAGTGCACACCCTGCACATATGGACCGCATGCCACTGATATATATAAATATAAATATATATATATATATATATATATGTATGTATATATATATATATATATATATATATATATATATATATATATATAATCACAGTGAAAAAAGTTATTACTTATTAGGGATAGTATTATATATATATATATATATATATATTGTTGTGTGTTTAACACGGCGAATATTATACGCCTGTTACACTTGAAATTATCCCCTATTGTTTTTAATCGCTCGGACTTTCTGGGCAGTGAGAAGCGTAAGAAATTGGCAGTCGTGGTTCCATAGAAGAGAACGGCGAGTACGTAATGAAACTTAACTTTTATTCAGGATCTAAGAAATAGACATCTTTCTCTGTCGAAAGCAGTGTATGGAATGATACATGAACACAATTTTTGTTACCCCACAGCGAGAGACGAGGAGATTATTCAAAAGAAACCGGCAACTTAGTCAGCTTTCTTAATAGTAAAACAATAAAAAGGAACTTCAGTGGAAAAAGTGAGCCATTCACCGGGAACAGCTGTAAAATGTGGCGACTGGATAGAAAATTTGCATTTGTTTCAGAGTTAGCTTTCGGAAATGGGTTCAAAGAATGCAAGTCGTGAACACCTCTTTTAATTTTGATATTTTGAGGCTGAGAAAATAGATGTCAAAAACGTAGATGGGAAGAAGATAATTTTTTAGAGATATTTTAAGTGTAATAATTTTGATATATTACACTCACACACATACATATATATACATACATACAGTGTTACAAATAAATTTATAAAACCATTCAAAATTTCAACACTTTTGAAACAAAGAAAACATTAAAGCAAATTTTAACAAACGGATACAAAATAAAACAGTTTTTCAAACTTGATTAAGCTAAGAAACGAAAAATAAGACGTATATTATTTTCGTACTTAACGATTTTTCGGAATTACGGTGTTATGTAAATATAAGACCATTTTTTCTCATCGTTAGTGTCGGAATTTTTCCGAAGGTAAGTAAAATGTATATGAAGAAAAGCGCTGCTGCTTGCAGTTCGTAAAGTTGTCGTAATCGATGACAACTTTGTGAAGAATTGCTACACCGGCTGAATGTTCTGCAGAATAATCAGCCGCTAGTGTATATTGAAGAGCACCTACCTTCTCTTCCACATGAGGAAATCCCTACTCTACTATTCCTTTCCTACCGACGAAAACTCGAAGACAACTGTAACATGCTAGTTCTATTTCCAGGAGGCAGACTTTTATGATATTGGATTACAAAATATTATCACACTATATAACAAGTGTTATAAATCACAAATACTTCTATACCTCTTACAATAAATCTTTCCATATAACTATATTTTGTTTCTTTTTACCAGCTGTGGTAAATTTACTTTCAGGGTAGTTTTCGGAGAACAATTTGTACTTAATATTATACTGAAGTGTAAAAAGTTTTTGTAATTCTGAATTTCTTATATCGATTATTTAGGTGTTCAGAAAGGAGATATGGTAGCACTCTATATGCCCATGGTATTAGAACTAGTCATAGCGATGTTTGCATGTGCTAGAATTGGAGCAGTCCATTCTGTAGTGGTGAGTATCACAGAGACCATTATTTGAACAGTAAGAGGTCTGCACTTATTATTATAAACACATGGCTTTAAAATAAAGAATAAAAGATTATTCACATTACACCATACTGAACCTCTGCCGTTCCTTAGACAGAAATTATTGAGTTTTCTCCTACATCCGGCACGAGACGAGTCTTAGCCGACTCTCTATCGAGAATGAGTAACACAAGTCTTCGTAATTTTCTGACTGTTCACCATTCATGACACGGGTAGGGCTATATTTGGATACGGCATGATGAGCATGAATAATCTTAATAAATAATATTTAAATACTTATATAATTTTAAATGATTTTTTTATTTTTCTTTGTTGATTGAGAATTGAGATTTATTTTCATTTTTGGTGAATTCTAATGATTACTCTATAAACAAAGCAAAATTCTTAGAACAAAGTAATCAGAAAGAATATTTTAAACACACTCGAATTTTTCCCTTGCATCTTGGGGAATTCACTGACATATATGCTAATATTTAGATATGCAGAATATATATACTTTTAATTTTACTCACCCATAGTGGCCCTTTCCGCGATGCTCAAATAAAGATTGAGATATTCATTATGAGAAACAAGAATTTAAAAAAGGGGGAAAATTAAAAGACAATTTTTTAATTTCAACAAAATGTACACTTATGCATAGTAGCATATTTACTCAAAAATTGTGTATTTTATTTATATGTTATTAAAATATTTTCAGCATTGTTATATTGCAGTATTGTCTGTTACACTATACATGAAAAAGATGCAGGATTTTAACAAAGACTTACAACAGCGATTATAATTAGGAAGTAAGGAGTGGTTTGAAAGATATAAATTACATGAATTCCGTTTTGTTATTTGGCTAATTTCGCCAGATTAATTTATATCAAAAAATCTCTATGTATAGATTAGTAATTCAAGTATTATAATAACTTATATAATTATACATGCATACATATATATAAGTGTATGTGTGTGCGTGTGTGTGGGAATAATGAATCCATTGATTCATTTATTATTATTATTATTATTATTATTATTGAATAGCTATTTTGTTATTCGCGAAAGACATTCGCAGAATAAAAAGAAAACATGTACTCTTTTTAAAGAAATACTTTATGTTACACATATCAAATCATTGCCTATCAAACTTGTGTTTATTTCAGATAAACACCTGGATAGTTACGAGGCTGAAAACTAATTTATGCCTACTTAAAACTTCAAGTAATAAACAAAGTTTAGAAATACCAATTTATAGCTTTTCAAAGTTATTAAGGAATTATAGAACATAATTAAATTGGTCTACATTTTACGTATTTTCATAGCGATAACGATCTAGTAGTTATCAATAACTACTAGATCATTACTTTTTTACTTATTAATAAAATCACGTGTTTATTTTAATTCCCGTAAACTTGTGTTTCGGTGGAATAAAAAACTCTAATGGAAAGTTCTTTGGTCAATGTCCAAAATGCAATCATCTGGACATTACCTGTATGTTCAATGGAATTTCAGCGCAGTGAGGGAAAATTTATATCCGTTTTCCTACTTATCAGATGAAAATCAAAGACAAAATTATTTTGTGAAACTCAAAATAGTATTTTAGATTATGCAGGTAAACATAAGTTTTTCTGGAGAATCATATTAAAGAAAATTCAAGGCACCTGTTAAGAGGTTTGAAGGACTTCAAATACATGTACATCTAGAAAAATTAAACAAAGTAAACAATGCATTTGCAGGATAAGTTACATATTTATAATAGCATTTTACATTGTTATGAACGGCATTTCCAAAAATCTATTAGTTGTGAAGAAACAAAAGTCAAACAGAAAGAAAATATTTTTGCTTCTACATTCCCGTCATCGATAAATCTGAGACATCATCTCTTCGGTTTTGTGTTACTAATTGTTATCGAGAATTAAATAAAATTTATACCTATATGAGAGGTAGATGTATAAGAAGGTGCCACTTAAGATAAATTTTTGTTGGAAATTTTAAAATTATTTTTCATTACTTAAATTAAAAGCCTAATATAAGATTCGGTTGAGTTAGAGAGTTCAGCTTCTATACCTGAGTTGCATACATTCTTTCTATAAAAACATTTTACTTTTAAAAGCCCTTAAAAGAATAATTGGGATTGATATAATCGGACTTAATCGTAATTTTTACAAAAGATTACTCAGAACCTCAGAATAAGTAGATTTAAAAGCATTTACAATTATGTTTTCCTGTAAGTGATATGATGCAATGCAATGGGCTCCGTTTAATGTGATCAGTTTGGGTCACCGTGATTTTGATAACAATAACCGATTGATAACAATAAACGATATTCAAAATTAGATAAATTTACCCCCCCCTTTAATTCACACGTACTAAATTTCAAAACAAAATGAAAAAAACACCTTATATTTATGTACTGTATATTATCCTTTGAAAAATAAAAATTGTATACATAATTAAAAAAATTGGTCAGTTGTTGACTGTCTACAATTTTTTTCTCATTGATAAATTGTTCGTGATCATAATCAACCTGTCATAAAGATTTAAAATTTCGATCTTTTGTTTTAATGTTAATGCATTTCGCGTACTGGCTTCCATATCGACAAGCTGCATGTAAGTGAATATGCACCTTCTCAGTTTCGATAAGAACATGTTGCCTTCCTGTTCTCTGACAACCATTGACCACCAGCAGGGTGTGCATATTTCTGAAAAATTCCAGGAACGTGTAATTAACCCCTCTTTTGATCATTCCCAATTTCCCTAGTTTGAAGAGGCGAATTCTCGGAAATTCAAACAACAGTGAAGGGAAAGAAAAGAATGGGTTCCTTCTGAATACATTGGGAATATTCCTTTGCCAGTTAAAATGAGGTTCGAAAACTGATGACATTAACCGATGTAACGATCACATAAAGCGATAATTTTAACATACAAATGAATAGAGAAAATCGGGACCAAGTGATTTCGATAACAATAAGCGATTGATAACATTAACCGCGATCACATTAACACTTTGACTGCCATGGCTATCATATGTGATATCCAGTGATATTTCCGTTGAGACACTGGCTATCCGATATGATAGCCATGGTGTTTTAACACTTCAGGCCATGGCTATCAAAGATGTTATCAGTTACATGAAAATCGTATTGGAGTTTGATTGTTGGGCTCCCTACGATGTGTTAGGTATACGTGGTTTGCGCAAAATGGTATATGTGACGATTTTATGAGCTAAGTTTTATGAAAAATTAAATATTTGGAACATGCAACAAAAAAGGGAATATATATAAATAGAGAGAGTTTGTTTTAAAATATTGTTTGTTTTGAAATATTGTTTTTATATATAGTTTTATGTTGAAAAAATACAAATTACACAAAAAAAAAGTTTGGCCCCGTTGTGAACATTTGCAATTTTGGCTTGGCAGTCAAAGTGTTAAGCGGAGTCCACTGTATATCACTTAGCTGGTTTTTAATAAGTACTTTATAAAAAACGTTGAAATTTTGAAGTTTGTATCATTAAATACAGTATTAGTTTTTAAAAATATATTTTATTTATAAAAATAATATATGGTGCAAATATGAGCTATCATTAGAATTTTATTAGAATTATAATTCTTAATTAACAAACAATAGTGGTGTCCTCTCTACAAATGTATCTATTAGTTTTCTTTATTCATAATATAGGCTAGAAATAATCCACAATAACAAAATTCTAATTAAATTTAAACATTTTTTATGACAACAATAAAATTAGTTATTGTTGATTTATTTAAGTAAAATTCGATAAAATCTTATTAATTTGTCCTTTACTGCATAAAACTATTTTTAAATAGAGTATAGATCTCTTATTAGAATCTCACTCTTATTAGAATAATTACTTTAATCACTCTTATTAGAATTCTTAATTAACAAACAGTATTTGTGTCATTTCTACAAACATATCAGTTAGTTTTCTTTATTCCTAATATTTTATTTCTTTATTCCTAATATATTTTATTATTTTTTTAATTGCGGCTAGAAATAATCCGCAATAACAAAATTCTAATTAAATTTAAACATTTTTTATGACAACAATAAAATTAGTTATTGTTGATTTATTTAAGTAAAATTCGATAAAATCTTATTAATTTGTCCTTTACTGCATAAAACTATTTTTAAATAGAGTATAGATTTCATCCGTCTTTTTATATTTCCCTCACATTTTATACGACTATGAGCATAAATTATAGGCTCCATATTTCAGTGCCTAGTTTACTCAGATAAGTACTTAATTAGTTGAATGCTGCTGTGTTAAACAAATTGAAATTGCTAATATGTGGCACTGTATTGTAGCTAACATTATACAACTTTAGCCATAATAATTTAAATATGGGAAATGTATTCAATTACACATCACCAACGTATACTTCACTGTTGAGTTGATATGTCCTGTTGCTAAAAGTAAAAATGTTAAAAATCTTATTACACGTTCACCTTAATTTCAGTTTCACTTGTAAAATTTTAATGACATTTTTTAATAATTTAATAATATGCGTTTATTTATTTATTTATTTATTTACAGTTTGGTGGTTATTCCGCAGAATCGCTCGCAGAGAGAATCCTGGATGGAAACTGTAAAGTTGTCGTCACAGCTGGTAGGAAATCATACACTAAATCGTGATATTTCAATATTCGAATATCAACGAGATAATATATCTAAAGATAGATAGAGATTATCTATTCTATAGATTGCTTAATTGGAAACCTAATCAAATTTTCCTCATAAAGAGAGACCTTTCCTCTCCTAGATTAGTCGCTCGAGGTATTGACATGATGATCTATTATCTAAATAACGGTATTATCGTTTACATATGTCATAGGTGTTGACAGTCATTCAACATCGGATTTAACTGTTAAGACTCAATCTGCTCCAAGAAATAACCTTTTGGAGTATCTAGTAATAAACTTAAAATTATACCACAGCCATTGCTGCTGTAAAACAAATTGCATACCCGATAAAATAGGGGATAATTCTAAAAAATTTAGACTGGCAATATTTTATTAGTTTTTTTACTCAGTTTCCTAGTGTTTAAACGCATTTACAATTATGCTTTCTGCAATTGATGTTATGTAATACATCCCTTAACTGGTTTTTAATAAGTACTTTATAAGAAAACGTTGAAATTTTGAATGTTACTATCATTAAATACAACATTAGTTTTTTAAAATATAATTTATTTATAAAAATAATATATGACGTGAGAATGAGCTATCAATTCGCTCTTATTAGAATTCTTAATTAACACTAGGTTGCCCGAGATTTCTTGTATACCTATATTGCCCAAAAACAGCCAAAATGACTGCATTGTGAAAAAATAACAAATATGTAAAGAAATTTGTTTCAAATTAATTTTTAATATTATATAATAAAGGAGGGCGGAAGTAACTACAATTATTCATAAACCCATTTATATGTTATAGAAAAAGTCACCAAATTCTAAGAAATTGTGTCATTATATTTCATAATTGTTTTCCTATTTGAAATTAAAAAACAGTCAAAATGACTGCCTTGTGCAGTCTAGTGTTAACAAACATCAATGGTGGCCTCTCTACAAATGTATCTGTTAGTTTTCTTTATTCTTAATATAGGCTAGAAATAATCCGCAAAAATAAAATTCTAATTAAATTTAAACATTTTTGGGGCAACAATAAAATTAGTTTTTGTTGATTCATTTAAATAAAATTGGATAAAATCTTAATAATAATTAGTCCTTTACTGTATAGTACTTTTTTAAATAGAGACAATTACAAAGACTGTTTATAGACAATAGACTGTTTATAGAATGTTTATAGACTGTTAATTACAAAGACTGTTCATACACCTTTAATAATCTTGAAGTGAAAATAATAAAATAATAGTTACAAATAATAAAATACTGATTACAAGTCAAATGATTCTTTATATCCTATCTTTATTTAAACTAAAATATTGTTTGCTACTTTGAAAGTTCTTATATTAAAAATAGCTTACTGGTCTCATATTATAATTTTTGTTTATGATGAGACAAACTGTTATCTTGTAAGTAGAAAAAATTTTAAAAGGATAGATTTACGTTTCAATATAAATAAGCAATTTATTTATCAATGCTAGAACTGTCAAGCAGATTTCAACCACTAAAGGAACAATGACTAACCCTTGATAGTACATACATTTCTTAACATTTTCAATAACAAAAATTTTGCTTTTCAAATAGAAACTACTACAACACAAAGAAAAAGCAAAATATTATGTATACATCTACATTGATTGTAAACAAGATAATGAAATGTTCATAATTCAATAAATTTAATGAATACATGTTCATCACCTATTTCCTAACATGTAACATAAGGCACAAAAATACGGGTAGGAAATGTATAAACGCAACCTGCGACAGTGACGTAAGGTGATATTATGGATACAAATAACCGTATACTGATATATCTAAACGATTTAAATAAATAAAAATAAGAATAATATTTAAATAAATAAAAAAAATAATATTTAGATAAATAAAAATAAAAATAATAAAATAAAAATAATATTTAAACAAATAAAAATAAAAAAATATTTAAATAAATAAAAATAAAAATAATATTTAAATAAATAAAAATATAAAAATAATATTTAAATAAATAAAAATAAAAATAATATTTAAATAAATAAAAATAAAATGATATTTAAATAAATAAAAATAAAAAAAATTTTAAATAAATAAAAATAAAAATAATATTTAAATAAATAAAAATAAAAATAATATTTAAATAAATAAAAATAAAAATAACATTTAAATAAATAAAAATAATATTTGAATAAATAAAAATAAAAATAATATTTAAATAAATAAAAATAAAAATAATATTTAAATAAATAAAAATAATATTTAAATAAACAAAAATAAAAAAATATTTAAATAAATAAAAATAAAAATATATTTAAATAAATAAAAATAATAATAATATTTAAATAAATAAAAATAAAAATAATATTTAAATAAACAAAAATTAAAAAAATATTTAAATAAATAAATAAATATATTTATTGTTCAAAAAGGAGGAAGAAAATATTTACTAATATACTTGTAAGAAAATCAGGGATATTTCAATAATATACTTCGGTTTACTATAAATTTTTATACAAGAGGAAATCAAAAATAAGAAGATTAAAAAATATTAAAATAAATTCCAAAAAAATTTTTAATCAATTTCTTCACATGTCTTTGAAAAAAATAAGCAGCATTCTTAGATATACGTCACCTTTAAATTTCAAATATGAAAGATCTTCAAAATTATTCTACAACACTTTAAGAGATTAATATAATGAATTTCTTTCTCGAAATTCATTTCAAAGAAACATAATAGTATAAAACGTTTGTATAATGGACACATTCTTAGAGGATACTGCTAACACTGTGCAAAAGATAGATACTCTTTTAATAAGAATATAAAGTTTGTTCAATAAACTTAACAAAATTAAAATTTTAATTTAATTTATGAGCTTAGGCAAAAAACAAAATAGAGCATCTGTCATGCATTATCAGCTTTATTTCTAAGCAGCTCTAATTTTTTGTCGCTAGATTCTTTTCTGAGTAAACTGAGAACAGTTTAAGATTCTTTTGTTCCAACAATCGTTAATAAGAAATGATTTTCCTAAATATTTGCATTTATCTTTTTTGGTTAAAAATATTAATTCAATGACTAGACATTTAAAAAATATTTTTATTAAAATAATTTTTGATTTCAGACGGCGTGTGGAGAGGAACAAAACTGGTTCATCTGAAAAATATAGTCGATAAAACTTTAGAAATGTGTAAGAGCAGGTTAGTATTGAAAAACTGTTGTGTTGTGCTACGACCAAATTTAAATTATTAAAGTTATCTTTAATTTCAGAGGCCACTATGTGACTGCTGTGATAGTTTTGCAACATCAGATGAATTTGGCTTCCACAAAAAGACTGCAACAAGGCTTAGTTAACGGAAACAGGAAATGTATTATTAATGGGTACAACTTAGAGGTGAGATTTCGCAGCATGACTCCATAATCCATGAAAGGCGCTAATAAATCTAAAACTTTTTATTGAACATTCTGAAACCTCACACCTTTAATTTTTCTTAAATTAATTCTGAAATGACTTCTATAATACACAATAGAGCCTAGTTAAGTTGTGGGTATTAGAAAATTGTGCCAACTATGCCTAGTATTGATGGCGATAATTAGTGTACTGCTAATAGAAAAGTATCTAAAAAAGTCTATTGCTAATTTTTACAAAGCATAAGTTTCGTACCTCTCATACCACTTTAAATTTAAAAAAAAGAAAGCATAGGTTATGATTTTATGTTGCACCCGTATTTTTTAAGATAATATGCTACATTCAAGCGTACATATGAAGGTAGCAAATGCAACCTTCAGGGCCGAGAGTGTTAAGGATAAATGTTAATTGCCAAGCATTCACAATTATAAAATATCACAGGTCGCAGTAGAGTTTTACTTATATTAATTTTGATGTTAGGGCTAATGTATCGAGATTTAAATTGATTTTAAAGTCATAATAGCATCTATTTAATAACATCTATTTACTTATAAGAACAACTGTCACGGATATTGTAACTTACTAATTGTAAACTGATCGAATAGAAATAAAGATTGTGTTTCAAGAGTATTTCTAATTTTCCATATTCGGTTTATTTTATACTTACATTTCAGTTGTATATCAATTACATGTCAGTTACAAATGTCATTATTATGTACTTCAAATAGTAGGTAAGTCTAAATGAAAATTAACCATATTCTTTTGTTAGTTGAATACTTTGTATTTTCATCTGTTCTTATCAATACAATAAGTTTCAAATATTTTAAATTGTACTTACTCAGAACGATGTTTCAAAGGTTGGTTGTCAGGTTGCCAAGTCTTAATAATAACTAAAAATTGAAAAAAAAATGTATTAGTACCAGCAAAATCAATGTGGCCTAAATTCTAAATGATATAATTTTTTTTTATTTGCGTTCCCTCATTTCTTGTAAAATTTTGTCCCTAACCGTGGGTAGAAAAATGTACAGAAGATTCTTTATTTATCAGAATTGTCTAGAAATGTCTATTTTTAGAGAAGCGAATGTCCAGGTCAGTCAAATTTATGCAATTTTTATGAAAAAGTTTTAGGAAAAGGATAGACAATGTAAAATTATTATATGGCAGAGCATAAATAATTTAGTTAATAAAAAAAAGAACATGAACATAAATTTTAACTTTTTTTAGATTTATAATCAGTACAGCACACACACAAAAAAATGAAGTTTATGTTATTGTTTTGTGAAAAACGAAATGGTAAAATCGTTTTTCGTTTACCCTTTGACCAATTTTACTACGCTGTTTTCTTAAAATCCTTTTTTCAGCAAGTGTGCTTAAATATCGTTAATAACCTGTTATTGTTGTCTTGTATCACTTGGTCAAACCAAGCATAGTTTTAAGGAAAAGGGTGCGCCTTTTGTTTAAACAGCACCTCAAGGGTGAAAGTTTGACTTCTTGATCTAGTGGAACCTCGCAATTTTGAAGCAGGTACCAAGCAGAAGATCTGTAGACTTGGCCTGCCCACCCTCAGAGATATTTATTGAGAACTTGGAGGACATTGTAACTACGAACCTATTTTACGTGCCCCAGTCACTTTTAACGATCACGGCGGATCTTAGGCCGGCTCGGGATTCGAACCCGCAACCCCACAGTTACGAGAGCGTTGCCTTTGATGACTGAGCTACCACGACCCTCTTTAAAAGTAAAAAAAATTAAGTAATGCTTCAGTAGGAACTAGTGTGATTTTTAATGAGTTACATTATTTTCTTTATCGGTTTCAGGATATTCTTAAAAGTTCTATGTTTCTTTAGAACCACTTCACTCACACACAACATCATAGTCACTCAGCTTAGTGACGATGGATACGACATCATACAACAGTTAACAACATTCCAATCCTGAATCGTCTTTAATCCACTGTTGCATTGCTTCTTAGTTCACATTTTAGGAACAATTTCACTTTCTCGAATTTTCTAATCAGTCCTGTCACAGCCTTCTGTAGGAATGATTAATGCTTTTTTCCCGTTCCGTATAATTAATTCTTGTTATTGAGAACCTACAGTAATTATATTTTATAATATGATTTTATTTTTATATTTTCATGACACTTAATACTTGTTTATATGTATTTTAATGTTAAATAAATTTATTTGAATTTGACAACTCGCATTAATTTTTGCACGGCCGCCAAATGTATGATGAATGTCGGTTTATGCACTATTGCTCTAGAGTATCTACAATGTTTGAAAAAAAATTAAATTATTTTAATGCTTAATCCTTCTATAAATGAAAACTAAATAAAAAAAATATTTTTTCTTTCTATTAAAACACTTTACCGCTTATAGCGCAAAAGTGCGGAAAAAAATAAATGATAAAAAATAATTACATTAGTTACTAAATAATATATCGAGAGGTAAACCAGAAGGTAAACCAGGTAACAGAGAAATAGACCCTTTAATAATTCTCTAGTAGTTCCATTTGAATAGACATAGCACCGTAAATTCAACTATTATTAAAATTATTTGGCGAGATAACTCCTGTATACGATCCTGTATAAGACTGCATAATGTTAAAAACATAAAATTCCCCACCGTTTCGAGGATTTTGAAATAAAACCTAATCTTCTCTCTGTGAGTGAAAACTATCTCTTTTTAAAAATTTTCTTTGAAAATTTTATACTAAAATTCTAAAAATCTTCAAAACTGAAAATTTAAAATATAGTCATTCATCGTTATTGAAACAAATTTTAAAATAAAAAAGTCACTTTGCGAGTTTAAATTTTTTAAACATTAAAATGTAACAATATTGTTATAAAAAAATTTGTTTCACTATTTTAAACATTATTATGTTCTAAGAATATTAAATTTTATTCTTTTATCCCTTAGAAATCAAAATATATTACTATAATATTCATCTCTAAAATTAATGGTGTGGATATTGTAATCTAGTGATGAAATTGTGTATAAGTTATACATAATTAATTTTTAGGTCTCCTGGAATCCAAAAGTGGATGTTTGGTGGCATAAAGAAATGGAAAATGCCTCTGAAATCTGCGATCCTGTCTGGGTAGACGCAGAACATATACTTTTCACCTTATACACAAGGTATGCTAACATTTAATTATGTAATCTAAAATATATTTTACATCATGTTATAACGATTGAATTTTAGAACTTATATAAACTGAAATTTTATCGCACAGCATAAAAAAAATCGAGACGCTTTATGTTCCATCTAACTGGCAGGAGTTTTGCTGCAAGTTTGTAGCTTCAAAATTGTTATGACAAGTTATTATCCAGAAAAAATCAAACTTGCATCCCAGATAGCATGCAAGTATGCATGCTATCTGGGATGTTAATGGAGAACAGTTAAATAACATCATAAAATAATTATTTTCTAATTCTTTAAAGTGAGGACTGCATAACGTCCACCAAAAACAGCACCTGACGTATTAGACTCGTCAAAGTCTACACATGAAAGAAATGACGACCCTCAACTGGTCATTGCATGTTTAGAAATTCAACCCTGGCTTAGAGGATCCATAATACTAGTCCTGAAAATCAGCAAACTCCCTTATGAAGGTTTGGGAATGAGCGTCCACCGAAAACATCTCTTGACGAATAAGACTTGTCAAAGTCTACAATGGCACAGGAAATAAAATGATGACCCCAACTCGTTTTTATGTTAAGAGGTTAAACCTTAGCTTGGAGGATCCCACAATCCTAGTCCTGAAAATGCCCAAACTCTCTCTAAAGTTTCGTGTATCAGCATACACCACAACTAAACATTACTAGTTTCGAAAGACAGAGGTGATCCTGCAAAAGTTACACGTCTATCCTAAAAAACTTTAGAATACTGCCATTTGGAATTACCAATTTAAACACTACCCTCGATGACTGGGTTTTTTTTTAACCAAACGAAATATCTACGTGTTAAACCTTATAGCGTTTATTTCTTTGTGTTTAATTTAGAAGAAATTAAAAACATTAGCATAAATAAAGATGTTACTTTAAAGAAAAATAAAGAATATCCAATAAAGTAACAATATTTTGAAGAAAGTTGATCAGGAAAATCAGGTTTAAAGTTAGCAATTTTATTTATTATTATAATTTAGCATATTTGAATGTGACAAAATGTTTTATTAAAATAATGAGCCACGGTAGCTGAGTGGACAAAGGCAACGATCTCGTAAGTGAGAGGTTGTGGGTTCGTAACCCGAGCCGACCTCAGTTCCGCCGTGTTCGTTAAAGGCGGTTAGGGCGAGTAAAATACGTTCGTGTTCACATTGTCCTCCATGTTCTCAATCATACCTCTGGGTTTGGCAGGCCAAGTCTATGGGTTATCTGCTTGGTCTCTGCCTCAAAATTCGAGGACGCACATGAACAAAGACGTTCTTTTACCTTAACAGTGCTCATTAAAAATAAAGGCACACCCCTTTGCTTAATACGAGTAGCTATGGCTCATTGGTGCTTGGTTTGTCCAAGTGGTATCAGTAACAATAATAGAAATCATTGCATGCTAAAGTTTGTCTGTTTTAATTTCCTAAATACAATAATAAATATCTATAATACTCATTACAATTCTACAAAAATTTATGAGATTTTCAAAATTTACTTTGTTTACATCAATGATTTTAATATTTGTTTTAAAAATATTATCGTTTGTCATTAGCTTTATTTTACATTTTCTTTTGTGGTGTGGCAATATTTGAAAGAAAGAATAATATTTTTTTTTCTGATTAGATTGGAGTATTGTAAGGTAACGGAAAGCATATATATGAAATTAATAAAAGAAATCTTGTGGTGCTTCTTGCCGTGTTTCCATGAAACAGTCTATATCATGCAGTATTTGAATAAGAAAACAAAAGCTCGTTTCATCTGTTATAATATTAAGAAATTATTCCTCTTAGTTTTTGCCGATCGTCGGTACCGGAGTTAGTGGGTTTGAATCCCACTATGGCATGGGTGTTCGTAGCCATTCGGAATCGGCTTTAAACTGTAGGTTCCGGTCTCATTAGCCTTCGGGTGCAAAACAGTAGACCGTAGCGCTCCAAACCAAACCTCTTAGTTGATTACAAAATAAAAGTCTATACAAATTGAAATAGAAGGAACTAAAGCTATGTTATATCCCAATTCATAATATTTTAAAACTTCTACTCTATAGATAAGCCTGTGTCAATTTTCACTTAAGTCAAATATTATTTATATAACGTTATTATAAGTTATCAGTTAAGTTTTAAGTTAGAAACTGTTTTTTGCCGTTTCAGGGTATTAGATCCTCTGTAACTCGAGAAAATAATTTGCGATTTTAAAAAGCATACCCCTTCTTATAAAAAACACATTAAAAGGCAATTTTCAAAAATTTTAATTAGAAATACATAGAATTAATTCACCAAAAAGAATTTTAAATTATTTATTCAATAGAAAAATTGTCGAAGGGAAAAATATTTTTGTTAAGTTTTAAATAATGGTGTTTGACAAAAAAACAGATTGGAGTAGAGTAAAATAATTATGCTGTTTAAAAAATGTCTTTCGATAATAAAGCATATAACTAATTTAACTTTTTTTCACAAGAAAAAGTTATTTTATATTTCTGATCGAATTCTGTCTTTCTGAAACTTCCTTCTCCTCTTAATAGTTCTATTTCTGTGGTCCAAATTCATTCATATATCCGCAATAGTAAATTTCACTGTTTAAGAAGTTTTAAGTTTAAAAACTTTCCTGTTTAAGAAGTTTGATTTCCTCTATATCCCATTGTGATTCTTTATTAATATTTTAACAAACTGTTATACAAAAGTTATACTTGGGAAAGAATTGAATGATGATAGATACTAGCAATAAATAGCCTTTAATAGTAATTGTTTCAAATTGAGTTTTCATGATGTGTCATTAAAGCCTGGCAATTACAAATTTTTAATAATAAAGGTCAATTGAGTCCTTTTCACGAAACACCATGAACGGGAAGGAAATTTATAAATCACATCATTATATCTATTATTAGGAAATCAGCAGAAATCTTTAGGAATTAAAAAACGTTAAGGTAAATTAATATATCCTCATTTAAAGTGCTTTTAGCCTATATTTGTAATGTGTTCCTTAGTGTTAAAAGAATAGTTCAAATATTATTCTTGGTAAATATTATGATTCCTTTCTCTTTCAGTCTTCTTAATGTAATGAAGATAATGATACAAATTTCGTTACATGATTTCGTTTTACAATTTTCCTTATGCAGAGTAAGCCTGAAAATGGCACAGACATTCATAATTATATATATATAATATATAATATATATATATATACATATATACATATATATATACATATATACATATGTACATATATACACATATATACATATATACACATATATACATATGTACATATGTACATATGCATACATATATACATATATATATATAGGGGAAACCGGGGTAAAATGGTCCGCTTTTGTGAATTTTGAGTATTTACTCTTAAACTAATGATTATTTTAATCTGAAAATATATATGCATATTACCTATGTATTAGGCTTTATATTACACTCAGTCAAAACCAATTATTATAAATACTTTTTTATTATAATTTTTTTAATAGCAAGTGACAAAGTGGACCATTTTACCCCGACCCCGGGGTAAAATGGTCCATGGCATGGGGTGAAATGGACCGCAAAAAATTTTCTAAAGATAACTTAAATGTATTACATTATTTAATAGTACAAAACATAAAATGTATTATATTTATTTTCTAAAGCATAATATTAGCGAATATTGAAGTTAATGAATAATATACCAAAAGATTTGTGTGTTACTGAAAGTCTATTTTCTTGAGAAGCAGTAGGGTGTGGAAGATTTATTACAATATCTTGAACATTTCCGAGCAATTCATCAACATTGTCATGGAAAATGAACACATTTTGATTCGGTTTTTGCCTCATAAATTTCACAAGAACGTAATCTTCATAATTTTTTCCTGTTATTAAACCAACAAATTGAACCACTGTCTTTTTTGTCAAAAATATAACCAAAACATACTTGCCAACTTTTAATTCATTATCAAAATTATATGACATATTTCCCAAATCACTTGAACTTTCTGATCCACATAATAAATTTTCTTTATTTGCTTTAAAATGCACAGATTTATCATTTTTCTGCATCGTTAAGACTAACATTTTTTCTAAATTCTTCCTAGCTTTAACTAAAGCAGCATTTTTCTGTTTTAATTTTTTCTCTTCCTTCTCTTTGACATCTTTTTCAATCATCGTTTTCACTGGTGTATCAGTTAGAATTTTTGATGCACCCTTCTTTCATTTGTTTGTTGTCTTGCACATACTAGCTTTTGCTAAGGGGCATAATTCAAAAGGTGATATTGTTTTCAACTGATGATTTCCACTTTGTACTGATTGTGATGTATTTGGTTGCTGATCATCTATGTTTACGCTTGATTGTTGATCACCTGTGCTTGTTTGACGATCAGTTGTACTCGGTAATTCAAAATCTGGTGACGGTTGATCAGTCACATATGATGAGAGATACTGGATATCCTCAAAGATGTTTTCAATGAATGGCCATATATCTGTTACTTTCAATCCTGATTGCATGTTTTTTAAATTATCACACATAAAATCAACTTAAAAAAGCATATGGGTTACAGAAATTAAAAAAAAAACACAACCTGGAAAATGAACCATGGTCCATTTTACCCCAGGTACTGGTGGTCCATTTTACCCCATGTGTAATTCTGGCAAAAAGTGTCCAAAAAAAAAGAACAAATCTTATATTAAATTGTTTTAGCTGCATTAAATATAATAATACATTATCTTAGCTCTTTATTGTGCAAAGTTAAATCCTCCAAATCACAATTCTTAAATGAAGAGAAGAAGATATGTTATGATGAAAATATTTACTTCTGACTACCACAAATCAACTTTCTAGAATAAAATGGCTCAATTGTCAGATAAACACACAATTACACATTCATTTTCAAGACTGCAGTGCTGTCATTTATGTATCAAAGTATTAAATATTAAAAATAATAAATAAAATAAATAATAGGGGGTGGTCCATTTTACCCCAGTCTCCCCTATATATATATATATATATATATATATATATATATATATATATATATATATATATAT
This sequence comes from Pardosa pseudoannulata, assembly GCA_032207245.1. Classification (NCBI taxonomy): domain Eukaryota; kingdom Metazoa; phylum Arthropoda; class Arachnida; order Araneae; family Lycosidae; genus Pardosa; species Pardosa pseudoannulata. Next base: position 86,752,983 of record CM063506.1, read on the forward strand.
ATATATATATATATATATATATATATATATATATATATATACATATATACACATATATGTAATCCATATTCCATGCTCTTTCAGTCTTCTTAATGTAATGAAGATAATCATAAAAATTTGGTTACACGATTTCGTTTTACAATTTTCTTTATGCAAAGTAAACCTAAAAATGGTGCAGTAATTCATAATAATTGCACACACACACACACACACACACACACACACACACACACACACATATATATATATATATATATATATATATATATATATATATATATGTATATATATATATATATATATATATATATATATATATATATATATATATATATATATATTTATTTATATATATATATACATATATATATGTATATATATATACATATATATATATATATGTATATATATATACATATATACATATATATATATATATATGTGTGTGTGTATATATATATATATCCAAATACCACTCAAAGACTAATCACTGTTATGTAACAACAAGGTCTAAATGACAGAATTTTTGAATGGTGGGTCTTTTCTTAATAACACAGAGAGTCAATGAAAAAGATTCTTAGTTCATCTCTAAATTAGCATATTACGAAAATTAGCATTTTGTTTTAGAGAATGCACTAAGAAAGAGCCTTAGTACATTTGAAAAGAATCTTTCTTAATAAACTATCTAAAACAAAAAAAAATTTGATTTAGCTTTAGTAAATGGAGAATTACCAAAACACGGGCTCTCAACTAGTTTAATAATGCACTTTTAAATCATGACTAAGTTTATTAAAAGCTAAAAATCACATCATTTTGGGCCATTTTGGCAGTTATTTACAAAAAAATCGCCAAAAGATCAGGTACTTGTACATTAAATATTCTCTTTTGATTGACTTACTGTAGGAAAAATTTGATACATATCTACGATTTTGATGTAGTCATATACTAGATTTTATCCATCCAACTTCTCGCATTTTTGATTACTGTCGAAGTACACGAACAAACATAAATACGTACTTTTAAAAATACATTTTGTGACTTGTTCCTAAATTACTATATTGAACTAAATGTTGATGATTTCTCACAAATATATTTTTTTTAATTCTACAAAAAATATTTTTGTAATATATGTTAATAGAATTATATTACAATATTCATATTTTTCAGTGAATACAATTTTGTAAAATATATTATTTTAAAGATAGCGTCAATATTTCTTAAGTATTTTTACCTCTTTAATGAAACTGCTCTCTTTTTCACTAAGATCCCAGTCTGTACAAAAAAAAATCTTTTAGTCGTAAGAAAAAGTTTTTGATATTACATTTAACATTCTATGACAGATGATCAAATCACGAAAAGTAAAACTTTGTAATTAACCTCTATAAGTTAAAGTTGGTTTATAGAATTTTCTAACCAGCATTAGAATATTACCAAATTATATATTGCTAATCCTGAAATATTCTTCCCGTTATATTGCCATTTCAATTTGAAAATCATTATCACATTGATAATGAGCAAACGATAATTTTTTAAAGCTTTTCCTAGGTAGTTATGACGTAAAATTAGCGTATAATAAAATAAGATAGCTATTTGTATTATTGTATTATTTTAAGGCATAGTTATCTCCGTAGCTATAGCATTTTGTCGAAGATTTATCTTACTTTACAGTACCATTTCTCTGCTATAAATTTTAATCGTTTAAATAGTGTTTAAGATGTTTCGTAAATAACATAACATAATATGTAAATAATAAAGTATTCATTCACATTAAAAATCATTCCAGTCAACAAACATACAGCTCCATATGCGTACTCTCTTGTGTTCTACATTCATCATTCTTATTTATTAATTATATTTGGAAACAGTGGCAGTAAGTGTTTTTTGAAAAAATCATACGATTAATAGAATTATTTAATCTTCTTAAAAAATGTTTTTCTGTGAAGTGGAAGTGAGATCATAATAAAATAGTTTTTCTTACTCACATTCATAAAATTATTTAATCATTTTAAATAGTGTATTTTGGTAGAAGTGAGATGAGGATAAAATAATTTTTCATATTCGTATTCCCAGAATTATTTAATCATATTATATACTGCTTTTTTGTTGAAGGGAGATGATAATAAAAGAGTTTTTCTTATTCATATTTATAGAATTGTGTATTCATTTTGAATAATAGTTTTTGTGGAAGTGGGATGATAATAAAAGAATTTTTTTCTTATTCATAAAATTATGTATTCTTCTTAAATAATGCTTTTTTTCTGGACGTGAGATGAAAATAAAATATTTTTTCCATAAGAAATTTATAAAAGTTAATATATTTTTATTTCTTTGTATAAATATTAAGGTCTACTTAAAAATTGGGTTTCCCTCGGCAAATTTAAAAATTTGGCAAAAATATTGGCGATATTTACTAAAACACAAAGGCAATCCATCCAAACATTGTATTTCTTGCTTTTTCTGGCGACTTCAATTCATGCACAGTGCGCCATCGTAATAGAATTATATTCTCTTAAAGAAAACGACTTGAAAACCGGACATTTATATTTATGGGCAGTTAATCGCTTAACAGTTTACAAACATAACAGCTCCAAATTATTAAAAATCAGCCATAGTGAACCATTAATGGTTTGTTATATCTAATTTTTTTAAACATTGCACACTTTTAATATATAAGGAAAGAGTTACACAATGAGAGTTGGATGCAAATATCATATAAATTATAATATAGATACAGACTAGTATATAGCCCATCATATGACGGTATTAGTAAAATTTTTAATATTCTAGAACTATTAAGTACCCAATGAGGCATGTAAAAAATGGTCTGTTTTTTTTGGCTGAGAATTATCTGGTTCACTCTCAATAATTTATTTATCGTCATACTCCTCTAGAGTCTCCCATCCTGTAATGCAGTTTAGAATCACATTGAATTCATTTAGTCAAACCGTATGGTTATGTATAATAAACAAACACACAAAAGAACAAACTTCTTAATTTCCAAATATATATAAATTTAAAGTTAGATATTTATTAGTCCGTGAAATAGACTCCTAGACTTATATGAAAAGAATTTATTGTTAATACCGGTGATAAAATTTTCATTGCAACAAAATATAATCGATGATTCAATTTAAAATTATCACACATGTACCTAATATATTATTTAAGCCAAATATAAAAGAAAATCATTTACGTAATATCTAAGTTCAGTGATAAAAGATACTAAAATAGTGTAGACGATATTTAAATAGTTTAAAATATGAAATGATTAAATGAGATGTTTAAAGGAATGACGTCACAATGCTAGAAAAATTGTTATTTTTACCTATTTATTAAGTGATAAATGGATAAATTTAATCGGCTGCTCTTAACCGGAGAAAATAGGGCTTGAAATAATGGCATTAAACCCTCGAAAAGGGGGAAAGGGTTAGATTTCGAACGTTTTAAAGACGACAGTATTTTTTGCTGTGATATGAAGCATATTTATACCAACTTATTTTAGAATCGGATCGATAGTTTAGGAGAAGATAAACTTTATTTGCTTTGAATGGATGCCTCTATCCATTCCAGGTCCAACCGCTTCATAAATTGGAGGACAGACGGACAGATAACTTAGGCTATTATTATTGGCAGGGGAACCCAATTCTTTAGTCAAGCCAAATTGTATTCCTATGACCGAATTTAGTGAATTTTAACAATTCATTATGTATAAAGTTTTCATGGATACTTTTCTTTTTGTTCCTAAAGTGGCTCAACGGGCAAACCTAAAGGATGTGTACATACAACAGGCGCCTACATGGTGTACGGAGCACTATCTTTCAAATATGTCTTCGACTATTTTCCTGGTGATATTTTCTTTTGTACGGGTGATATAGGATGGCTTACTGGACACACCTACATCGTCTACGGATCTTTGCTCAATACAGCCACCTGCATTCTAGTGAGTACAATTTAAAGTTGAAAAATACTTCAAATTATTTATTCATACAGCTACATAAACCATACAAATTTTTATTTGCTTATTTATTTTTTGTATTTGTAATGGAAACTGAAATTTTTTTACTACGATCAAATTTTAGAAAAAAATATACGTAAAATACATTAAAATATATTTTTTATAGAATAGGATAAAGAAAGATGTCTTGACTTTTGATATGCTTTTGCAATATATATCACAACTGTAAAAATTACAGAAAAAAATCTTCAGAGAGGGAAAAAAACACTTAATGTACTTATAACACATGATACAGCCCTCTCCTGTATCAAACATCCTTCGTTATGTAGCCTCCACACTATGGCCAATTGTTCACCACTTCCTGATAGTGACCTTAGACGGTAGTTTACGGGTTGCATCCACACACTGGGCCACTAAATAAGCCGAGCTCGCGGATTCGTCCATACGATTTACTGCGCACTTTAGTTGCGCATCTGTCTGCCTTTGATCTTTGGAGAAAAACCGCCTCCGATGCCATCGTCCGCTAAGGCTATTTTATCGTCTGCACCATCGACCATGATAAGCCATAACCTTATCCAGATGGTGGTAATGGCTTGCAGTGGACCATAGTGTGGAAGGGCCTTTAGATTTGTGCGTGTCTGGGAAGTCTATTTAAAAAATAGGGGAGTTCGGCTTCCCCTGTTGACTTCTTTCAGAAAGTGTAAAGAAATGGACTGATTCTTTACGAGATGTTATATTAAAAGAAACAGTGAATTACTCTTAAACTTCCTTTCCATTAATACTAGAAAATTAGAAAATACAAAAAAAAAATGTACAAAGAACCAAGCAAGATAAATATGATCAAAACACTCTTCTGCATAATACAATGGAAGAGCAATTCAATTTCCCTCCAGTTTGCCTATCGTTGTCCCCTGTAGTAGGAATGGAATAACCTTGGCACTCCGCAAATTAATATCACATTAGTAGCTAAACTATTAGGCTACTTCACGCATCAGGGCACATCTCAACTTATGATGATTCTAGCTTTTGTTTCAAACGAAAGGGCAATTTATTGTTTGCCTACTGGCTACTGTAAACATGAAAATGAGAAGGGCATTATAGTAGTCCGTGACGTTGCGCGAAATTGCTCTATAGTTACGGATGTAGAATAATTTCTTAACCTTTGGCTACATTTTTGGCGATTTCGTTAACTAATTTGGTCGTTTTAGCACCGCGCCGCTTTCGCTTTCAGATTACAGTTCAATCTGATGTACTGGGAATTCCATCGTACACAGCAAATGAATAGAACTAGCGTACATTTAAAATTATTTCTGAAAACCTATGGATATTATGGTCGACTTCTTATAGAAGTATCTGCTGTGACTTTAACTTTCCGTTTAGATTTCATATGGTACCATATCATTTATTTTTATTTTTCAATTTTAATCTAGCAATATAACTTCTGGTTGAGAAAAAATATCATTAACTTTTCATTTTGTAAACAACTTCCTCCTTTATTCTCACAAATTTCAGAGCAAAATCGGTGCTTCCGAAATTTCTTTATTTTTCGTCACGCGAAGGCTAATTTCGGCAACATTTGCTGAGCAGTAGAATAATATAAATCGCATCTGTTTCAAATCATAAAGTCATAACTGAAATATAGACATGATTCAATATTTAATGCAAAGTACAGAAAAACATTTTGATTCATTTACCTTTCAATATTTATTTTGCATTTAACTAAATATTTATTCATTATTTCCAGTATATATTTATTAAGTCACTATCCATTACTTCTTTACATTTATTTCCAGTTAATTCTCTTATTTTTTATTTTTCCATTGATTCGCTTTATTTTTGACATTAATTTGTCTCTCTTTTTTTAATGATCTGATGTTTCAATGCCTATTCGGAAAAAAATAATGATTCAAGATAAATATTAAATATTAAAAAAACATTTTTGCAAATTAGATTTTTCCTTTTCAAAACGTTAGATAATCATTATACTTCAATCTATATCTACATTAATATTGCCCAGTCATATCATACATTCTCATTTCTTAAAAATGAAAGTCGTAGGAAACCCATGCTTCTTAAAGAGCTTAATGAACTAACTTCTTTAAATGCCTTTTCATTATTACTAGTTGCGCCATCATTTCTAGGGACACTCGCCAAGACTATATATAATATCAACAAAATTATCAGGAATAAAAATATGTTGCCAAGACTAAGAGAATATGGTACTTTTTCAAAACTTTTTTTATTTTATGTGTTGCAATAAACATTGTAATTTTTTGTATTTTAGAATTTAATTTAAAGCGCATTTAAGGAAGTAAAGTCTGTCAGAGCAGTTCATTTAATCATAATTTAAATTTTTTAAACTTATTTTTGTGTTTTTTAAATAATATTTTTTCAAAAATTTATTTATTTCTTCATTTTTAGATCTATCATACCCTTTCATAAACAAGACTGCATGGAGTTTTAGATATCTCTAAACTATGTTTTTAAAAATAATTTTACTAGCTCTTATATATTTTAATTTTGGCTTATAATTAATTCTGATGTAATAATTTTTTAATCTTATACTACAATTTTGTCACTCTCTAGTATAAGGTTGTATACACAAAAAAATAATGAATAACCATTTCTTATTTTAAATTATTTAAATATCGTCTGCATTATTTGCATATGTTTTATCACTGAACTCACATATTATGTAAATATTTTTCTTCCATATTTGGCATAAATAATAGATTAGGTACATACGTGATATTTTTAAATTTAATTATCAAATTTTTTTTTTTTTTTTTTTTTTTCAATGAAAATTTTATCACCGGTATTAACAAAAATTTCTTTTCATAAAAGTCTACGAGTCTATTTCACAGACTAATAAATATCTAGTTATATGTCTTTGGATATTAAGAAGTTAGTTCATTTGTATGTTTGTTTTTTATACATAACTGCACAGTTAGACTAATTGAAATCAACGGGATTCTAAACAGCATTCACAGTATCGGTTTGGTTTGGTTTGGAGTGCTACGGTCTACTTTTTGCAACTCGAGGGCTAATGAGACCGGGACCTACAGCTTAAAGCCGATTCCGAACGGCTACGAACATCCATGCCACAGTGGGATTCGAACCCACGAACTCCGGTACCGAAGGCCAGCACCCTAACCAATCGGCCATCGTTCGGCCAGAGTATTGGAGTTTGAGGAGTTAATTAGAGGAGAATGAAGATAAACAGATTATTGAGCACGTACCAGATAATTTTCAGCCAAAAAACAAACCATTTTTTTACCTGCCTCATAGGGTACTTTACTTTTACAATTCTGGAAAATTAAAAAATTTACTAATCTCGTCATATGACGGACTATATGCTAGTATGTAAATAACTTTATAAGTATTCAACATACAGATTTCGAATTCTGGATGCATGTGTAACGTCACAGTTACGTATGTGTAACGTTTGCATGCATAAACTTCGAGTGAAATTAAAAAAGCGAATAAAAAGCAGAAAATTATTTAGTTGACGTAAAGCGGAATTTCAAGGCAAACATTGCATCACAATTCAATATGAGAAACGAGACAAGAAGTTTCATAATGATAGTCTGATGTTGCGAAGATCATTTAGCCGAAACCCCTTAAGATCTTATCACAGGTCAACTCGTGTTGAAAAAGCAGCAGATTTAGTTTAGGATTCCTTTACCCGTTGAAACATACTCGGATTTCTGGTATGATAGCAAAAAACTTTTCAACTAATTAAAGATCGTATCAAAAATTAACCTGGACTAAAGTAAATCGCTTGAAAATTTTCAGCTGTAACACAAGAAATCTCCAAATTCTTCACCAGTAAAAGGAATCATAAACTAACGCGTACATGTTGACGTGTAATTTAGTCTTAAAGGTTGCCTCAACTTCAAATAATTAATGCCAGGTTATTTCGTTTTCTCGTTTCTGACGTTGAACTGTAATGCAATATCTGTATTGTAATATTACTTTAAGTCAAATAAATATTTTTCTACTTCTTAATAGCCCTTTTAATCCCATTAGCCCTTCATAAATATTTTTCAATTTTCCCCGACTGAACGTGGTTTGCGATACCATGTTCTATGACTGTTTATCCTCCCCTTTCTGCCTATTATCCATCTCCCCTCTAAATGTGTAGGTCGAATTCAGTAACACTTTGAATATGTGGCATAATTTACCTTTATCTGTTAAGAAGCTATTCAAATTTCCATACTGTTATTGCCTAGCTTTTTCACCTATACTAGGAGTAGCATGTCCTGGTAGCTTTGTCAAAATCAGCTCTATAAATTTAGAATTTAAAAGGTATCTGACATTTTAAAATTAAAAAAATAAAAACGGCTAAGAAACTATGAATTTACGGTTATGTTTTGCATATTTTATATAACCTGTCTAAAAAAACTAACGATTGTGTCTAAAAAATTATATAAATCTTGTCAAGTGGTATCATTATATAAATCCCGTCGGGTGGTCTGAAAAATTCTACTTGAACTAACTTCTTGTTGAGTGGGCCTTTTCACCTTTACTGAAAATAGTTGATTTTGTCAAAATTCCGTCATGCCCTGAAGACCTGAAAGTGCTTTGTATTGGTAACTTGCCTAATCAACAGTTGCATCAGATACAACTTGTACAATGCTAACTTTTTCTTTTCGTTCCACAGTATGAAGGAATTCCGACCCATCCTGATCCAGGACGTTACTGGGACATCGTCGAAAAGTATGGCGTCACGCAGTTCTACACCGCACCCACAGCTATCCGGACGCTCATGAGATTTGATGACTCGTACGTCACCAGGTAATTAGTCATACGACAAACACACTTATTTCCAATTTATTATCAAGGGAAAAAACGAACATTCGGTAGCTAATGCAATCTTAATTGTATATTAATGGACTGAATTCTGGAGAAGGAACAAGCCGTCCTCGTGACTCAACATGATCAGGAACGTTTGCCTTTTATTCTGACAGACTGAATATTGGGTAATACTCCTACTGAATTAGTGTCAGAGCAAAAAATCTTACACGCTTTCAATAACATCGCTGTTAATACACTAAACCATAGATTCTCAAAGTAGGCGGTACCTCCCACTCGTGAACGCTGAAACTTTCTTGAGGTATGTCAGAGAGTTCAGAAGCGATTAAAAAGAGCGGAAACGTTATGACGGTGTAGGATCTACTTACAGAAGAAACTAAGATTAAGGATTGTAAAAGGGTTTTGCGTACGCACACACAATTAAAAAATCACTCGAAATTTAAATTCCTCGTTACAATTACTCTCAAAAAACTCTTTTTAATGTATAGGCAACAGTTTTATGCATTATACATCATGGGGTAATCATGACATAATAGAATATGGGGTATAGACTTACATTTAACCTTAAGGATGATATTCGAAAAAGAGAGAGATGGAATACTGTGAATGAGAAAGGATATTTTTATCTGGTTTTCATTGGTTTGAAGAATCATCCTGTGCTGAATATTGTTGATTTGATCATTCGTAAAAATGTCTTTCATTTGCAAACCCTCGTCAGTATAAACCAATATTTCAGCAAGGAGGAACAAATCCCCCTTCATCTCTCAGATCTTTTTTATCTATTCTCTGTATAGAAGTTTTTAATCAACTATGTCATTTAAAAAAGTAATAATAAAAAGATAATGGTAAAAATTTCCTTACAGGATCTTGTAAAGCCAATTTCCTAATGAAGGTGAATCTAAAAATGTGATCGTCTTAAACATATACCTGATGATCAAAAAGTCCGTATAAACTTTAAAAATTCATAATAACCGAAAAATAACCAAAATAAAAAACGGTTTGCAGGGTTAGTGTCGCTAGGGCATGGGATTTTTTTTTTAAACAGAAAATAAATAACTCAAAAAGAGTCGATAGAGGGCGCTGATGTACACAAGTCAAAGAAAAAGAAACTCAAATAACAAGCAGAATGCGTCCAAATCGTTGTTACAACAGTATGTGTTTCACATGACCACCACCACAGGAGATAACACACTGCGAACATGCCTCATTTAAACATGGTCGTCCGGTTCTTACACCATCCTCCAAAGTTCCAGTTTCCTCAAACCGCTGAACAAGCTTTATGGGGCCTGTCACTGATAAAGGCCCTTTTCTACTTCTGACATTCTTCTGAATTCGGAACTTACGCAAGGCAACGGTCGCTGATTCCTGGTTGACGTAAAACAACTTCACCAACAAAGCTTTATCCTTCGCACTCAGCATCCTTGTTTAAAGGCTTTAAGGTAACACCTTTAAGGTGGTGTGGCAACTGGACCATACGGGCCGATCCCTTCAATCCAGAGGCTTCTGTCAGTAAGCACAAAAATGACAACGAGCGAAAAATAAACACATAAACGAGCAAAGAATTAGAAGGGTGGATTCGTGAGTTCATAACACAAAACTAGAGAGTAGAGAGTTTAGGGATAGAAAAACATAAAATATTTTTGTGGCCAATGACATCCGTACGAAAAAAGGCCGCAAAAAATTAGAATAATAGTAATCAAGATCGAAAAAATTAAAAATTTTGGAAAAATAAAAATATATGATTTAAAAATAAATAAATTGCATTAAAAATCCGAAAAGAGCCTAAATAATAATATTTAAACATAAAAATAATTTTTATTAATTTAGATTAGGTTTTATAAATTTTTGTCTATTGAATAATTATGATCAGAAACGATAAAGTTAAAATGTTTGAAAAAATAAAAATATATGTTTTAAAAATAAATAAATTGCACTAAAAATCCGGAAAAGGGCCTAAATAATGATAAATAAACGTAAAAAAAAACAATTTTTTTATTAATTTTGATTAAGTTTTAGAATTTTTGTCTTCGCCGGGAACAGAGCAATCCTTGTTCGCATACGGTTGTGTATTTATAGAAGCTCAAGTTCATATAACATTCTCATTTTCCACCGAAGTCGCTCGAACCAGCGCCATCTGTCGGTTGTTCTAGAGGTTTTTTTTTTTTTTTTATCTTATGCCCTAGCGATACTAACCCTGCAAACCGTTTTTTATTTTGGTTATTTTTCTGGTTATTATGAATTTTTAAAGTTTATACGGACTTTTTGATCACCCGATACATAAATGTGTGTGTACGTAGACTGTGCATGTACATTTAATCTTAACTCACATAATTTATATCCAATATCTATGTATGTATATATGTCTACTTCGATGTATACATATATGTGAATGTGCGTGTGTATTTTTATGCATATTTATACAAATGTGTATGTATATATAGTCATTAAATATAGTAATTTGTGAACACCAACCAAACCACGTTAGAATACTGTAGTGTCTCGTTTTATTCCAAAGCATTGATACTCGATTCATTGTGCAATAATAATGGGAGCATTTAACATTTGCAGTCTTTATTTTTTAATTCTGATCTCTTTTTTCTTTCTACACGTTCTTGTTCCAGACACAACAGAAGCACTCTGCGAGTTCTGGCATCCGTAGGCGAACCCATCAATCAAGATGCTTGGTTCTGGTATCACAATCTTGTCGGAGAAGGCAGGTGTCCCATTGTTGACACATTCTGGCAGACGGAGACAGTAAGGCATAGTTTTTTTCTCTTTATTTAAGCATGTTACTCATTCGCACACATAATACTACTATTTTTGTTTAAATTTCACTCACTGTGAGCAGATGGAAACTGAACAATTATTCTAATTCCTCTGAATATCTATTTTGAAGGAGCCTCAAAATCAGAAGAATCAAAATTTCTAAAATTTAAATTTTTTAAATGTTTACGTATTAACTCTTTCATATATAAGTCATTTCTGACTAATTTATATTGATGAAAATCCTAATTATTATGAGATGCATGGTAAAAAAAATTTGTAATTTAAACAACTTTTAATGTTACAGTCTGTTTCATTAGTGATCGACTATCATTTTAACCCTCTCCTTCCTAATGGGCATAAACGTCACATATATTAGATTTCATTCCCTATTGAATAAATTAAACCCAATTTTATATAGGTTGTTAGGTTATAATTTTTCTTGAGGAATTTGAGAACAAAAATGTGATTAATACCCATTGATTATATTTCAATTTTTCTAAACGTTTAGTCTGCTTTAAAAAAACGTAGTACGTACAACTGTGTTTAAGGCATACTCAGTATAAAACAACTATTATTGTTCTTATTAAATAGTAATTTAGCATTTTTAATGTCAGATTTAAGAAATATTGAATACATTTTTAGTGGGATATTACAGTCCCAGTCGTTATTACAAGATAATATTAGAAAATATCATATGATAATATAATATGTTTGCTTTTATGAAACATTCAATAAAATTTTTGCTACATTATAAGAATATCCTATACAATTGGAACAAATTATCTCAGTTAAAAATAATTCTGGGACATATTGTCCCAGGTGATTTCCAGGAAACGGGAAAAGTTAAAAACTTTAAATTCATTGTACATTTCTTGGCATGTGAATATTAAATAGTAATTTACAATTTTTAATGCCATATTTAAGAAGTATTGAAATACATCCTTCTGGTGGGATATATTGTCCCAGTCTTTATTACAAGATAATATTATAATATAATCAAACTACACTTCATGGCGAAATTTTAGTCATGCAAAAGTCGAGACGGAAAAGGTTAAGCACTATAAGATGTTTAAACCTAAGATTTACACAAATAGAAAATATTTGTGATAAAAGATGTAAACACAGCATTGCAAAGTGAAGCTTTATAAGAGATAAAGCTGTATGTCAGGATTTCAGTCGATGTTCTTCTCAAAAATGGAAAATTTTGTACGAGGCTCAGAAAAACAAAAAATGTCGAGCCAGATCAAAAAATTAGGAATAATAGCAGATTCTTAAAAATTCAATTTCGGTTATTGGAATATTCATAAAGTTTTTCAAACCTCAAAATGTCTAATAAACAACGTAAAGCTAATTCAGAGCTTCGTGTTCAAAAAGATGAAGTGACAGAAAATGTTTTTTACGGTTCTCAGAATTTTGTAATAAAACATATTAACCTTTTTTTGTTTTTGGCTACAAACGGAAAATGTTTTACCCATCCCTCCATGACTTAAGTATTTCTTACTTAAAAGTGAATATATTAAAAACATTACCGGTTTCAAATTGAAAGGAAATTAATTTCTTTACTAATTCTTACTGCAGGAAAAATTATAATTTTATTTTATATTTTTCATGTGAATTCGAAATTTCATTTTCTACAAAGTACTGTATAATTCTTAGACTGAAGTGACATTTCTAAAGTCCCATCAGTATCTACTGGACACAAATGAATACATATAGTGCTGCCATCTAGCGCCTATCTTCAAACATAATTGCAAAACTAAAAGTTGCTTAAAATTAGAAAAAAAATTAATGCAACAGTTTTGTATTATTTTCATAAAATAACATTAATTTAACAAAATACCGAGAGAAAGAATCATTCAAATTATTTTATTAAAAAACACAAATTAGTTAAATTACATTCAAATTAGGTTCCTAGGATAATAATATAAATATAATAACTTTCTTAAACAGGGCCATACCTATAATTTAGTTTTAAAAAGGGGAAGAGGCTCAAACTCGACTGAGCTCTACCCTAATATATCTCTCTTGTTTCATAAAAAACATAAAATTTAATAATACAGGTACATATATGTGTGTGTATGTCTAAAATTTCAAGTACTGTTTTGTGTAATATGTTTCATAAAACGTGTAAAAAAAGTTTTGAGCAAAAACACTGAAATAAAAAATGTCAATAGGAATTTAAAAACTTTTAAATGAAATTTTCAGTAATTATGCAGCTTAAAAAATTTATATTTTAAAATGTACTTTTATTTCAATGATAAGATAAAGTAAACTACGGAATTTCGAAGAGTCCTGACTTTAAGATGGCATTGGTCATTATAAAACAGTTTTCTAAATTATTTAGAGCTAGGAAAGTTTTACATATATACAATGAGTAACTTTACAGCATTTACAATCATATGTTTAAAAAATTCAATATTTGTGTAAAGAAAAAAAAATGTTATTCATGATTTCTCATTGTTTCCATCAAAAATTTTTTCAGGCACTCCTAATATATCAGCACATTAGAATTAAATTGTGTATATATTTAAAATACTAAAACACAATTTAAATTTTGAAACGTGTTTTTTTTCACAAAAATTTAATTTACAAAGACATTGTATATAATTAATAGTTCAATCTAACAACAACTGTTAAAATATATTTTTTGGTTAGAAACAAGGCAAAATTTGGTGAAAAAAAATTAAACAAACAAAAGGTGCATTTTAGAAATAAACTATAATTTTTTAAAAAAAATATTTTTAACGAAATATATTTTAACTAGCATATAGCCCATCATATGACGGGATCAGTAAAATTTTTAATATTCCAGAACTGTTAAGTACCCAATGAGGCAGGTAATAAAATGGTTTGTTTTTTGGCTGAGAATTATCTGGTTCACTCTCAATAGTTTATTTATCGTCATACTCCTCTAGAGTCTCCCGATCCTGTAATGCAGTTTAGAATCACATGGAATTCATTTAGTCAAACCATGTGGTTATGTATAACAAACAAACAAACTTCTTAATTTCCAAATATATATAAATTAAAAGTTAGATATTTAGTAGTCCTCGACTTATATGAAAAGAATTTATTGTTAATACCGATGATAAAATTTTCATTACAACAAAAAATAATCGATGATTGAATTTAAAATTATCACTTATATACTTAATCTATTATTTAAGTCAAATATAAAAGAAAATTATTTGCTTAATATGTAAGTTCAGCGATAAAACGTATGAAAATAATGCACGCGATATTTAAATAATTTAAAACAAGAAATGATTATATGAGATGGTTAAAGGAAAGACGTCATAATGCTAGAAAAAAAATGTTATTTTTACCTATTTATTACGTGAATAAATTGATAAATTTAATCGCCTGCCCTTAGCCGAGGAATCCATTCCAGGTACAACCGCTTCAAAAATTTGCCGACAGACACCTTAGGCTATTATTATATAGGGGATTGAAATTATGTGGGCAAAATTTGAAAGTAACTGTTGCGTAAAATTTCAAGTTGCAAAGTTCTAAGGTAATCATTTTTAAAGGTCTGATTTTGTAAGCCTTGTATACAAAAATCCTTTTGCGTGTGTGTGTGTGTGTGTGTGTTGTAGGCAAGTTTTACATGCACACCTTTGCTACACTGATCCCCTTTGGTGAAAAGCGCCAAGCCAAAATGACGGACTTAAAGTAAAGCAAAAAGTACCCCTATGGCCGGGAGCACTGGATACTTTTTGTTGAGCCACTGTTTTGTGTCTATCCAAACATCCGAGTGTGCATCCCCGCAGCGGCGCGATAAAATGTACAATTTTCGAATATCTCAGTATAACTTATTGTTTTGATAAACAAATCAGCTACTCAGCAAAAAATATCTAGTACGTGTCTGGTCTAATTGATATTTAAGATTCTAAAAACCAAAATACATATATATATAGTTTAAAAATGTAAAAAGATATCGACTAAAATATATAGAGGAAAGGAGCAATATGGGAAAATGTCAAAAATATGGACAAGTATGGCATTATACAAGTATTTTTAATTATTTCTTCAAATCGATGAATATTATTAAGGTTTTGAATGAAATTAAACATAATAATGAAGTATAATAATAAAATTAAGTTCCCATAAAATATAAAATATTATGGGCTGCCCATAAAAATCTTAACCTTAATCATTACCACTTCCCGATGCTTATTTAAAATTCACATTTAAATCCTTCTCCGAATTATTTAAAACTGAATAATTTCAAAAAGCTATCAAAAACTACCATCCCGTCCATTCAACTGGATTCTTGATCAGAGTAGTTCCCAACCTTTTTTGACTTGTGGAACCTTTTTCAAAATCAATTTGAATAGCAGAGCACCTGATAATTATCTCTCTTATGTATTACAAACAAATAAATGGTGTTTAGGGGTAATATTACTGAAAAACTAAAAAGTAGCTAAAACAACTTGATATTACATAAAACAATATCCGAAGGATTAATGCTATATCTGTGGTTTATATTTTTCACAAATATCTTATTATATTCAATAGATAATAATTTCAGTATCTGAATCGACATCTTAGCGATTTCCGTAGAGTCGAATCTCTATTAAACGAACCTCTTGTGCAACCTTTTCTTGGAATCTCAAACATTTTGCGAGTTTACATGTAAAATAATCTCCAAAACGGAAGGGCATTTTCTATTTTACGAACTTTTTTTTTGTGATATAATTATTTTCTCCCTGTCTACAAAATTTTTCAGGACATTTCAAGCTTCTTTTTAAAAAAAAATAAATAATTAAATAAATAAAATAAAAATTATGATGAACAACAACCTTGAAGTAACTTTAAATTAAAATTTTATCATAACTTTTTATAACTGAAAATACAATTTATTTCCAGGCAATATTTTGCTTTATTCTTGTATTTCTACCAGATTTCTTTTCGTTGGGTAAATAAACAAAACAAATAGGTATTACTCTATACAAAAAGTGTTATTAATTCCTTTAAATTTTTAATGTTCATAAATGTAAGGCTTATTTTCTGTACTTTAAAAGATGAATCTCTATTTAGCGAATTTTCTATACAATGAACTTTTTGGGGAGATCTAGCGACTTCTTTAAATAAAGATCCGACTATACATATATATGTAATATATCAAAATTATTTAACTTTAATATCTCCTTAAAAATCTCCTCTCTCCGAATCTAATTCCTTAAAATCTTTTTACCAACCTCTAAATGTCTTAATCAAAGGAGCGTCCTCAACTTAAAATATTTTCGAAACATTTCCCAAAGCTTTCTGTCCTATAAATGTAAATTTTCTGTCTTTCAATACGTTTGCCAGCTGTCGCCGGCAAATGGTTCCGGGTTTTTCCTGATCTTAACACTTAAATTCGCTGAGAAAGTTTCTTGCCCCTTAGGAAATTTCTTTCTGTCTTCGCTCTTGGGTGCACTTCTGTTCGAACAGAGTGATTTTTGTTTCTTTCTTCTGTCTGTCGCTGACTAGTAAAGATGTCTGTTTTAACAGCTCTAAAATAAAGTTTTAATTAGACTTGTGCCGTTCTCTTCAGTGTGGCCAGATTGCATCGCTCGTTATTACTGCTAGCTGATTAGCTTTCTCCTTGCCCAGTAACCCGGGAAAGTAAAAACAATAGGGGCTACATAATTATTATGACCAAAGGAAATATTTTTTTTACATTTTAGCCGGTAGGAATCTATATGCCTTTAAACCCACTTTCGCGATGAACTTTATGCTCGTGACAGCTACTTTGGCAGAGGACTTTTTCTTCATGGATTTTACTTCTTGAACGTTTGGGAACTTTTTACACAACAGCTTAAACACACACACACACACGACACACACACACACACACACATATATATATATATATATATATATATATATATATATATATATATATATATATATATATATATATATATATATATATATATATATATATATATATATGTATACATATATATATATATATGTATATATATGTATATATGTATATATATGTATGTATATATATGTATATATATATATATTATATATATATATGTATGTATGTATATATATATATATATGTATGTATGCATATATGTATATATATATATGTATGTATGTATATATATATATATATATGTATATATATATATATATATGTATATATATGTATGTATGTATATATATATGTGTATGTATATGTATATACTGTGTGTATGTGGCTGGCTGTATAGGTGGAGAATTAGTGCTGCACAGAGATATTTAGTACCATGAATTTTATTTTCTCTCAAATAGGATTTTGAATTCATCTTGCAAACTCAGCCAGAACTTCGCAATTCAAACAATGCATTTCGCCACTGACATTCCAAACGTAGTCATAAACTCACGTATTATGACTACATACAATGCACTTGCGTTCAGTTTCAGAAAATCACTCAGACACCATTCAAATTGCCCAACTTTTATTCAGAATGTCATTTACAGTTTTCGTACGTCAACTCATTTAATTTATAATTTGCTGGATTATGTTCAATTTTAATTTAATCCCTCTCCTGGAACGAACAATTGCGAAATACTATAAGCCAGTGGTTAGAGATTAAAAAAACGTCGAATAAGGAATTAATTAAAAGATAGCTGAAATCATTTAAATCCCTTCTGATTGTCTAAAGTTTCCCCCCTTCTGGCAGATGAGTGGAGTTTGCAAGTTCGACTCTCGCTGATGGCATGGCTGTTCGTAACCATTCGAAATCGTCTTTAAACTGTAGGAACTAGTCTCATTAGCTCTCATGTAGCCAAATACAAGATTTGGAACTTTAATAGTGGCAACACTGCTGTAAAAACGCTACGCAACAAAACCAAAGATTGTGACTCACATACCTAACTTACCTCTCAGCAAAAAGACTCGTCCTTCCTACGTCATTCGAATGCGGAGTGACGCGAAGAACTGATCCTTGTATTAGCTTGCGGTCTAAAGTGCTGTCAGGACGTTTTCAAAACGAGAACAACGAAAATGGATAAAAATTCAATGTGCCAGAGGTCGTACAGCACGACAATGTTATCTAGGGCTTCAGGGGGGTTGCGGGGAATCTTCATTGCTTTTACAGAACTGTAGCAAGATTGGTAAAAGCTTTCAATCAAGAACGTGGCCGTTCAAATGTGGTCAACATGGCCACAGTTTGTCGGCCAGGTTGTCTTAATGTCAGCGATGCAGAAGTGTATGCTGTTGCCGCACTAATGGACAGTGATCGATGCCAAAAGATTTGTGAGCCGGCCAGAAAGACAGGATTTGCTCATGCGACTGTGTCACACATTCTGAAGAAACGCTTGAGCATGAGAAAAATTTTGCACTTTCTGCAGAACGCCTTTATCATTCTGCATGACAATGCTCGGCCACATGCAGCGCAAGCTGTGACTGATTTGTTCGATCGATGGGGCTGGGAAGTGCTTTATCATACACCATACTCCCCATATATAAGTCCTTGTGACTGTCTTAATTCCTATGATGAAGAAACTACTTTGTGGCATTCGCTTCAGAAGTGTTCTAGAAATTCTTGCGTCAATAGACCGGTCCATTCGAACCATCAACAGAGCAGGCGCTGCAACAGGTGTTTTGTTACTTCCAGATCGTTTTAAACGGGTTATGCACAATGTTGGCGACTATAATGAAGAACTGTAAAACATGGTGACATAAATAACTTTTGTATTCCATGTAAATAAATAGTTGCCACTATTAAAGTTCCAACCCTCGTAGCAGGCCGAAAAGCTCCAAACAAAACAATACTTGTTGGGTGAGCATAAGCTGCTGCATTTGGATTTATAGTTGAAAAGCATGGGTTTTTAACTAAAATATCTAAAAAACACAGAACACTATAAAAAAATTATTTTATGCCAAAGTTGTAAAGCTTAAAATTCTGAACTAAACGAGTCCTTGAATTATCTTTCAGCTGTCTCGTTAAAGGAATGTTATTCATTAATGGGTTAGTATGCTTGTTGTGGAAATGACATTTATATTTATGTATACTGCTGATGTGAATCACGGTGAAAAAAAAAAGGGTGAAGTAATCCTCCTTCTTCATTGTCTTATCAGACGTTTTTTACATCTTGAGTTCTCTAAGTGTTTGGCAAACACAACATCAAGACGAGATAAATAAACATGACCGCGAAACAGATATATACAGACACTTGCTCTTTTTATCCTTCTGCAATCGACTTTTAAGTTTAACGATATGATGTAACAACTACAGTTGCATCATATTATTAAACTTCTGTATATCGTAAAAAATAAATATCAGGCGTTTTACTAAGCTTTCCTAGCTGGTTTTTAAGAAAACTTTTAAATTTTGAAAATTTCTTTATTCAAATCTAAAAGGTACATTACAGTTTTTCAAAAGATGAACACTGCTATGCTAACAGTTATAACTTTTTAACCTTTTCACGACGGGAATTTTCCCCAAAAATAATTCAAAATTAGGATTAAACACCTTGCAAAGTTCATTGTCATATTGAATTTTTAGTTCGTATCCCTATTTTTAATAGTTAAAAATTATGGATGGAATTATTCCCTACTATGGATTATTACGATTATTTGAAATAGATTACTCACTAACCTTTCAGTTGCCATTGTACTTGCGATATTGCATAACGTGATATAATCTTTAACCAGTCAGCACAGGTATCTGTCATTTTGGCACGATTATTCTTAATTTGTTTAAAACTTCTAAACACCTGTAGATTATATTTATATTACTTTAAGTTATCTTCCTGGAGGTTCAGGGGAATAAATGGTTGGTTATTTGTTGCCGTGTCCATCCGAAATTCACATAACTTCTCATGGAAAGATGACTACCATTGCCTCAAGACGTTGAACTTCTAAAAGTGGGTCTCCATAATTTGAAAACAAGACTTTGAAGCTTGACCTACTACCTCCAAAGATATGGTTTAATCTTGGAGGACATTGATACCATGAACATTTTTCACTTGCTATTAATGAACACGTCTGATCTTTGTCAGGCTTGAGCCTCGAGCCCACAACCATCCGTTCATGAGTTCGACGCCCTTACCAACTGAGCAACAGTGGTTCAGAATTATAATATATTTGAAATATTTTTTAAAAAAGGAACGAAAATTATATTAATCGTAGGGCATGTCCCAGTGCATGTGCTAAAGATTTAAAGTTATTTTACATTCTGATAATATCTTACCTGGAGCGGCTGAAAGGTTTCGAAAATATTCCAGTGAATAATAAAACAGGTTTTCTTATAATTAAAATTCTGTTTCGGACATGGTTTATAAAATAAGGCAAGTATTAAATGATGAAATATTTTATATTGTAATGTCACTGGATCCTCGGATAGCGTGGGGGTGTCGAAGTTGTAGTGACAAGACGTACAGCTTATAACAATAACCACTTTTATTCTTGACTAAAATATAAAGCTATTTACAAATTTTTACGAATGGAAATCACACGGCTCAGGTGAGCTGGTACGAACCTAAAAGTCCCAAATTCAAGGAGAACCTAAAAAAACGGTCGAGTGCCCGACATATATACGGTTGAACAGGGGTACAACTTGGACCCTTGAATCCCACACAAAACTGGAGATTTGCACTCCAAAAAACAAACCGCAACTCTCGTCGCCTTCGCTCGTTCCCTTCTCTATTCTCTTCAATCTTCCTCCGGCGAATGCCGAACGATGGCCGAATGGTTAGGTCGCTGATCTTCGGAACCGGAGTTCGTGGGTTCGAATTCCACTATGGCATGGATGTTCGTAGCCTTTCGGGATCTGCTTTAAGCAGTAGGTCCTGGTCTTATTAGCCATCGTGTTGCATAAAGTAGACCGTAGCACTCCAAAACCAAAGCAAAAAAAAATCCTCCGGCGAAAACTCGCGCAGCCTGACGTCACCTTTCGCTCTTCCCATTGGATTTTCCTTCCCAAGTCGCAGTCCTGCCAACTTCCGATTGGTTCTTTCGTTGGCGCCGGACAGTCTGTCCTTCCCGCTTCGCGTCCGACCTTCTAATCACCTCGGACATCTCAAGGTGTTTCGAACCGAAAATCTTTTGTAGTTTAATGTCAATTCCAGATCGAATGTCGCCTTGGCCTGGGTTTTAACAAAACCTCTTTGTGAAGCCAATGAGCTGCAGCGATATGTTACAGAAAAGTAAAATTTAGTGATTAAAATACATGTTTAATGATGATTATTTAAATTTCGTTTACTCAAAACTATAAATACAAACATTATTAAAAACACCTCTTTCATTATTATTTAAATATTTTAAAAATTACTTCTTTTGCATAGATGATAAAAGCTATCTAGGAAATTAAATAATAATAATTGATAGCAAAAAATGTTCGAAAATAAAATAACGTTAATAACTTTTTCTACATAAAATTAATCTTACTTTAAAGTTGTTTTGCATAAAAAGTGCTTTAAATACGATGTATAATTTTTTGCTTTAAGGTTTTGTATGTTAATGAGTCTTTTTTTTTCGGGGGGGGTCTCTGGCCACTGTCCCACTATAGATCGGGGTGTAATTACCCCTTCTTCTCCGTTGCTATGCTATATTTCTCCTTTGAAAGTTAGAGGAGATGAGCGGGAGTTACGTTGGATTCGAGATGGACAGAGCATTTTGGAGAGAGACGATTTTAGGCGAGAGATAGCGTGTTTGTTAGATGTACAAGTGTGCAAATAACGTAAATAGAAATAAAACTCCTTCATTTTTAGAATTTTTCATTATGTCATAATCATCAGTAACTCTTTACCGCTT
This sequence comes from Pardosa pseudoannulata, assembly GCA_032207245.1. NCBI lineage: Eukaryota > Metazoa > Arthropoda > Arachnida > Araneae > Lycosidae > Pardosa > Pardosa pseudoannulata. The sequence goes on from CM063506.1 coordinate 86,775,260, forward strand.
CCCTTACAAATTTTTTTTCATAAAAATTGCAAAAATTCATCACTTTTTTCGTTATTAAATACAGGGGAATAAAACAAAACAAAATATGTAGGTTTTAAGTTACGTTTTAATTTTTTACTAGTGTAAAAGCATTTAGTTTTAATACTAGTTTACTATCCCGAGTTATCTCGGTCAAATGGAAAAAGTTGAATATTAGTCTTTGTTTGGGAGGTTTTGAAACAAAGGACAACACAAAGGGATACTTGACATGTTTCACACTGGTATCGGGTCTCTTTTATTACTGGCTTACCTCTAGAACTTTTTTACGGGATCACAAAGTATACTGTCTCGTTGGATTGTATTTTTTACCATAGCTGGAATAACATCTGGAAAATGCGTTGGGACACTCCTTTGATTAAGACATTTAGAGTCTGGGAAAAAGATTTTAAGGAATTAGAATGGGAGAAAGGACATTTTTAAGGAAATATTAAAGTTACATAATTTTGATTTATTACATATATATATATATATATATATATATAGATATAATATATATATATATATATATATAGATATATATATATATAGATATAGATATATATAGATATAGATATATATATAGATATATATATATAGATATATATATATATATATACATATATACATATATATACATATATATATATGTATATATACATATATATATATACATGTATATATACATATATAGATATATATATATAGATATATATAGATATAGATATATATATATAGATATATATATAGATAGATATATATAGATATAAATATAGATATATATATATAGATATATATAGATATATATATAGATATATATAGATATATATATATATATATATATATATATATATATATATAGATATATATATATAGATAGATAGATAGATATATATATATCTATATCTATATATATCTATATCTATATATATATATATATATAGATATATATATATATATATATATATATATATATATATATATATATATATATATATATATATATATATATATATATATATATATATAGATATATATATATAGATATATATATATAGATATATATATAGATATATATATATATAAATATATATATATATAATATATATATATAAAGAAGAAGAGAGAGAGAAATATACAACTGTATTTGTTAATAAATTATATATTAGTGTCTTTTAATCTAGATATAACATAATATAAAAAATAGAATATATATATATATATATTTATGTGTGTGTAAGAGCGCATGTAGATAGTGAGTATATATGTATATTAATGAGAGTGTATATATATATAAATTTATTTCCAATGCAGTTAGCTACGGAGACATATTTTTATGAAATACAGAGATTAAAAACGTATAGAAATAATATAATAAATAAATTTACCGGAGTGGTAAAGGACTAATGCTGGGTCTTTCTGATGTGGCAGAAAACTCGTCACGATGATTTTCTGAAATTCGTTTTTAATCAGTGGAAAACACGTGGCCAGTCTCGCCAAAAGAACCATGAAACCAAAAAAATCTTAGCAAACTGCCAATCAAAGCTTAATATTTCATTTCATTTCCTTCATGCCGAGTAAAACCATGATAAAACAAACCATACTGACAGATTCCGTTTCGCCCGAGTTTACTCGGGATAATAATTAACTGTAATATCTACGAACCCGAGGTAACTCGGGATAATCAGGCAAGCTGTTAACCAGTGAAAATTAAAATAACATCACTCGACTGCTACTAAACTATTTACAATCCCAGACCTGCAAAGTTACAACCTTAATTCTTTAAATTCTTACGTCCTGCTTTTTCTGAAATCCAAAATCCATTCTCAAATAATTAAGTCTGTGTTTTCTTGAACGAGTTTTGCTATGCGTCAAGCATTCAACCACGTTTCATCCCAGCAGTTTTTCAGGCTCTAAAACGGAACTTTACTGTGAGAACGACTCTGACACCCGGAACTCTTACTTGAGCGAAAGGCGTAAAGAAGAAAAAAAATCTTGAATCCATTTTTGGGAAGCACCAGAAATCTTATTCTCGGGTACACTTGATTCATTTTCTTGACTCTCGGGCAGTTGATTCATTTTCAGGCAAGAAAGTTGTTGAAGATCGTAACACTTAAAGAGTTAATAGTTAAAGTTCATAAATTTATATATTAAAAGATCTGTACAAAATATTTAAAAAACATTATATTAAACATATAGAAATATAAAATTTATTGGTTAATATCTCAAGGTTTCTCTAATTCTCTTTTGAGAGGGAAAAGATTTTTTTTTAATTTATCGAACTAAGCAACAAATTTGGTTAAGGAGAAATAATATCATTAGTCACTGCTGTTTTATACTAACAAAGTTTGTTTGCATTTTGATAATTCAAATTCAAATTTGAATTTGAATTATCTTTGAGTCATAATCACCTTTTAAAACACACAGCTTTTATTATCATTTTAAGAGATAACTAAAAACATGGCCGAGCCCTTTTGCCTACAAGATATCAGGCACAGATATTCAATAAATGCAAGCCCCACCTGGCTATTATATATTTACCTGAACCCTCAACATTTAAAGAAGCAAA
>CM063506.1:86782843-86820343 GCA_032207245.1 Pardosa pseudoannulata
TACACTTTCTATAAAATCAAATTTCTTAGGAAAATCCCATAGTTCAACATTTTTAAAATAAGAAGCAAAAAAAAAATGTCAAAACTAATATAGGGTATAAGCTGCTCCTGATCAAAATCAGTTTTGACTGGTCAAAATTACAACCCTGAAAATCGTGGAAACCGGCTGGGCGCAGTTGATTCATATTCTACTCAGAAATACAAAGAAGCTTATATTGTCCCATGACCCCACGAACTTAATAATGATAAGATGCCATAGCCAGAAAAAATTACATACAACAAATATAACAATCACAATTTTTTACATAAATTACACATAATATATTACGTAAATTACACTTTCTATAAAATCAAATTTCTTAGGAAAATCCCATAGTTCAACATTTTTAAAATAAGAAGCAAAAAAAATGTCAAAACTAATATAGGGTATAAGCTGCTCCTGATCAAAATCAGTTTTGACTGGTCAAAATTACAACCCTGAAAATCGTGGAAACCGGCTGGGAGCAGTTGATTCATATTCTACTCAGAAATACAAAGAAGCTTATATTGTCCCATGACCTCACAAACTTAATAATGATAAGATGCCATAGACGGAAAAATTTACATACAACAAATATAACAATCACAATTTTTTACATAAATTACACATAATATATACGTAAATTACACTTTCTGTAAAATCAAATTTCTTAGGAAAATCCCATAGTTCAACATTTTTAAAATAAGAAGCAAAAAAAATGTCAAAACTAATATAGGGTATAAGCTGCTCCTGATCAAAATCAGTTTTGACTGGTCAAAATTACAACCCTGAAAATCGTGGAAACCGGCTGGGAGCAGTTGATTCATATTCTACTCAGAAATACAAAGAAGCTTATATTGTCCCATGACCTCACAAACTTAATAATGATAAGATGCCATAGACGGAAAAATTTACATACAACAAATATAACAATCACAATTTTTTACATAAATTACACATAATATATTAAGTAAATTACACTTTCTATATAATCAAATTTCTTAGGAAAATTCCATAGTTCAACATATTTAAAATAAGAAGCAAAAAAAATGTCAAAAGTAATATAGGGTATAAGCTGCTCCTGATCAAAATCAGTTTTGACTGGTCAAAATTACAACCCTGAAAATCGTGGAAACCGGCTGGGAGCAGTTGATTCATATTCTACTCAGAAATACAAAGAAGCTTATATTGTCCCATGACCCCACGAACTTAATAATGATAAGATGCCATAGCCAGAAAAAATTTACATACAACAAATAAAACAATCACAATTTTTTACATAAATTACACATAATATATTACGTAAATTACACTTTCTATAAAATCAAATTTCTTAGGAAAATCCCATAGTTCAACATTTTTAAAATAAGAAGCAAAAAAAAATGTCAAAACTAATATAGGGTATAAGCTGCTCCTGATCAAAATCAGTTTTGACTGGTCAAAATTACAACCCTGAAAATCGTGGAAACCGGCTGGGAGCAGTTGATTCATATTCTACTCAGAAATACAAAGAAGCTTATATTGTCCCATGACCTCACGAACTTAATAATGATAAGATGCCATAGACGGAAAAATTTACATACAACAAATATAACAATCACAATTTTTTACATAAATTACACATAATATATTAAGTAAATTACACTTTCTATATAATCAAATTTCTTAGGAAAATCCCATAGTTCAACATTTTTAAAATAAGAAGCAAAAAAAATGTCAAAACTAATATAGGTATAAGCTGCTCCTGATCAAAATCAGTTTTGACTGGTCAAAATTACAACCCTGAAAATCGTGGAAACCGGCTGGGAGCAGTTGATTCATATTCTACTCAGAAATACAAAGAAGCTTATATTGTCCCATGACCCCACAAACTTAATAATGATAAGATGCCATAGACGGAAAAATTTACATACAACAAATATAACAATCACAATTTTTTACATAAATTACACATAATATATTACGTAAATTACACTTTCTATAAAATCAAATTTCTTAGGAAAATCCCATAGTTCAACATTTTTAAAATAAGAAGCAAAAAAAATGTCAAAACTAATATAGTGGTATAAGCTGCTCCTGATCAAAATCAGTTTTGACTGGTCAAAATTACAACCCTGAAAATCGTGGAAACCGGCTGGGAGCAGTTGATTCATATTCTACTCAGAAATACAAAGAAGATTATATTGTCCCATGACCCCACGAACTTAATAATGATAAGATGCCATAGCCGAAAAAATTTACATACAACAAATATAACAATCACAATTTTTTACATAAATTACACATAATATATTAAGTAAATTACACTTTCTATATAATCAAATTTCTTAGGAAAATCCCATAGTTCAACATATTTAAAATAAGAAGCAAAAAAAATGTCAAAAGTAATATAGGGTATAAGCTGCTCCTGATCAAAATCAGTTTTGACTGGTCAAAATTACAACCCTGAAAATCGTGGAAACCGGCTGGGCGCAGTTGATTCATATTCTACTCAGAAATACAAAGAAGCTTATATTGTCCCATGACCCCACGAACTTAATAATGATAAGATGCCATAGCCAGAAAAAATTACATACAACAAATATAACAATCACAATTTTTTACATAAATTACACATAATATATTACGTAAATTACACTTTCTATAAAATCAAATTTCTTAGGAAAATCCCATAGTTCAACATTTTTAAAATAAGAAGCAAAAAAAATGTCAAAACTAATATAGGGTATAAGCTGCTCCTGATCAAAATCAGTTTTGACTGGTCAAAATTACAACCCTGAAAATCGTGGAAACCGGCTGGGAGCAGTTGATTCATATTCTACTCAGAAATACAAAGAAGCTTATATTGTCCCATGACCTCACGAACTTAATAATGATAAGATGCCATAGCCGGAAAAATTTACATACAACAAATATAACAATCACAATTTTTTACATAAATTACACATAATATATTAAGTAAATTACACTTTCTATATAATCAAATTTCTTAGGAAAATCCCATAGTTCAACATTTTTAAAATAAGAAGCAAAAAAAATGTCAAAACTAATATAGGGTATAAGCTGCTCCTGATCAAAATCAGTTTTGACTGGTCAAAATTACAACCCTGAAAATCGTGGAAACCGGCTGGGAGCAGTTGATTCATATTCTACTCAGAAATACAAAGAAGCTTATATTGTCCCATGACCCCACGAACTTAATAATGATAAGATGCCATAGCCGAAAAAATTTACATACAACAAATATAACAATCACAATTTTTTTACATAAATTACACATAATATATTACGTAAATTACACTTTCTATAAAATCAAATTTCTTAGGAAAATCCCATAGTTCAACATTTTTAAAATAAGAAGCAAAAAAAAATGTCAAAACTAATATAGGGTATAAGCTGCTCCTGATCAAAATCAGTTTTGACTGGTCAAAATTACAACCCTGAAAATCGTGGAAACCGGCTGGGAGCAGTTGATTCATATTCTACTCAGAAATACAAAGAAGCTTATATTGTCCCATGACCTCACAAACTTAATAATGATAAGATGCCATAGACGGAAAAATTTACATACAACAAATATAACAATCACAATTTTTTACATAAATTACACATAATATATTACGTAAATTACACTTTCTATTAAAATCAAATTTCTTAGGAAAATCCCATAGTTCAACATTTTTAAAATAAGAAGCAAAAAAAAATGTCAAAACTAATATAGGGTATAAGCTGCTCCTGATCAAAAATTATTTTTGACTGGTCAAAATTACAACCCTGAAAATCGTGGAAACCGGCTGGGAGCAGTTGATTCATATTCTACTCAGAAATACAAAGAAGATTATATTGTCCCATGACCCCACGAACTTAATAATGATAAGATGCCATAGCCGAAAAAATTTACATACAACAAATATAACAATCACAATTTTTTACATAAATTACACATAATATATTAAGTAAATTACACTTTCTATATAATCAAATTTCTTAGGAAAATCCCATAGTTCAACATATTTAAAATAAGAAGCAAAAAAATGTCAAAACTAATATAAGGTATAAGCTGCTCCTGATCAAAATCAGTTTTGACTGGTCATTACAACCCTGAAAATCGTGGAAACCGGCTGGGAGCAGTTGATTCATTTCTACTCAGAAATACAAAGAAGCTTATATTGTCCCATGACCTCACAAACTTAATAATGATAAGATGCCATAGACGGAAAAATTTACATACAACAAATATAACAATCACAATTTTTTACATAAATTACACATAATATATTAAGTAAATTACACTTTCTATAAAATCAATTTCTTAGGAAAATCCCATAGTTCAACATTTTTAAAATAAGAAGCAAAAAAAATGTCAAAACTAATATAAGGTATAGCTGCTCCTGATCAAAATCAGTTTTGACTGGTCAAAATTACAACCTGAAAATCGTGGAAACCGGCTGGGAGCAGTTGATTCATATTCTACTCAGAAATACAAAGAAGCTTATTTGTCCCATGACCCCACGAACTTAATAATGATAAGATGCCATAGCCGGAAAAATTTACATACAACAAATAAACAATCACAATTTTTTACATAAATTACACATAATATATTACGTAAATTACACTTTCTATAAAATCAAATTTCTTAGGAAAATCCCATAGTTCAACATTTTTAAAATAAGAAGCAAAAAAAAAATGTCAAAACTAATATAGGTATAAGCTGCTCCTGATCAAAATCAGTTTTGACTGGTCAAAATTACAACCTGAAAATCGTGGAAACCGGCTGGGAGCAGTTGATTCATATTCTACTCAGAAATACAAAGAAGCTTATATTGTCCCATGACCTCACAAACTTAATAATGATAAGATGCCATAGACGGAAAAATTTACATACAACAAATATAACAATCACAATTTTTTACATAAATTACACATAATATATTAAGTAAATTACACTTTCTATATAATCAAATTTCTTAGGAAAATCCCATAGTTCAACATATTTAAAATAAGAAGCAAAAAAAATGTCAAAACTAATATAAGGTATAAGCTGCTCCTGATCAAAATCAGTTTTGACTGGTCAAAATTACAACCTGAAAATCGTGGAAACCGGCTGGGAGCAGTTGATTCATATTCTACTCAGAAATACAAAGAAGCTTATATTGTCCCATGACCCCACGAACTTAATAATGATAAGATGCCATAGCCGGAAAAATTTACATACAACAAATAAACAATCACAATTTTTTACATAAATTACACATAATATATTACGTAAATTACACTTTTCTATAAAATCAAATTTCTTAGGAAAAATCCCATAGTTCAACATTTTTTAAAATAAGAAGCAAAAAAAAATGTCAAAACTAATATAGGGTATAAGCTGCTCCTGATCAAAATCAGTTTTGACTGGTCAAAATTACAACCCTGAAAATCGTGGAAACCGGCTGGGAGCAGTTGATTCATATTCTACTCAGAAATACAAAGAAGCTTATATTGTCCCATGACCTCACAAACTTAATAATGATAAGATGCCATAGACGGAAAAATTTACATACAACAAATAAACAATCACAATTTTTTACAAAATTACACATAATATATTACGTAAATTACACTTTCTATAAAATCAAATTTCTTAGGAAAATCCCATAGTTCAACATTTTTAAAATAAGAAGCAAAAAAATGTCAAAACTAATATAGGTATGCTGCTCCTGATCAAAATCAGTTTTGACTGGTCAAAATTACAATGAAAATCGTGGAAACCGGCTAGCTTGATTCATATTCTACTCAGAAATACAAAGAAGCTTATATTGTCCCATGACCTCACAAACTTAATAATGATAAGATGCCATAGACGGAAAAATTTACATACAACAAATATAACAATCACAATTTTTTACATAAATTACACATAATATATTAAGTAAATTACACTTTCTATATAATCAAATTTCTTAGGAAAATTCCATAGTTCAACATATTTAAAATAAGAAGCAAAAAAAATGTCAAAAGTAATATAGGGTATAAGCTGCTCACACTCTCTCTATCATCTCTTATCGTTAGTGTATGCGTGGAGGCCGGAAAAAAATGTTTCGTAAGAAAAAAGAAATCGCCAGTCAGATAAGTAGGTCAGTAGACGGAGCTTCTTTTTCTTACGAGTTTCATCTTCTGAACGTAACCAGAAAACAACGACCGTTCCAGCTCAATTGCTCCGGTTCGTTTTGTATCAGTCACCGAAAGTAATGCGTTCTGTCAGCGTCTGGCTCGGTTAACAGATCGTTATCCGCTCGATATCTCACCGTTATCCTTGTTGAATAAACGAAATTTAAAGAAAATCTAAATGCGTTACTTTGTGCATTACGAGTTCTATATGGAATGCATGAAAAATCCAATAACCGTTAAGTTTAAAATAGTAAGCATTTTAAGTGAGAATAAATGGATTTTTTTCCCTCAGTCCTTGATTTATGGCCATGTAAATTATATTTCTGAAGGTCTCTCGATGCAAAGACGTTGTTTATGAAATGCCAAAGAACTACAAGAGTCAAAAAGATTTAGTATTGTAGATTAGAGAGTAGATTTGAGTTTCTCTGGTAATAAAAGCAGACCTTCGTCTCCCGACTTTGTAATGTTCCATCAATTTATGTTTTTTTTTTAGTTTGTTAAAAATATTTCTTTAAGTTTAATGAATAAAGAAAATAAAAAAGATTAAGCCTATTTTTTCGGGAAACAGATTTGACAATATATTTAATTTCTCTCTACCAACTCTCCACATCAATGAGACAAACATCGTGTCCCCCTTTAAGGTTTGGGGAGTTATTCTGGAGCAATGCTTCCTACGGACCCCCAGGAGTCTGTGTTCCAGCTGAGAGGGTACGTAGTAGATGAAAATTAATTTGGAAGTGCGTCACCAACGTTTGGTTTGGTTTGGTTTTGGAACGCTAAGGTCTACTTTTTGCAATACGAGGGCTAATGAGACCGGGAACTACTACTTAAAGCCAATTCCGAACTGCTACGAACAACCATGCTCTAGTGGGATTCGAACCCACGAACTCCGGTTCCGAAGGCCAGCACCCTAACTATTCGCCATCGTTCGGTGTGGCCAACGTTTGAGGGTTTATTAAAGGCTGGATATAAAGTAAAATAATTGGACACACTTCCATTTTTACGAAAGTTAAAATAAATAACAAGAAACAAACTGGTAGTCATGTTTTGGATGGTAACTTAAGACAAGATTAATATTTGCTTGCTTATTGGCAATACTTAACGAGGTGACAACAATTAATTAAAAATCATGTTTTTACTGTTCAAAATACATCAGCTATTACTTTTAATAAGTCGCATCATTTTGTTAACAATCATAAATTGATCTTTCATTTTAGCAGTTTTATTTATATTTTATTTTTACCTGACCTCTTGCTGTTTATATCTATCTGTTAACATGGTTAAATCTTTCCAATTAGACCTAAATTACTATAATAGATAGTTCTTGGGGTTATTAGTATATAATATAAGAATTTTTATTGCTTTCTAGAATTCCTCTCGGAGAGTTTTCTTATTAATTGGGAAACTTCCTTTCTATTTGTTTTTCTCATTTTGTTTCGGCAATTTTGGGTCCCTCCATTTCCTCCATCCTTTACTCCATGCCGGGGCACGTATAAACGGCTAGTTCGTCCAACCCTAGAAAAGAGACAAAAAAATTGAAACACAAACAAAATATTTTATGTATGTAATCACCTCGTCAACAAATCTGAGACATCAACTTTTCAGTGTTATGCTACCAACTATTATCGAGAAGTCAATCAAATTTGATGACTATATGAAACTTAGACCTTTAAAAGTTGTCACAATATAAAACATTGTTGAAAAATTAAAGTTTTATTACTAAAATTAAGAGTCTTTGATTTGGTTGAGCTGAGCGAAAGGGTTAAATTCACGATGAACAGAATCAAACAGTATATTTTTGCCTTTATAAATCCCTTTCCTATTAAATTATCATCTTTTGTTAAAATTAAAATAGAATACAGAATTAATTAATTTGCAAAAACATTAAGTAATTTAATTAGGAAATCTTTCGTTTGTATTGGGTAAAATCAATGCTTAAAGAAAATTTTCATCGGTTTCACTTTCTTTTAGATTTGAAATTAAAATCACTTAATCGTAATTAGAGAAATAACAGCAGAACTAGTAAATGCGCCATTTACGCAAATGTTGGAAGACAGACCTAAAATAAGATATTTAGAGCGAAAATTGAGGTTTACGCTCGTATTCAAGTAACCAAATGCGGGATCAGAGTAATTAGAGGGCAGGGTGGAGGTCAAATGGTGGAGCTTGAATCAGAATAATCAAAATAATTAGGATATCTCAATTAGATCCTTTTCTTTCATTACATCAGAGGTAGATAGCATTTCAAGCATGAAGGTCACTTCGTGTGATTGCCCTTGGAATTGCTAGTAAAATCTACTCTAGTCTACTATTGTGTAGTATTGTACGATATAGCGTAATATCTTATTGTACAGTATAGTCTAACATAGCATTGTATAAAATATGTAAAGTTTATTACAGTATGGTATAGTAAAATAAAAACATAAAATAATATTTTTTTAATTTCCATATATGTGAGGGAAAGTGCTAAATTTCAAAGAAACTGGGGCGAAATGAGTGTTTTCACTCTAAAACTCTCATTACAGAACCAGATCAGAAACTTAAGAGCCCTTCGGTCTTTATCCTTTCAGAGTTTTATTTTAAGTAACTAACCACTTTTTTCAAAATATTCACGAAATTATAAAAAAAATAAGGCATATTTTCCTTATTTTGTTGTAAGGAAGAATATTTTCCTTATTATCTCTAACGTGTAAATAAGAAAAGATAGTGTTTCTACTTTTTGATATTTTCCCTACTCATTTTCTTCATTTTCACTTAAATGTCTAGATTTCATGAGAATCTTGTAATTATAAATAATTTGGAGGAAGTTAAATAAATAATTAGACTCATAATATTTATAAATTAACATTTTTTCTTCTTAAATATGAGCAATAGTCTGTGATTCATACCTGTTCTTCGTAAGTGACATTGCTTATGAAAAAGTTTTGGAGAATTTTAAATACTTATTTGTGTCTTATACTACGAAGAGCCTAAATCTTGTGATCTCTGGTTTTGGCTCAGTTGTGTTATATATTACTTTCTCAATAGTTCTCAAACATTTTATTTTGCTAGTATATGATCGGTTTCTTTTTTTGAAGTTAGTTTTAGAGAGATTGAAGTACAATAAAGTTATACATTATAATTTTCATAGCATACAATTGGACATTTTTAAATAAGCTGCTTTATAGTATTGGGTAAGAAATTATGTAGTAGAAGTACGGGTATATTTCTCACGTACGGAGGAAAATAGTATTCTCTTAACATAGTAATATCTAGTCGCGAAGTCGACGTTTTTTTAACTTAATTAGCACTCTTATATTTCTCTTGGAAAACTATATCTTTTCTATAAATTTCGTAAGCTATTGATATAATTTTGGGGAGTTATGAGCAAAACACTCATGAAAAAACAAAATGTTTAAAAAGTTCTTCTTATATCTCTTTAATATATGAGCAAGAGTCCCCAAAATTTCACTGGATAAGGATGTTTTTTACATAGCCAAAGTTACTGAACGAATTGCCAAGTATTCTTGTAGAATTTTAAACAAATGTCTAAAATTGAAAGTAGTCATGTTTACTCTCTATGGTGTGTAATTTATTGCATATCGATACCACCAAATCAGATTATTATGTACCCAGCACAGAGGGTTCTGTAACACTATTTATTTCACTTTCGTCCTGCTTGGATATTCAAAGACATTTTCTCTCAATTTAAATTACAAATCCCCATTTAAACTATACATTTTATCCTCTCAATTTAAATTACAAATCAAATTTTACAAATGACTTAAAATCCAAATTGTGGTAGGATGTTTTCCTGTTAATATATCGTTAAAACAAAATTCGATCCTGCCACCCAGCAATCATTCCGTCTGTTAATTTTGTTTGTTATGAAGTGCTATGGTCTACTATTTTGGTATGAGAGCTAATGAGGCCAAGACATACATTCTTAGTTATGAATGGTTTCAATACAGGATCTGTATAAATAGACTAGTTTTTTTTCTAATACAAATGTAGTAGATGGTTCCAGTAGATGGTTCCAGACGCGTTCGATGAAGAAGAAAGCCAGCTTCAAAACGCATCAAAATTAAATATAAGCTAGCAAGAAGATCGTATTGTTGTTCTAGAGGACACCTGTCTATATATTCGTTAAATCTTATAAGGAACAGTGTCATACTACTAAAGTTTTCTTGGGATCTAGAAAAGCAGTTTGGAAGGTGTTGGCGATAGTTCAGTAAGTAATGAGGCGTGAAACCAAAATTTCCTATTTTGAATTAGTGAGTTTGTAGAAATGTGCTTCAATGTTGAGAATGTATAGAAGAAGAACCTCGTGCAGCCATTCATCAACCAGGGTAAAACAAGGACAATGTGCAACATGTGAGAGATTTGTTGAACTCAGACCAGCAGTTACATTTTCGAATGATCACAGACCGCATAAGAATTGATAACATGGCTATGCACACCATCTTTAACCAATGATTTGAGGATGAGAAAAATCTGTACCAATTGAAAGCTTCCGGATGGTACAGCACCTTACTCAACTTGTTTTGTGGACAACAACTTTTGTGCTTCGAATGACATCACAACTCTTTTCCAACTCTTATAATGCCGATGTAACCCAGTCAACCTTTTTTTCTGATTTTTTGAGTAAAAATAATCTACGCACAGAGCGTCATAAAATTCCCAGAAAAGACTTCACAGAACAATGCTATGGGACTGTAGAAGAGATTCAAACGATTTCGACGCTCTGCTTGAAGGACATTCTAAAAAAGCACTTCCAGAACGTAGACGAGGAAAACTCTTTGGTAAAAGTGTGTTAGTGCCCAAAGGTCTTTGAAGAATTTTAATTGTCCGTATCTATATCTTCCATACATAGATCTTTTCGCGAATTTGGTCTCATTACATTTGGTACAAACCTTGTAGTTTTGGTTGTTCAACATTCTATTCTAAATTATAATCTCGTTCCTTTAATATTTTCAGGGAGGGCACTTAATGACGCCCATGCCTTTCTGCACACCACTGAAACCAGGATGTGCGGTAAGTTGAGATATTTGTTTTATTTAAAAATTATAGCTCAGATAATTATTCTTATATAACTTTTCTTCTATTACAGTCTTTACCCTTCTTCGGTGTTGAACCGGCCATTCTGGATGAGGACGGAAACGAAATAGAAGGTCCTGGTAAAGGATATTTGGTAAATATCTCAATGTTGTCTCGCATTTTTCGTGATGTGTATTAAAATTAGTCAATTTAAACTGTCTTATTTCATAATTTACTACCTTTAATCTATTAAATTTCTGGATAATCAGTAATGAAAAAATGTTAATGTATATGTATATATATTGTAAATTGCTTGCATTACTAACTCGTTAAATGTATTTTATCTTAGCATTTAGCTATGTAGGCCTAAGTCAAAAGCTTAGGAATTTCAGTTACTTTCATTATTGCTTATCAAATTTAGGTTTAGCTCTCTTATCGGATGTAGGTTTTAATTTTCGTTTTGATTATTTTATGGAGAACTGTTATCATTAAGATTGGTAAACTTTTTTATGTGACCTCGACTGGGGGGGGAAAAAAGAAAAATGTGTGTGTATATATATATATATATATATATGTATATATATATATATATATATATATATATATATATATATATATATATATATATGTTTGTGTGTGTGTGTGTGTGTGTGTGTGTGTGTGTGTGTGTGTGCGTGCGCGAGTGATGGTCTGGTGTAGAAGTAAAAATGTTTTAGCACTCCGTCATGGAAATACAGAATCACTCCCAGTTGCAGAACGTATTTCACTAGATTAATACATATTTCTTAAAATCGTTTTAACAATAACCAGGTTCCATGATGGTTTAGTGGTCAGCGTGACATGCTACACACTCGGGTTGTACAAAGTTCGGTACAAAGTTCAGAACAATGTTCGGTACAGAGTATCTGCCTGGCAGTCGCGATAAATATTTTCTTATACATCCAAAGAATGTACAAGATAAATCCATAGGTCTCAATGTCTTTTCGGTAAAAGTTGAGCAGGTTGGAGAGAAGTACGGAATCAGGAGTAAAAATTCGCCTTCTGAAGATGATCAAAATTGAGGAAAATCCCAAGCGTTGCCTCAGGATCGTCAAACAGTGAAGGCGGCCCGTTGAAGTATCAAATAACAATATCCAGAGAAACATCACTCTAAGTTATTTGATATCATTTGTTATTCTTTTAAACATAGACTAATACAATTAATATCAACTTGGTGGCCTCCATTTCTTCCTTATATCTACACCAACTTAGGTGTTGTTAACATCTTACGAATAGTCGATAGGAGAGAAAGAAATTTTTTTTGCATCATATTCATAAAGTATTTGGACGGCATAGTTATGCTATTTAATTGTGTGCTTGAACGGTACTATTTTCTAAAATTCACTCTGTTATCCAAAAATCTGATTTATTTGTAGCTAGTGATTCCGCTGAGATCCTGAGATGTTACAGATGTGAGAGAGTGAGTGTGTATTTAAAGATATTGCTAAATAAATGCAAATAGTTACCTACTCATATAAACATAACTGACATATCAATCCTTTCTATGTAAATAACATGCTATATGAAATTTTATGTTGTATAAAATAATTTTAGGTAATCAAGCGACCTTGGCCAGCTATCATGCGGACAGTCTACGGGAATCACGAACGTTTCGAAAATACATATTTTAGCCGTTTCCCAGGTTACTACTTTACGGGAGATGGTAAGAATTTTGTATATAAAAAATATAATCTTCATGTTCCAAATCCGTACTCTATGGTCTACTTTTTTCACTTATGACAGTCTTAATAGATCAACAAATACTGCATTAAGTATTTCGTGATGTTCTTATGTTAAGAAATAGTGTTTCAAGTACAAGCGAAAAAATAGTTAAAATATGAGAATAAAATTTATAAAAATATTACATGATACCCTAACAAAAATGTATAATCTAAACAAAAACTAAAGATAAATTAAACTACAGAGCATATTGCGCTGGGAAAAGAACCATAAGGCTATAAAAAAAGTTCCTTTAGGAAATTGTAGAGTCCAGGTATGCCAGTCTTGCAAAATGGAGTTGAGCATTGAGGCAATCATTCCACTACTTCACTAGATTGATTCTACCCCTTTCGTAAAACGACTTCTGCTACTTGGTGAAGTCCAAAACTGCCTGCAGTACTACTACGTTCGTCAAGAACCATCGACTTTTAAGAACTTTTTTAAAACCGAAGGCATGAAAATCTCAGACTGTAAGGCAGATGATCGAGTTATTCCTACTTTAATGAATGTAACGTCTGTATCAGGACATTTGAGATAAAAAGGACTTGCATTATCATGAATCATAATCACTATGTTTCGCAATTCTACCGGATGTTTTGCTTTAATTGATTGTTTTAATTTTTCCAGCGTTTCGCAGTAACGTTCTCCAGTGATGGAAACACCTGGATCCTTGAAATCAATAAGCAATCAATACCACTACGTTTCCAAGAGGCTTGCTCCTCCATACACATTCTTCATTGCCGATGAATCATACCAATTTTCGTTTTTCGGTAGCCGAAAAAGGATAACATGTTGGTCCTATAGACCTCATTTTGTAATAACGCTGCAATTGAAACCTTTTCAGCATTTTCCCCCACAGAGTTTGAAAATAAAGGAATGCCAAAATAATCCCATCTCTCGATGCCGGTACTGATATACCGACATCAGGGACAAACTTATTGTGTACACTAACCATTCACGACCTCAAACTGAAACTTTTTGAACTTCCCTTATGGTGATTGAATATGTTATTGATTTTCATCTCCCAAGAAACCAGATTTTGTGTTATTCTTTGCAAGGATTCATTACCCAAAAGAAAATTAAAAATGAGAAATTAGTAGTATTAATACAGTGAAACGTCTATCCATCATTTTCGTATTGTTCCTTTTCGGAACCAAATGAATCGATTTTTCGACTCATTTGGTCCTGAATTTATTCTCACTGCGCCAATGTTATTTTTTCCTGGATCGCTGATTTCTCGGTAAAACATATTTCTGGTTCATCAAAAATCTTTCCTTGACCACTAGAAGATGCATTTCAATGGTGATAACGATTTCGGTAGAAACAATTTTTTCTCCAATGGAGTATTCGATCAAAATAACGATCGGAAATCTAGAAATTATACAGCGGCTGCTTGGTGCTTAGATTCTCGAAATCTACAAACACCTCCTAAATGTCTTCTTCAACCCATAAATGATAAAATTAAAAAATAAATAAACACGAAAATTATTTTTTACTACCCATAAATTTATGTTTTGGTAAACTTAGAAATTAAATTCGTCCATCTTGTTTCATATCTTGCGATAAGGTCAATAATATTTTATTTGATGTCTGAGCAACTGATGAGAAATTTTTCTCAGTTTGAATCATTACAAGTGTATTTAGCCTACCCTGATTTACAATGCCACTCAGAAATGCTTTTATTATCTTTAACATTGAAGAACAGCATTCAGGCTCTAATATAAATTTAATAAAAACTATGAAAATTTTTATATCTGTATATTTGTAATATCCAAATATTTAATGAGAGTCAACACGATTAAGCAGAATGAACATTCTACAAAAGAACTGCTTGAAGCACAATGTCGCTTTGTGAATTTCACTGCAACTGAAAATGCTTCGCATGCACGGGATGCGTAAGATATGGCACCGGGGTAAACCGGTACAAACGTACCGAGTAAACCCAGTGTTAAAGATATAAATTTGAATCCAGTAAACTGCCGTCATCTAGTGACGCCGGGTTGTGTGATAATGGCCAGAGGTATTTCTAATTGCTGATGATAAAATTAACTGTATATTGTAGGACTAGCATATATAGCATGACTGTATATATAGAACTAGCATATATAGAACTAAATATATCGATGGAAATAGGGGGTGCTGTGGTTCCTCAGTGCCTATACATGAGCCGGGCGGCTAGTGTATACAACCAATTTATCGGTTCTTCACTTTCTGTGCTTTGATTATACGTGAAAAGAAAGATTAAAGTATTTTTATTAACATCATTTATGCACGCCGCACAGTGACAGTGATGGTGTAGTTGTACAGGTAGATGCAGTCAGGTAATCTACTTGCACAAAGTAGGCATCATTACAAAATATTGTTTTAATTCAAAGTATGATTCTCATATATCTTCATTATATCTCATAAGAAGTGAAGTGCAAAATGCCCATGGACTGATGTTCCACTGTAATGAAACATTTATTTTCTACTGCAGTGATTCTCAACCTGTCGGTCGTGTCATATTTGTTAAATTTTTGTAAGTAATTAAAGTCAGTTGGTGTTGTATCACTATTATGAAATTTTCTGCTTATAATGTTCCCTTTTCCGTGTTTATTTCTTTCCCCATATTAGTGTCTCAATCATGTTACTCCTTTCTTTGTCCCTGCTAATAGGAGTTACGCTCTCTTTTCACACTATAAATTTTGCTTTTAACTCGACGCGCAGGGGACTGCCTTCAAAATCTTTGGGATTTCTTATACGCGAGCATGCCGTACATTCTTCTACTCTGTATTTTAGTTACAGAAGAGATTACAGGTTGTTGTTGTAAAAATGTTTTGTTCACTCTTGTGTGACTCTTGATTTTTACTTTTCTGAATAGTTAAAACTTCGAAAAATTACAATAAGGAAAAATAAAACATCCTCTACAATAAAAGTCCCAGAATTTTGAGTAAATAAAAAGTACACCCTAGAATGTTTCTGGGTAAATTAAAGAACGAGGTGTTATTTTGTAAAGTGGATTACATAGCAAAATACCCGTTATATGTAAATACTCTTAGCATAATAACTGCACTCCACACTGGTTCTGTTACTTTGAATGCTGTTTTAATTACCTCAATGGTTTCTTAGAAAGTCTTTTAAAATTTATTTTTCATGCGTTTTTATTTAATATTTTTTTAAGTGTCCCGCAAATAATTTCAGATATTTTTAGCATGCCGTCAACAGAAAAAAGGTTGAGAAACACTGCTCTATTGTATAAATAGATCAATACCCAAACATACGTATAAGCTCTTTTAGCCTTTCTGCCAAAGTACCGTTCCTTCCTGTCTTCGAACGATGGCTGAATGGTTAGGGTGCTGGCCTTCGGAACCGGAGTTCGTGGGTTGAATCCCATTGTGGCTTCGGAATCGGCTTTAAGCAGTAGGTTTCAGTCTCATTAGCCCTCGTGTTGCAAAAAGTAGACCTTAGAGCTCCAAACCAAACCAAACCAAACCTTCCTGTCTTCATCTGAGATGTTCTTCGTAGGTGGCCGTCGAGACGAGGATGGCTTTTACTGGGTGACTGGTCGAGTAGACGATATGTTGAATGTGTCTGGTCACCTTCTGTCCACTATGGAGGTCGAAGCTGCACTCGTTGATCACGCCTGCGTCGCCGAGACAGCTGTGGTTCCTCATCCACATCCAGTGAAAGGAGAATGTCTCTATTGCTTTGTGGTGCTCAGAGATGTAAGTGCATTGCTCGTACTTTCATTATTTTTCAAAAAAATGACTAACAAAGAACAGACTTTGAATAAAAAAAGGTCAAGACTAAACACCTAACCTACTTGAATATTTTTATTTCAGGGCTATGAATTTGATGATAAAATAGTTCAAGATCTAAGACAACAAGGTAAGTCACCATTAATAGTTAATAAGTTGATATCATTGGCATTGAAGTAAGATTGAATAAGTTAAAATATGTTGTTTCTGAATTGGTCATTTCTTCAAGTCTTCCTTCTGCACTAAATGAAGTTGGTCAATTTTGAATTGTGTTATTGAAGCTAAATTCTTTAAAAGACTTAGTCGTTTTTACTTGACAAATATGACCAAAAAACTAACTACTTGTTGTTACCTTAAAATATGTAATTTCTGAGTTGGTCCGTTTTACCTAGACCTCGGGGGCACACCTTTGTAGATCAGTATTGGTTTCACCACCCGAGGTGCCCGAGTGATCTTTTCTGAGTTCAACCTGACAGTCACGAGCTTACCTCTGTAGTGTTTCTCTTTACCATGTTGGGTTAAATCAAAGTTGGACGATGATGGACCTCTCGTAGATCAGCGGCAGCTAGATAGCTACTTCAGGTTGCTATTGTAATGTCAGGTTACTCAGTTAATTGTATAAAGCATTCAAAGCCCTGAGTCGAGTTAAAAAATACACATACTTAGACATTGGCAATATGTGTTCCTCCTTATCTTTTCAGTAATTTTTAATATCATTCATTGAAAACTACAATACTTAAGTGAAATATGGAACTATATTAAAGGACAGATACAAACATAAAAATTAACTTGAAATGTTGCCGTTGCTATAATAACACTTTGAGAAGAGACACTGTTTCTTCCTTATCTCGGTCATTGTTTTTCAACGTAGTTTTAAACCGGTTTTTTATTTTATTTTCCCTCCTTTTCTAGAGGAAGTTAATTATTTTCTGTAAGAAAAAAACTGGGGTAAAAGAATACAGATTTAAACTGTAATGCAACTAAATTTTACTTTTTTCAATCATCTTTATCAGAAGTTCCCAACCTTTTTTTAGTCCAACAGCCTCTTTTCAGGAAAATATTACTCATCGTCTTCTTTTACAAAAAAGTTCACTGACTGCTGCTTTTGAAATCAGCCAATATAGTAACTCCAAATTTTTTAATTTTTCCTCACATTCAACTTTTTTCTACAGTGATCCAATTTTATTCCTCTATTAGGAGAAATATAGTATTAAATATGAAAATATGTTTGAAACCGAGGACAGATTTTTAAAAATACTTTATTAAAAGTTATGAACAATATTGGTGTATTTCTCAAAGCAAATATATATCATTAAAAATCAACATATTATCAGTGAGCTCGTAAGATAATTTTTCGATATTTGGAGACATATTTCTCATCACTAACCTTAAATCACCGCGTCCGATTATTGACAAAAGCATTTAGAACTATATCTTGAAACAAATATTTGATTACTTTTAATATTAACTTAACTCCTCAGTGCATTCTTACGAATATTTCCCAGTGAAGACTTCAATGCTCTTTAAATTGTCTAAGGACCATACAAACCTTCTTTGATAGCTTCATGGCCCACGGGTGGATGATATAGTTATCTTTTAAAACCGCTGATCTGCATAACTCCTTTCTCCGCAAGATGTACTACTTTCAATGAATCCCTTCTGTAAACTCGCCAAGCGGTTTGCGATGTTTCTACTTCCGATTGTAAGTCATACCCTAGTCATTTGGATATGAGTTCGCATGGGTCACGTATAAGGAGTAAGTATGGAAGCGAAATAATCAGCCGTAGAAGATTAAACTGTTCATTTATTTAACAAAAAAAAAAAAGAAATGTTTTAAATAAAACAAATCAACTCAATGTAGATGCAATCTATTGTCCAGAGAGGAGATCACTCTAGACAACCTGCTCATCTCAAAGTTCAGCCGGGAGTCCCCTCCCGTTTCTTCTTTTCCAAACAGGAAACCTCGGTTTTAGGGGAGATCGACACCCCCCCCCTTCTTTGACCTTTGTCCTAGGAGTAGCCGAAACGCCCTTTGGCGCCCAGCCGACGTGGTAACACAAAACACAATTTGTTTTCTCTGTCGGTACGTTGACAAAAACGGCACACTTGACACTTTAATCGTCCGTGCGCCAAAAGGATCATTAGTGGTACAATACTGCCGTTTTCAATTGTTCAAAAGAACAAAAGTTCGCCCGACCTCCGACAGAGACGGACGCGACCTTTACACCCTCTCATATGGATTTTTATGGAAATAATATTGCCAAAGTTTTGGTGACGAAGGAAGATTGTTAATTTTCCTCCATAGTCGACTTTTCTTTAAGCTTTAGAACGTAAGGAAAGTATACATAGCATGTAGATTATAGTCAGTAACGGTATTCAGCGGATATCCAAAGGTACAAGCATACCGGTTCTTAAAACTTCTCAAGTTCTAATGTTGTTATTTCAAATGCCACTTGGACGAGGCAAGCATGTAATCCTGTGGCTTAATGAAATAAGCCGAATAATTGCGATTTCCATTTGAAGAGCAAGGCTACGGGTAAATACTGACTTAACCTCCAGAATAAGTCCTCATAATTTAGAAGCATGAATCAAGCAGTAATCTACCACGTTTGGCTTTCCACTTCCATACGTATCTTTTGAACTTGGAAAACAATAGAGCCACGAACCTATGTTACATAGCTGAGCAACCAGTAATGAACACGGCTGATCTTTAGCGGGCTCGAGCCTCGATCACACCGCCCTTCCATTATGAGCTGAACCCCTTTGCTGACTGAGCTACTGTGGCTCTTTCAAAATCTAGTAACCACCATTTAAAAATATACAAATCGTTGGAAAACTCGAAATTGCACGCTGTTGAAGGTAACAAAAATAATTTTTCCCAATGCACTTTCCTTTATTAACATTAGCCGTTGCAATGCATTAGATTTTGTTGACCAATTTATTATGGAAACACCACAGAGACAGTCAACATTACTCCTTAAAGAGACAAAAACATACATATACATCGAAATCTTACTCGGGAATCGAACCTAAGTCCATTGGCTGGAAGCACATTACGGTAACCACTATACAATCGAGACGAAAAAAAAATAAAATTCTAAATGTTACAATTAAAAGTTCATACGTGTATCTCCAATTTAAAAAAAAATGATTATGATTTAATCTAACTGATACCCAAAGCTTTACTGCACGAGGACTAACTAAACTGCTTAAAACCTATTTCAAACGACAACAAGTATCCATGCCAGTAGTGGAATTCAAACCAACGAAATGACAGCTCCTGTCTGTCTGTAAAAACGTAGAGATATAAAAACTGTTTTTATACAGAAAAAAAAATTATTTCTACCCCAAAAACATTACAGGTTTTTTTTCCCCTATTCCAAATCCCTTCGTTTCATCTATGAATTTTCGAGCAGATAAATGCTTATAATGTATTATGTATGACTATCCGAAATTGAATTTAAAAGCATTTGAAAGTGACATCAGTGTGTAAAATGACATCAGATATAAATGACGTTAACAGCAGTCATTGAGTATTAAAAGGTCAATGATCATCTTTCACTCTTTGATCAACTGCAAAAGAATGTTTTAAGGCACGATGAAATTACCTTAAATATATTCAACTATAAAATATATATATATATATATATATATATATATATATATATATATATATATAAAAATGAATTTGTGTCTGTCTGTCTGTGTGTACTCGATAGATTCAAAAACCATGCATCCAATCAGCGAGAAAATTTGGGAAATTCTTGCATATATCCCTGGGAAGGTTTTGGTAAATTTTTAACGTTCGAAATCCATTCCTTCCCCCTTTTTCGAGCATTTCATGTCATTATTCCAAGCATTATTTTACCTGGTTAAAAGCAAAAGATTAAATTTTTAATTTATTGTATCATAACTAAGTGAAAGAAGCAATGTGACGTCATCCCAAGTAATTGTTTTAAACTCAGTTTTCCTCGGTTAAAAGCAGGAGATTAAAATTTTTAATTTATTACATAATACATAGGTGAAAATGATATTTTTCTATCATTATGACGTCATTCCTTTAAATATCTCATTTATTCATTTCTTATTTTATATTATTTAAACATCGTCTGCGTAGTATCCATTCGATTTGACCTGGAAATTGAGATATAAAGGGATTCACTTTCATTTCTATGTGACGCAAATTAAAGCATTTTTATATAAGAACTAATTTTAAATTTAATTCTTGGTTCATTTTTACGTTACAATGAAACATTTATCAACAATATTCCAACAACAAAAAGTACAAATTTCAGTGACTTTCATGGGAAAATAAAACCCCATCATTTTATATAGTTATCTTTATATTTATATACGGTTGTTAATATGAATGTGTGTTTCTGTTTCATACAACGTGGTTTGTCATAAATTTCCTTCATTTTGGACAACATTTTAAATACGACCAAAATTAGCACTGTTGTTGTCAAAACCTCTGCTTCCTATTCTACCACTTAATATGTCAAGATCTATTAACGTTGCTAATCAACGTACAGTAGTATAAAAACTGAATATTGTTATAATATGCTTATAATAAAAATATATTAATATGCCACTGACTCGAACAGTATTGTGGGGAATTTGGAGAGTTATGCACGAAAAAAAATATTTGTTTAAAAGTAATACATTAAGTTCATCGTAGCAAAGCACGGGCACACTTGCTAGTATCATTATAAAATTAATCTCGATTATAAAAATCATATCTGATATCGTAACAATCTTCATACCGGATAATTGCTGTTCAAATTAAATGCAAGCTAAAATTGTTATAAAACGGCTTCATCGCTATATATCTTACGAAGACATAAAAAAAGCAGTTTGTTCGATGTATAGCACAGCAAATTAATTTAATTTTTATTGAATCTTACCTTGTAATTATATAAGAAGTAATATATTTTTGCTCATTTGTTTATTACATATAGTTATCTAACAAAAAAATAAACTGTGTTATTTTCAAAATAGCAGTTTCAAGGAGCCATAGATATTTCTCATTTGATTATGCAATGATCTGGCCGTGGGAGGGATTCATCAAAATTCTTCCATACACCAGCCGCATGTTAAATACTGTTTTCCTCCGTCAATATTGATGCAATGCGTTTATCCGACGTCATGCTTGTTTGAGTTAATATTTGAACAGACACAGGGGGTTTACTCAGTCTATGGCAACAAATTCTCTCAAACGGGTTGAAAATATTCATTGACCTGATGCTAGAATAATATTGATTGAAATGCTTAGTTTGACATCTCGAGTAACTTACTGGGAAGTAATTCCTTAATATTAGAACGCCCGTCGGAGTCATTTTGACTCCAATGTTTGTTTAGTAAAATACTGATATAGATATTTATAAATAAATACAAATATGTGTTTATATGTATGTGGTTGTATACACACACACACATATATATATATATATATATATATATATATATATATATATATATATATATATATATATATATTGTAACGTACTGGAGATATGGTAGGCAAAGCCGTCAATGAAACAGGCTAAAATGTTTAATCTAGACTAAATATTTTATTCAGGTGAATAAATTATGTACAGCTATGTACAGATTCAGTAGATTTCTAAATATTCTGGGATCTCGTGCTGAGATGACATTCACACAATAAGGATGCGTGGGTACTGGGTACAGTGTGGCTAGGGCTTCTGAATCACTGGAATTGTCCGCTAATTAGTGCCGGTAATAAACGCTGACACTATCACCTCCGGGCTGACGATTAGTACAGTCGGCTTTCACACCAAGGTTCGAAAGCTCAGAATGCGTATCAGGCTGGGGTTTGTGAAGGGAACTCGGGATGCAAGACGATCCAAAATGAGAGCAAGGGTCACTCTCGGCTACCTACTTCTATTCACGAAGTAAAAATAAAATAGTAAAATAACGGGAATGGGATTCCCAAGTCGAAGGTTGACTTCTTAGTAAACAGAGACGCTGGCGGTCTCTAATCAAGCAAACTCCGGAAATCGGGGATACGGGCGGACACAACCGCTCTAAAAGCAACTTTCAAGACGAAGCCTCAAGAAGAAAAAGCCCCGTCTTGCCACCGCCACTCTTTTTTTATAGCGGTCCCGGCTCCACTTACGCGATTCTTCGGGAAACTTCCAGAAGCAGGATGATGCAATCTTGCGGTTACTTCCCACCTGAATCAGCTGTTTCGTTTTCATATATGGCCGAAAAGCCGTCTTTAAATCAGCCGACCCAAACAACTTAATTGCCTTTTCCGCTACCGCTAATGATCGCACATGGCACTGTAATTATTTACAATCATTTCACCGAGTCTTTTCACTCAACAGTCTCACAAAGTCTCAGACGCGCTGGCTCCAACGCGCGAACCGTTTTCAATTAAGACCGGGACCCAGTACACAACGTGTATTGTTAGGCACCTCCGTCTCTACCTGCCGCTAGCCGTAATTGTCCGCGGTGAAAGGTCACCTTCCGCTCCTCTTTCACTAGGGTCATGTAACGGATCGTTAAAATATATATATATATATATATATATATATATATATATATATATATATATATATATATATATATATATATAATATATCAAAATTATTTCATTTTATTATATCCTTAAAAACCTTCTCTCACCTATTCTAATTCCTTAAAGTCTATTTTCCCAGCCTCAAAATGTCTTAATCAAAAGAGTGTCCTCGACTTAAAATTCTTCCAACACATTTCCCAAAGCTTTTTGTCCAATAGATGTAAATTTTCTGTCCATACAACACTTTTTCCAGCTGCCGCCGACAAATGGCTCATCTTTTCTCCTGATCTAACAGTTAAATTCGCTAAGTTTCTTGTCCCTTGGGAAAATTCTATATGTCTTCGGTCTTGGGTACACCTATGTTCGAGCAAAGAGATTTTTGTGTCTTTCTCTTGTCTGCTGCTGACTAGTAAAGATGAGCTTTTCTAGCAGCTCTTAAGTAAAATTTCAATTAGACTTGGACTTGTGTGCCGATCTTTTCAATGTGGGTCGACTGCATCTTTATTGCTGATAGCTGATTAGGCTTCTTCTTGCCCAGCAGCCCTGGCAAGTAAAATTATTAGGGGCTATAATGTCAAATGTGTCCAGCAGTTGCGTAATTCCTGGATTACACACACACACACACACACACACATATATATATATATATATATATATATGTGTGTGTGTGTGTGTGTGTGTGTGTGTGTGTGTGTGTGTAAGGAAAATTCTCAGGGGTTTCAAAACTTAAATCAAGGGTAAAAATTCCCGCGTCATTTTCCATTCCCCTTAAAACCCCTAACCTCAATTGACCACTGGGGCTACAGGTTACGCCCTCAGAGAAGGCGCCTGGCCAATTATAAACCTACATGGCCCTAGCGGACAATTTAGGAAATTTCCAAATAAAAAGGAGCTACAAGCTAGCGGAGACTTTTTCTAGAGATATTTTCCCACAGATGTTGACCCAGGTGTTACGTGTCTTGTACATAGAACTTCATGCTAGCTGACCCTTCAGTTTGTCCCTATGATGAAGTGGGAACCCGTC
This sequence comes from Pardosa pseudoannulata, assembly GCA_032207245.1. NCBI lineage: Eukaryota > Metazoa > Arthropoda > Arachnida > Araneae > Lycosidae > Pardosa > Pardosa pseudoannulata. The sequence goes on from CM063506.1 coordinate 86,807,097, forward strand.
CTTCAAAGTTATCTTAATAAAGGTCTTTAGCTATAACGGTATCATTTTTATGGCCATGAATGCAACCCCCCATCGAGAAGTCAGTCTCATTACACACACACACACACACATATATATGTATATATATACATATATATATATATATATATATATATATATATATATATGTGTGTGTGTGTGTGTGTATAACATGGTGAAAATTAATCCGCCTGTCACCTCGATATAAGCCCCTATTGTTTAAACATGCCCAGCTTGTTGGGTAAGAGGATGCTTAATTAATCTAAGTCGTGGCACCATGAAAGGGATTCTAAAGGCCATTCCTAGTAGAACTTAAATTTTAATAGCTGCTAAAAAAAAACATGTTTAGCAGTGAACAGCAGTTGAGGGAATGATCATGGAAACACGTGCTGGAAGGGATGGACCCTAGAGCGAGATGCAGAGAAGAAAATCTTTCTCAGAGAAAATGAAACTTAGTCAGAGAATTTAATAATAAAAGTAACTTAGATCAGGGGAAAAACTGAGCCATTTGCCAGCGACAGCTGGAAAATGCGTTGAGGGGACAGAAAATTTACAATTATTGCAGAGAAAGCTTTGGAAAATGAGTTGGAAGAATTTTAAGTCGCGAATACTTCTTTAACTAAGACAGTTTGTGGCTAGAAAATAGATTTGAAGGAATGAAAATTGCGAAGAGGAGAACCTTCATGAGATATTAAAGTGTAATAATTTTGATATATTGCATATATATGTATGTATGTGTACATAACCATACATAGACATGTATGTACATACTTACACATACACATATCAATATATAATGTATATATAAACATTCATTTACATATAAACATACATATACATAGTATATTTACATTTATACACATGTATATACATATATTTATACATATGCACACACACAGGTATATATATATATATATATATATATATATATATATATATATATATATATATATATAATACAAGCTGGTGTTCTTGACTACTAGTAAAAATCCTGGCGTTCTAGTGTTAAATTATTTTTATGTGTTTGATATTTGCGTAATTGCGTAGTCGATAGTCAGTAAAAAGTATTTGATTGTAATAAAGCATTTGGGTTCAAATCGGTGGTTACAATCACACTCTATACTCTTCGTTCTATAGAATTATAATTAATAAAAATTTGGAGCCACTTTTTCATTTTGTTTTCTGGATTAATACATTCTACTCTAATGGGAAAAGATTATTATTAAAGGATTAAAGAAATATATTTTTTTTTTAAATGGGGGTTTAATCGAGATAAATGTTCCTTTTTGCTACTTGTTTCTAGTCTCCAACGGTCTCATATAAGCCGTCTTGTTGACCAGATTTATGACTGTAAGAAAAACGAAAATTTAGTTTTGTTTAGGAGAGCTGCGGTTTACTATTTTGGTATACAAGAGCTAATGAAATCGGGACCTATTGCTTTAAGCTGACTCCAAACGCCTATGAAAATCTATGCTAGCAGTAGAATTAGAATCCACGAGCTCTGGAGAAAAGCATCGCCCTATTTTTACTCCGTCATCGTTCGGCCTAAAAACGGAATAGTCAATAAATGCAGAATCCCCGTATAGAAGAACGGATACTTGGTGCTATAAATAAGGTATCAGTTCTAAATAACAAAACACAAGAAACTGACGTCGCGGAATGATAAATATATCAGTAATTAGATTGCTCTTATTTTTCAGTAGATAGTGCTTCCATTAAATACAGATAATTATGCGATAGTAATTTTATGTTTAATATTAATCATCAATTATGTAAAAAGATTAAAACCCATTCAAATTAGTGAAAGTATCAAATTTATGGGACTTTTTTTACAATTAAATACAACACAATTTTTACAATTAAATTCATCTGAACAGTTCGGAGCAAGCTCAGAAAGAAAAAATGTTTTGTTTTGAAATTTAGGCTGTCATAACAATAAACAAAATAACAATATTTTGAAGAAAGTTGATTAGGAAAATCAGGTTTAAAGTTAGCAATTTTATTTATTATTATAATTTAGCAGATTAGAATGTGACAAAATGTTTTATTAAAATAATGAGCAGCGGTAGCTCAGTGGGCAAAGGCACCGATCTCGTAACTGAGAGGTTGCTGGTTCGAAACCCGAGCCAGCCTAAGATCCGCCGTGTTCGCTAAAGGTGACTGGGACAAGCAAAATATGTTCGTGGTCACAATGTCCTCCAAGTACTCAATCAATACTGGAGGTGGCATTCGAAGTCTATGGGTCTTCTGCTTGGTCCCTGCTTCAAAATTGCGAGGAATCACTAGAGCATAAGTTGTAATTTCACCTTTGAGGTGCTCGTTGAAACGAAAGGCGCATCCCTTTGCTTTCAATCAAGTAGTCTCCAGCTCATATCGAGCTTGGTTTGACCAAGTGGTATAAGACAACAACAACAATTATAAATGATGCCATGAAACCTTATCAGTTTAAAAACACTACGCAAATTCAAAAAAGGAGACAATTTCCCACCGTGTTCGCGTTCTGACCTAAATGTTCAGAGATTTGGGCACTAGGATCATGTGAGCTTAGAACTAGCATCTGCTTAAATCAGAATCAATCTATTTATTTTTTATAGTTGCTCTGTACTACAGTTTTGGATCTACAAAAGATCGCATCTTGAGTTATAAAAATTTACCCTTGGGGAAAGATGTTGCATTTGGTGTTTTATTCCCTCTTGTAATCTTGGAGGCAGGAGGGTTAAAAGGGACATCCCAATAGTAGTCTTATCGCCAGTCCGTCTAGTTCTTTACTTCCGACAACATCTTGGTTTACCTGTAGACCAGTGGTTTGGTTTGGTTTGGTTTGGTTTGGAGCACTACGGTCTGCTGTTTTGCACACGAGGGCTAATGAGACCGGGACCTACAGTTTTAAAGCCGATTCCGAACGGCTACAACATCCATGCCAGCAGCGGGATTCGAACCCGCGAACTCCGGTTCCGAAGAGCAGCGCTCTACCATTCGGCCATCGTTCGGCTGTAGACCAGTGGTGCGCAAACTAGGGGTCTCCAGAAGTTTTTTGGGGGTCGCCAAATTTTCATGAAATGCATTATACCTGTATGCTGCATACCATACAGTGTACATATAAAGAGTGAAGCGCCGTCACTCACTGTTTAATTGCAATTCCATGCTGTCCACTCTTTCTTTGACCGTAATGCGTAATGTATGTAAAGTGTGAAGACGCAAATTTCTCACTCCGGTAGATAGTGCCCTCTTCGCGGTAATTCGCCAGTTTGAAAGTTGTTTAGTGAGAAAGAGCAACTGATAGATCTAATTAGTGATTATACTCTTCGAAATCAATGTAAGACTCAGCCTTGCCAAAAATTTTGGCTATCCGTGGAAAAACAATATCCCGTTTTATGCAAGAATGCCATCAGAGTGTTAATACAATTTGCATCAACGTATTTATGTGAAACTGGATTTAGCAAACTAGTTTCAATAAAAACTAAATACCGCTCGCGTTTAAACCCTGAAGATGATATGCGAATTGCAATTAGCAACAACATCGATGAGATAATTAGAAACTTGCAGCCACATACATCTCATTAAAGGGCAATTTACTGACTTTTGTGTTATACAAAAAGTATTTTCTTAAAATTATAAATAAAATTAATATGAGTCAAATATGATGATGTTTTTATTCGATGAAACGAAAGAAATGCGCGAAATATACATCGTATTTGTGAACATTTATCTCTAGGGGTCGCCAAAACTTTTCTCTCTACAAAGTCGAAAAAAGTTTGCGCATCGGTGCTGTAGACAATCGTCTACACACGTGAAACGAATGACACATAATCTCCTATAAGAGATCGTAGAATACGCACAATAATAACCAGATTGACGGAACTAGATGCCCTACTTTATTTTTCTTTCTCTTCCACATCAAGTCAGTAAGCAGTGATTTCGAATATGATTGTAAATGGCAATAAGATTGTTGTAATGTACATACAACCTATACATCAGTGTTCGTTACAAGGGGGAAACACAGAATGAATATAATACCTTATATAGATTCAGACATTTATTCTATACATTTATTTACAAAAATACTTGGTTAACATAATCAATCATTTATATTTTCTATTTACAGATTAATTATCCCACATCACTTTATAAGGAATTATTATTATTAACAGAGGTCTAAGTCAAAGGACTGTAAATATTATTTATAAATTACCTCCATTGAAGTCGCCGGGGAACAGGCAGGGGCTTTTCTCACGGACATACGGGACGAGGTGGTGATGTTGAGCGGGGCGGTGTCAGTCCGGGCGCACGGAACGAGCTCGTGCTGGTGGATCCTTGTTCCACTTCTCTCGACTGCCCACTTCTAACTCTCAGCCTTCCGCTCTCACTCCGTTTCCAAAAACTTCACCTAGGTCTTAACGCCCCTCCTTTTCTTGTCATCCAATCCCTTCTCTTTGGGAAATTTTCCCACATCACATGCCCTTCGGGAGTGCAGGTGGGCTCATTAAAGTAGCCCCTTTTTGTTCAAGCTGACATTACATTTTAGCCCCTGCTCCCATAATTCACGCTTACAGTTCTGTGCGAGCTTGACCGTTATGCTGCCATTCCATGAAGTATCCTCTCTGCAGGGGTCCCTAAACTTGACGTAAATAATTGGGGTCTTAAATTCGTCAAGGAAAATCCTCCCACGGCTATGCATGCACGTGCAACTTACCGTGAGAAAGTACCTCGGTACAAAGATATTACGGGATATTAAAGACTGCGAATATATGTAGCGATAAAACTGTAATTAGTGATCCAGAGGAGCTAATATCTTTTTTTTCTCTCTACAGTTGTACACAGGATCGGCCCCTTCGCAAGTCCCGAATACATCCACCATGCTGTCGCTCTTCCGAAGACCAGATCGGGGAAAACAGTCCGTCGGATTTTGAGGAAGGTCGCCACAGAAGACCGCGACGTGGGAGACTTGAGTACTCTGCTGGACGAGAACGTTGTCCAAGATCTTTTCGAGTCCAGGAAATTTGTCAAGAGAATAATCCGTACGAGATAGGCCAGGACGGTTTGCAGATACGTTTCTTATCGAGAAAAAGAAAAACTTTAAGATTGCTGTTTTCCTTTATATATTTATACAATAGTGTAGAAATATTTTGTGTGCGATTTTGTAGAATATTTTGATATACGCAATAAAGCAGGTGTCTTTGTAGCTCACGTTAACAAGGGCAGAAATATTAAGCTTTCGTGAACTTGTACTTTATTTTACGCTTTAACACACGTCGTGAAGAACTTCAAATACTATGGCAGTTGTAAATAGTGTGTTAGTGGTGCTTAAAACCCACTGAACGGACGCGTCGACGGGGGTTCGACAGCGAATTCCTGTTCGAAAACGGACCTGTCGACCCCTTCTCGTTCGCACTCGTATAACTCGTATGGCACACTTTTGAGGGAAAAAAATATTGCAAAGCGATAATAAATGAAAGAAACTAATTTTGAGTAACGGAACTCCTTTACTTTGCAGGGAAAATAGTTTAAAAGTAGCCTGACAACTTTTAAACCGGCAACTCTAGTATGGTAAGTTCCGTCTGGAATTTACGAAAAGGGTGACTGTTTTGAAAGGGAAAAAGGTGGGGAGGGTGGCCGGTGGATGGGTTGATGAGGGATGAAGGATATGCTGGTTAATCAAGTATAACATCAAGGTCAGTATATCGGCTTTGGGGTCAAAGGATGATATTTATTCATTAGTGTCAATGAACTATCGTTTAGAGAGAAGCCTTAAAAAAGAGTTTTTTGAAAGTGAAAAAAAAATTTCTCATTAAAATTAATGAGGATTAAAGATCAATCTCAAAAGTTATATACAGGAAGGCAGGGAGATCCAAAGGGCTTTCCCCCTCGAAATTTTAACAATGTGTATGAATATTGTATGTGTGTATATGTATATATGTGTGTGTACTAACAAAGTAAATAGAATTCCATAAAAAATTAATTTCATTTTCTTCCATAAAATATTTTTTCACCATTCTATATTAGTTTACATTAGATTCAGAAAAGATCAAATTGTTAAAAAATTCATTTTAAAAAAATCACAAATTGTGTCCCCCTTCCCTTCTTTTTTGAAATTAATTTTTTTTTCTGTCTACGTCACTGGGTGTATATGCATGTATGCGTAATGGCTTTTTTGCATCTCACTTGGATTTCAGTCATGACAAATTGATACGCAAATAAACACAAACTCCTAGAGCGACAATTTTGATAGGATTCAAAAAAGTTCCGAAAAGCATGATCTTAATGGGTCTGTCTCCAGAGAACTTAGTGTTGGGGGGTGGACGACTTGCAGAATAGAAGTGTTAGATTTTGATCGCGGAGTGAAGCTATTACAAGCATATCACACAATATTGGAGATTATATATATATATATATATATATATATATATATATACATATATATACATTATATATATATGACATGGTCCGAGTAAATACACTAGAGTCCTGACATCAGCTTCATATCTTTATTTAAACTCACCAACACTCTACTCAACAATGGCGTCTCATAATTGGCGCCCAACTGATAACAAAGGCAGTATTCACTGCCTCGAGGAGCCACGTCTGCCTATAGTAATTGATTATCGCTCTCTGCCTATCTGCCCATATCACTGCGCGTGAGCCGTATTTATGTGACTAATAACGCGAGGCGCGTTACTCCCATTAAAAGAATCCGTAATTAAAATCTCTTAAATTACTCTATATTTTAAATCCTGACATATATATATATATCAGTGGCGTGCGGTAGGTTTTCATGCAGGGTGTGCAGAGAACATGGAATATCCAATAAATCTTTAATTATTGAGACATCTGAGTACTCCATTCTGAAACGGGTTATTTATTATGAATATAAATTTAAAGAATACAATAAATAAAATATTTACCTACGAGTAGTCGAGTTATAACTATAAAAACAGCTAAACTTATGAGAATTCTAATAGCACTGAAACAAAAATCATGTCTTTTGTTATATGGAATCATATCGGCGTCGAAAAAGCAACGCTTCGGGTCTCTACGAAAAACTTATATGTTCAGCAAACATAGCACCTCATGACGTCCGCCGCTGTGGTGCCTCATCCAGATGCTCATTGGTGTCGACAAACCGAACGTCTATTCCACGTGCAGAGGATTTCACTACACTCTGGCACAATAGAGTGAATTGTTTCTTGTTCGGTCAGTAGATTAAATTCTATTTATTAATTGTTTTTAACATTTGGAAATCATATATTCTGCGAAAAACATCTTGACAATTTTTAAAAACAAAACCAGGGATATAGTGTTACAGATATAACTTATATACTATCTGTAAGACACAATAAATGGTAAAATGTGGACTGTTCTGTTAAAATTCGTTTCTTTAAAACAAAACAATATTGTTTATCAGCTAATTATCTCAATAAATAAAATACATCACCGAAATTAATTTACCACACTAAAACATTTCAATTTATATTGATGAAATACTTCTTTTCTATTTCCATGAAAACAAAATCTTACAATATATAAATTCAAACATGAACCGTCTCCAAAATCGTATGGGCAGTTAATCAGTTAAAAAAACAAAATCACTTCAGCACGTAAGTCCCCGCTCTAATACAAAGCTTAATAAACCGTACCTTCGGATGATTATGAATGCCAAGTGCAGGGAAAATAGCTCAGTGTCATAGTATGCTGTTCTTCTCCAGTAGCCCATACATATAAAGGGGATTTTCAATTTAGTGCTCAGTGCGTACACATCAGAACTTCCTATTTTCGTTTGCGCTCTACGTGGTGCAGCATCTAGTACCGCACGCACTGCGGAAATACAAGCAATCAAATCAACATAATAATTTAATATATTATAAATAATATTTATTATATACCATATAAAGATAGGTAGACATAGGTGCAGAAAATTATTATCCCACATAATTTTGCCAGGGTGTGCAGCGCACACCCTGCACATATGGACCGCACGCCACTGATATATATATATATATATATATATATATATATATATATATATTGATTTTTTGCAAAGAAAGAAAAATGTGTTCTAGTGCGATAGAAATATGTTTGAATGATGAATATGTCTTCAAGATCATGTTGTTATGACTGCAATCTAAGTGAGATGGTAAAAAAGCCATTACGCATGCATGCATATATAAGCAGTGACGTAGACAGAAAAAAAATTAATTTCGATAATGATTACAAACAAACAGTCTGAAATACTCGCCTCTAAATACTAAGTAACATACCAAAATTTATGAAATTTCTATCTTGGTTGCTTGACTTCTGAACTTAATCCTATCAATCACTGATGGGAATATACCTGAGAAAATTTTTAGATCCAAGAACTTTATAATATACAGGGTATCTGCCGAAATAAAATTTTTCAAATCCATGACTTTTCATGACTTTCCCTGATTTAGCAGATCATTTTCCATGACTTTAAAAAGCTTTCATTAAAGTATATATGAATAAAACTTCTGATGTACAAATAAATATAATAAATGCTTTTAGAGAAATTACAGGAATTTTATCATAAAAAAACTATAAACTTACTTTAAGTGCTAATAAACTCACATACATAAAAATAAATTGTTGTATCTACATACCTAAGTTTAATCATATAGCAAATATTTCAATCAAAATGTTTCCAATTTGAATTCAGGGTACTTTGGTATTATCCAGGTGACCATGAATAGCCAAATATAACCCTATAATGTTTATATACAATATCCCTAGAGATAAGCTTATATTTTGTGCAAAAATCTTAACTAATTTTTATTAAAAAATAATTATTACTATATTAATAAAATTTTAATCTACAATTTAAGAAAAAACCAGAATAATATACATTTACCCACCCATTAAGCTTTCTTGCTTTGAGTTTCCTTGGTGAACAAATTTTACTTGGCAATAGGGTCAATAGGATAATACATAAATACCAAACTCAGTAACTTCAGTCAAATGACAAGTAAAAATAGAATTAAACAATTCAATGCATTTTTTTTTAATCGGTAGTTTAGCGGATCCATGACTTTCCATGACTTTTACTCATTTTACTTGAAAAATCAAGACTTTCCATGACAAAATTAATCCATTGTCTAAATCCATGATTTTCCAGGACTTTCCCTGACTTTCCATTTGCGCGGTAACCATGAATATATGCCTTTGTGCACGAATGGGACACTTACCTAGTTCTGGACTGTAAAACTTGGTTAAATCTATGCCAAAGAGATTCGAAGTCATTATTAAAATTGAAATATACCCTACAAACAGAGGTTCTTAACCCCGTGCCCACGGGCGCCAATGTGCCCAAGAATCTGTTTTTGTGCTCCAACGATATTTGGAATCTAGCTGAAAATAAAAAATATTCCTTTTTGAAAAAAAGAGCTTAGCCTTTTGAAAAAAAGAGCCTACAAATTAAAATCCTGTTTCGGTTCTATATATTTATGTGAATCGTTGTTTTCAACAATGAACACAGTTAAATCAACAGTCAAATCTCGACTTAATGATAGCAATCTCGAAGATGCTATAAGATTGGGGACATCATCTTATACGCCTGACTTTGAAAAATTAGTAAATGTTATGAAATACCAAAACCCGCATTAAATGTAACTATTTTAAATTTTTTGATACTTTTTTAGTATAGGGTATTGTTTATGATGCTTTATGATTTCAATAAAATAAAAAATATTAAGAATCGTTATACCTTTTTTTTAACTGTGCCCGCCAACAATTTCCTGTTTGTCAGATGTACCCAGACGGGGGAATAAGTTTAAGAACCCCTGCTCTACAATATATTAGCACAAATGTTTATTTCCAAAAATGTGAAAATTACACTGTACGAATACTTTTGATACTATGAGGTGTTAAAATATATTTTTATTTTTTCTTATATTTAACTTGGTATATAGTATTTTTATTCAAATTTCAAAAGTAAACAGTAAAATACACCCAAACATAAATGTATATTTGCTTGCTGTGAAGTTTTAATCCGTTGTTTTAAACAAGGTTTCTTTTATAATATAATAGTAACTGTAAAAATGCACTCAATCTGTGTATGTATGTGTGTAATTCGTACATTTACAGATCCCTTACAAACTAAATATTAAAAAAGGAAAAAGCCTATATTAAATTAGGCGGGGGAAGGGGGTTTGTGGCCTTTTAGAATAAAGCAATCTTAGTTCAGCTCCATATCAACGTTTGACGAATGATTGGCGAATGGTAGAGAGCTGCTCTTCTGTACCGTAGTTCGCGGGTTTGAATCTAGCTGATGATATGGATGTTCGTAACCGTTCGAAATCTGCTTTAACCCCTTAACGTGGACGCTCAAATTTAACTCGAGAGCACTAAACTGTCCAAACTGTGCACACTCGGGATGATTCGAGCGGCGTTGTACTTTGTGTTTCTATAATTTTTCACACTCGAATGCAATTGAGAATTGAAAATAACAATGTGAAAGAAAAAAAAAATCGTTTTATCGATATTTATCATTTACGAGGGATTGTAAGCTATAACACTTACTTATTCAAGTATAAAACATTTTTTTTTCTATTTATCATTTAAGACTTATCTCTTCCTTGTGAGCCCCTTTCCGACAGCGTATTCATATTCAGATTCTGATTCGCTCATTTTTCAATATATATTTTACTAAAATATAATGTAAAATAAAATATAATTGTTAACTATTTTATTACTAAGCTCTGGCTGTAAAGACATCCTTGACTCGAGGCGTCACTTTATATACTTTATTCTTGAGATATGAAACATAAGGGTTTCATATTTGATACCTACGCATACAAGACGCGTTAAGACAACGTTCTAAATTGTGTTTTTTACATTAAAAAAATTGATTTTTTTGGCCGGCCTTTTTCAAAAAAGCTGTGCATTAAGGGGTTAAGTAGTCGGCCGCGCTTTCATTAGCCCTGGTGAAGCAAAATAGTAAACCGTATGTAAACTCGCCGAACGGTTTGCGATGTTTCTATTTCCGATTGTAAGTCACACCCTAATCATCTGGATATGATCTGAGCAGGTATGGAGGCGAAATAATCATAAGATTAAACTTAACAACTGTTCATTTATTTAACAAAAAAAGGGGGAATGTTTTAAATATAACAAATCAAATCAATGTAGATGCAATCTATTGTCCAGAGAGGAGATCATTCTAGACAATCTGCTCACAGTTCAGCCGGGAGTCCCCTCCACAGGCGTCTGGAACCTGGTATTCCACTCGTCCCGTGATTGGCTGGTAAGTACACTGGCAGCGATTTCTAAAATTGATGAAATATCTTGGCGATGCTTTCCACGATTGGAATTTTATTCATTTATTTAGATTGCCTTCTTATCTATTTATTTCTCTTTATTTATCTATTATTCCTCTATTTCTTTATTATCCATATATTCTTTTATTTAGAATAATTTTGGAAAGTACAAAGAATGAAAATTGAAATTTCTAATTGTAAATATTGCAGCTCTGTGTTTTACCAGAAAACATTTAACAAAGCATGTAAAAGTTTCTCATTTCGGTGAACTATAATTAATTTAATTTGTAACTTAACTTTAATTAAATATCAGTAAGCCTTTAATTAAATATAAACTCACCCCTCCCTTTGAAAAAAAATTCTATGTACGATCCTGTCTCTTTCTGATTGTTGAAATAATATTCGAATTCACGGAAAGCGTCGCCAAGATACTTATCAACCAATCACAGTCCGAGTGGAATACCAGGTTCTAGGAGCCTGTGTCCCCTCCCGTTTCTTCTTTTCCAAACAGGAAACCTCGGTTTTAGGGGAGATCGACACCCCCCCTAGTTGACCTTTGTCCTTGGAGTAGCCGAAACGCCCTTTGGAGCCCAGCCGACGCGGTCACACAAAGAACAATTTCTTTTCTCTGTCGGTGCGTTGACAAAACGGCACATTTGACACCTCTAATCATCCGTGCGTCAAAAAGACCATTACTGGTACAATACTGCTGTTTTTCAATTGTTCGGAGTTTTGAAATGTTCGATGCCTTACAATGAACCAAAAGTTCGCTTTAAGAGTGCTGCGAGAAAAATTCTGCCAGCATTGAAAGTAAATCACACAGTTTGAATGCTGACTATTCAGTTGGAGAGAACAAAATTTATTAGCTTAGCTGTTTTGTTTAACAGACGAAAAGATTAGAAATGTTGACGTGACTCGAATGAAATATTTTTTAATTATTTCTTTAAATAATCAATTTCTTTCTGTTAGAAAAAAATTAAGTACATAAATCGCAAAAGACCTAAAAGTATGCAAATTAAATAGATTTACAAATAAACGTATTTTAAACCTAGAAACTAATTACCATTAGAAATCGTTATTCAAAATAAAACATTTAAATATCCATCGATGCAATCACAAATACTCCATGGAGAAAAAACTGTTTTTTTTTTCTATTATAGCAATTCCTTGAAATCTTGTTTGTGCTGTAACCAATTTCATTATTTTGTACTTTAACACTAGATTGCCCGAGATTTCTTGTATACCTATATTGACAAAAACAGTCAAAATGGCTGCATTGTGAAAAAAAAAATATGTAAAGAAATTTGTTTAAAATTAATTTTTAATTTTATATAATAAAGGAGGGCGGAAGTAACTACAATTATTCATATACCCCTTTATATGTTATAGAAAAAGTCACCAAATTCTAAGAAATTGTGTCATTATATTTCATAATTGTTTTTGTAATTGAAATTAAAAAACAGTCAAAATGACTGCCTTGGGCAATCTAGTGTTAATGATATAAGACCAAACAAGAATTTTAGTTTATCATCTTTCATTGTTATTATATTTAACATTCAAGTAATTACACTAAACGTACTGAACTAATGTTAAAATACTTTGCGGCACCAAGTCATTTCAAAGAGCAATTTAATTTGTTTAGTCTACAGAGAATGCTTCTAGAGCAATATACGTAGATACTTTTTTTTATATTATATAATAATACCTAAAAAGGCTTCGGTTGAAAGAAAACACTTTTAAAATAAAAAAAGAGGAATGTTTTCGTCAAATGCCAATTCACGTCTCAACCGTACCCATCAATTACCTATGCATTTATTTTACTTCCCAGCCAGAACAGAAATAACAACTTTCGTAGAACTATGAAAAAACATAAAAAAAAACGATCAACGAAATAAAATGATGGGTTTTTTTAAATATATTCAAGCTCTATAGCGCATTCCCGCGCTAGGATTTCGGAAGAAA
>CM063506.1:86825343-86997843 GCA_032207245.1 Pardosa pseudoannulata
TAATAGAGATAGTATGAAAACAAAATTTTTTACTTACCAGAATTGATAGAATCCCGTATCATTGAAAATTGATAAAATACCGTTTAATGATTGAGAAAAGCAGTTACAATTTCAAAAAAAGGGAGATGTATATGTCCCTTTGCACCCCCCCCCCTTGGGTATGGCATTTTCAAAAATAACACTTTAAATATTTTATTACTTAATACACCTTAATTTGTTTAATGTGCAATGTTGAAAAAAAAAATCCTAACCTTTAATTGCAAAAGTTAAGTGGTTTGGGAGGCAGAAGAGCCTATAGCACGAACAAAGACTTAAAAAATGTAGCATTTTACGACACATTCAGAAAACTGACTTCGTTATTTCGGACTTTAATTCTAAAAACGTACAGTATATACAAGTATGTAGCATATTAGCTTAAAATAGTTTGTAACGCTTAATTCTTGTTTTAAGACATCCAATCAATTTACCTTTATATTTACATAATTTTTTTCCTTACAGCTATACTTTAATAGATATAAAACTTTTACGTAACTATTGACCTCATATTTTATAACACCATGTATATTATACTAGTTTAACCCTAAATTACATTATTGTATTACTACTGTACGTTGATTAGCAACGTTAATAGATCTTGCCATACTACGTGGTAAAATTGGAAGCAGAGGTTTTTTGACAACAGTGCTAATTTTGGTGGTATTAATAAATGTTGTCCAAAATTAAGGAAATTTATGACAAATCACATGGTTTTGTATGAAACAGAAACACACATTCATATTGACAACCATATGAATATAAAGATAACTATATAAAATGATAGGTTTTTATTTGCCCATGAGAGTAACTGAAATTTGTACTTTTTGTTGTTAAAATATTGTTGATAAATATTTCATTGTAACGTAAAAATTAACCAAGAATTAAATTTAAAATTAGTACTTATATAAAAATGCTATAATTTGCGTCACATTGAAATGAGAGTTAATCACTTTATATCTACATTTACAGGTCAAATCGAATGGATACTATGCAGACGATGTTTAAATAATATAAAATAAGAAATTAATAAATGAGATATTTAAAGGAATGACGTCATAATGATAAAAAAAATATCATTTTCACCTATTTATTGTGTGATAAATTGAAAATTTCAATTGCCTGCTTTTAACCGAGGAAAACTGCGCTTAAAACAATTACATGGGCTTAATGGAATGACGTCACATTGCTAGAAATTATTGCTTCTTTCACTTTGATATCATGTGATAAATTAAAAAGTTAATCGCTTGCGTTTAATCGGGAATTATAATGTTTGAAATAACGACATGAAACGCTCGCAAACGGGGAACTCCAACTCTGATTTTAAAATAAAATTTTCAAAAAGCTTCTTAGGGATATACCTAATTAATAATTCCCCAAATTTTCACGGCGATTGGATGTATGGTTTTTGAATCTATCGAGTACAGACACATTTATTTTATATGTATAGAGATAACTATTGTGTGCGTGTATGTATATATATATATATATATATATATACACACACAATAGTTATTGTGTATGTGTATTATGAGATATTCAGAAAAAAAAAATCCAACTCAATATAAATCTCGGTTAATTGAAGCTCGGATAATTGACGTTTAACTGTACAACTGTAATTCCAAAATTAAAACTATATTACAATCACTTACCGAGTACAATTAAATTATCAGCATCATCTTTAAAAATAAAAAAAAATAAACTTCTAAATGCAAAAGAATAAAGAAAAAATTTTAACTCAAGATTTACCTGCAATTTAAATATACATTGAATTGCAATAGCAAAACCAGTCATTTTGACTGGTTTGATAAATCTAGTGTTAAGTAGATTTATACGAAACCAAAAACAAACTAATAAAAGCTTTATAATAACAGTAAACCTGATATTTTAAGCATTGCTTCTGAAATGATTTTCATTTCTTGTTCATTCTCGAATAAAAAAAAAACAAATTCTTAATATAAACATTTAAGACAAACAACAATTGAAATATCAAATAAATACGAGTCATTTTTAAAAAGTTTAATAAATTTTTAACTATATAGAAATACATTTTTACATAGATATAAAAATCTTAAAACAATCTATTCACAAAACGTTCTGTAACGACGAACATTCAATTTAAGAATATAAAGTGTTCATTTAAATAAATCTAAAATTTTCTGCCTTATTTCAGAACTAAAACCAGACTTTTTACTATTATACAGACTTTAGAGTTAAGCGATGTTTGTTTCCATAGCATAACAATGTCACAAATACAGAAAAAAAAAATTGTTCTAGAATTGAGCATGTATCAAATTTGAGCAATAAAATTCAACAATGTAAATAAATATTTTTACAATTAACGAAACAACAGCTTTGAATTAAAATGATAGGATTTGCTTAGTAAAATATATGTACATATATATTACTCATATTTACAAGAATCAGCAGACATGATTGCAATAGTAAAGAAAAAATATCAGAAGACAGTTTGTATGCTTACATAATATTTTCAAATTATCTTATGATGGTATATAATATTATATATGATGCTTTTAAGCATACATTTTGTTTCTATTTCCACAGAAACATTTCAACACAACTGCATTGATAAATTATATAAAATTGGCATACAATTTTACTTTGACAGCAGGGTTCCTTTATAATTCTTAGAAAAATAAAAAGTCATTACTACAAATAGTTATGAAATCATTTAACAGTAAAAGATTTTAATCTTGGAAGAGATAATATACTAAAATAGATTGACACTACAATTATTAAGAGGGTAGGAGTGCCTTTTTATGAATTATTTTAATTTAATGAAAATTTTATGAACACTATACTTTTCAGCTTGGAGATACAAATAAATGAACATATCACTATAAAAAATTTCTTTAAAATAGATTAGCTTACTTTCAGCCACAATTGCACATAAAATCTCTCTTCTGTATACTTGTAATAAATTAGACAATATAACTAAAGGTAAAAAATAGTAAAGATCTATATATATCAACCTAATATTATCTTAATATGGAAGTCAGAAAAATATGAAAGAATATACTAGGCCTGTAAAACCAAAAGTATATGCAGGCCACATTAGGAGAGCTTTCTGTTTCAGCAGACAGCAGTGTGTATGTGTGTGTATATATATGTATATATATATATATATATATATAAATGTATATGTATATATGTATACATATATATATGTATATATATATATATATATATATGTATGTATATATATGTATATATATGTATATATATATATATATATATGTATATTATATATATATATGTATATATATATTATATATATGTATATATATATATATATATATATATGTATATTATATATATGTATATATGTATATATATATTGTATATATATATATATATATGTATATATATATGTATATGTATATATATATTATATATATGTATATATGTATATATATATGTATATTATATATATATATGTATATATATATATTATAATATATATATGTTGTGTATATATATGTATAATATCAATATATATTTTATATATTTATATATATATATATAAGTATATATATATATAGTGTAATGTATATATAAATATGTGTTTATGTGTGTGTGTGTAACTAATACATAGCTATATCATAAAATATTGTATATATATGTGTGTGTGTGTGTGTGTAAAAACTGACAACAACAAATCATCTTGTCATTGATATACAGAACATTTAATTATATTGAATTCAAATCATAAATCCTTTAATAATCCAAAGAGCATTTGTATCAAAATTGAGGTTTATACCCAATATAAAACAAAAAAAAAAATTAAGAGTCATTAAAAATCTAAGTACTTATAACAAGTCAAGGTCAAGGTAATTGGGTTTAACGGAGTACTTAGCGAAGCGGAAAGACTTATAACAAGTCATTGATTAATAATCATGTTACTTTTACCCAAGTTTGTTTGTTTTTTTCAAAGTCCAAACTGGATTACTGTACTTTTTTTTCATAACAAACAGAGTACTTTTATTTATTAAAAGTTTTTTAATTCTTAGCTATTTTTTCTAGCACAACAAAGAATTTAAATTATGATATATAATTTCATTATAACTTCATTATAGCATAACTGAATAATTATTTATATAGTATAAATAATTATTCAATCAGTTTTTTATCTTGATTTAATCTAAAATATCACTAATAATTGCAAAAGAAAAATGGGTGCAAGACTTTTGACATTTTTTGACACATTATGTCAAAAAACCAAACCAGATGGCAATAAATTAAGTGAATATTTATTACAGTCAATGTAATATTTGTTTCAATTATAAATTTTGTGAATTCTGTCACAAAAGACAAGGACTACAAAAGTTTATGTGGCATACTGCATGCTATCTCCAGACCACAGTTTGGCCACCGCTGTATTGATTATATTAATATGTATTAATATTTATTTGTATTAAGCAGAACCATGTTGTAATATGATGCAGAAAGGCCACCATAATAGGCTGTTTGTTCCTTATGGGAGCAAGGTAATCAGTAAAATCAAAACAATTAAAGAGCCTCTAATAAATCAGAAAATTGAAAATTTCTTGAACTTCATCTTCATTCACCAGAAAGTTGGAAAAAATATTTAACTCAAATATATAAGATGTAACTTTAAAACTAACAGCAATGACCCATTGCATTCTTTTTTTTTTCAAAATGACATATTATATTTAAGGATAATTTTAGCAACAAAACAAAGTAATAAATTAAAATGTTTAGGGGATTCTAGAACTAAAGGCATAATGCATTGTTTTCTGGAGTTTTATAGAAAAACAAATTTAATTAAATGCACTAAATTTTAAAAATATTTGTGAAAGAAGATAGCAACATTCAAAATTTTCTTTGAAATATGGCAAAATAAGATAAAATCAGGGTATCTACCAAAATAAAATTTTTCAAATCCATGACTTTCCCTGATTTGGCAGATCCTTTTCCATGACTTTAAAAAGCTTTCATTAAAGTATATATGAATAAAACTTCTGATGTACATACAAGTAAAATATATGCTTTTAGAGAAATTACAGGAAATTTATCATTAAAAAAAAACTATAAACTTACTTTGTAAGTATTAATAAACTCACATACATAAAAATAAATTGTTGTATCTACATACCTAAGTTTAATCATATAGCAATTTTTCAATTAAAATGTTTCCAATTTGAATTCAGGGTACTTTGGTATTATCCAGGTGACCATGAATAATAGCCAAATATAACCCTACAATGTTTATATACAGTATCACTAGACATAAACTAATATTTTGTGCAAAAACCTTAACTAATGTTTATTAAAAAATAATTATAATATTAATAAAATTTTAATCTACAATTTAAGAAAAAACCAGAATAATATACATTTACCCACCCATTAAGCTTTCTTGCTTTGAGTTTCCTTGGTGAACAAATTTTACTTGACAATAGATCAATAGGATAATACATAAATACCTAACTCAGTAACTTCAGCCAAATGACAAGTAAAAATAGAATTAAACAATTCAATGCTTTTTTTTTTTTACTCGGTAGTTTAGCGGATCCATGACTTTTACTCATTTTACTTGAAAAATCAAGACTTTCCATGACAAAATTAATCCATTGTCTAAATCCATGATTTTCCCTGATTTTCCAGGAGCGTGGAAACCATGTAAAATTCTTTATATATATATATAAAATTATTTTTAAAGAACTGCTTTTAAATACTTTCAGACCTAAATGAAAATTTCCATTCCATCATATTTTAATATTTAACTAAACATTTTGCGTTATACACAATTCATCGTACTTTGGTCCCATACAGTATTATTATGTCTCTACTGCATTTCTATAGACTTTATTTTTATCTTACATTAAAATTTTCCTCCCTTTATTTTTTTCAATAGAAAGGGGGGAAATCTAATGTTTTTAATACAAAGTTATTTTAAAGCTTGCTTTGCTAGATTAAAAACTATACAACAAAAGAAATTAAGTGATAAGATGCCCCTTTCGGCTTTCAACTTATAGTGAAACTAAAATTTTCAAAAATCATAACCTAATCGCCAAGAATATGAGATTCTTTCAAAGCGATTAAATGTCATAATTTTAAATGTATACTAATATTTTTCAAGTTTGTATAGCAACAATAGCTAGTACATTTTAAAATATCATTAAATAGTTCCAAACACAAAACATTTTAAAAAGGATGAGTATATAAACAATTGACTGAAATATTTTATTCATATCTGATTAATATTTATATTTCAGATTTTAAATATTTAAACTTTGGATAAATAAATTTATCTATAACATTCAAAAGAACTTATAATTTCTTAGTTACTTACTAAAATATAAAACAAGCAAAGTGAATTTACACTTTCTTAAATATATATACAATCAACAACTAAATTATCAATCAATAGTTTATACATAATAAATCTTTTTACTAAATAATTACCCGGTTAAAAATGTTTCCTTCTATTTTATTTAAAGATAGCAGTATCAACCAGGGAAAAGTAGTTAAAATCATTTTTTGATAGAATTATTTTGTTTCACTTATGCTAACAATACTCATTAAAACACTATGTATTTAGATGTATGATAAACAGAATTCTCCAGTATTTGTGAATCTATGCAGGCATTTAAAATAATAGGATTCATATTTTAAAATATAAAATATTTGAATTTTTTTTTAAATTAACTCACACACAATTTTATGATTACTCAACAAAGAAGTTATCATCAGCAAAAGATCAGTATTTGAATTTTGATCTCCGACATAAGAAAAATTATATCATTTGGTTATGAGCACCACTGTCAACTTATTGCTGCATGAAATTACACTACAGAACTTCTTAAAGTAGATTAAAAATGGCTACAAAATGTAACTGCATGGTTAACCAACATTTGGCACAAAAGAAAAAAAATATATATTCAATATTTTGAGAAAAATTAATACTTTGAATTATATACTCATTATTACATATTCAACTATGATTAAAATACTATAAGAAAAAATTTCCTAAAAACTGGTATAAGATATATTGAGAAAGTAAAAAGAAAAAATCTAGTTTAAGTAAGAAATTAATATAAAATTGTACGTTTAAAACTGATTGATCAAATAGTTGAAAAAAATTAAATTTAAAGGGAAAACAAAATCCGTCATTACAATATTTTGCTATGCGATATTTAGAAGCTCTTCGAATAAATAATAAGGTGATTTAAAAAAATTTTAAATTAGAAGAAAAAAGTAACATAGCTGCCAGAAAATCTAACAAATACTACTGGAAAAAAATATCTAATAAACCATGACTACAGAATTTTACAAACTTTCAAATAGATCAGATTAAATCAGATGTTTGAGTAATACTATGGCTAATCTTAAATACTTTCACTCAGCCCACAATATAACAGCAAACTAATAGCATTTCAAATTCACACATTTCATTAACCAATGATACACCATTAAAATACCAGCATAATTTATGTAGAGGATGAATATTTGTAAATAACTTAGATATAATTGATTAAATGATATTATAAGGAGGAATAGGGAAGATGTATGATTAACTTCAGGCACTTTTAATTTTTTATAAAATATTATAACCAGGGTTGGCATGATTTAAATCAGTTGATTTAAATTATGATTTAAATTTGTTGATTTTTTAAAAAAAATCAGTTATTTAAATCCTTTTCTTTTTCACTTCTTTTAAAACCTATATTCCAAAGACATGCAAACTGGGATTCAGTCAGCACAGAAATACCAATAAGTAAATAAGTGTAAATAAATAGCATGTGATTTCAAAGAATTTAGGTTTTTTCTTTTAATCAATTACAAATTCTATATCTTTTTAAATTCGATTTTCTGAATATTTATTTCTGTCTATACATAATTATTTCTTTAATATTAGTTTTGTATTTTAAAATTTGCAGTTTTTAAAATCGAATTGACAGCCTTTGTACTCTTTTAACCCATTAATGCCTGGTGTATCATTTTAGATACTGATAAAAAATAGCTTGTAGAGTTTTTATGTTTTCTTAGAACAAATTTTCCTTTTGGGAGTAGGTAATGGGCAATCTTATAAATAATCTACGAAATTTTCAAGTAATTTCTATTATTTATATTTTTTTCATTTAGACCTAGATTTTATGATTTTTCGATCAGCGCTCATAAATTTACTTTTTCGGCAGGTACAGACTGAGATCATGACAAATTTGCTTTTTCCATTACACTACAGCATTTTGCAGAGATTATTTCACCTGCAATATCAAATAAATCTTTTTTCAGGAAGTTTTTCCTTTTTTTTTTTTATAAATGTCACTATGTTTAAAACGATAACTGATCACTACCGTGACATGCTCTAGTATTCAAAATTGTTTGATCTTCAAATTTATTTCATTCTGTACAGTCCATATTAACTTAGATTTAAGATAGGCTCCGAAATGTAATCGGCAGAAATGACTTGGGCATTAAAGGGTTAATAATTTCTGAAATTTCAGAAAGTTTCTAAAAATTTTTTATACTTTGTCTCAAATGTCAAGTTTATGCATCCAAAATCAGTTGTAAAAATGGAGGGAGGGGGCTCCATGAAAACAGATATTCAAGCATGTATCTGTTTAGAGCCAATTGGTGAAGAAACTAATGCATTAAGGATTTCAAGTTCGAACTCAAAACAATAATTTTACTACATCTCCATTCTCGTTGTTAGGATTGCAGAGTTAATACAAATCTGCTGAGTGTTGCAAACAAATTTCTAGCATAAGTTTTTCATGAGTTTGTGAAGGGAAGAGGTTTTTTTTATGTTTATGGCTCTAAAAGCTGGAAAATTTCAAAATTCTGAATAGCCATGGTTCGGATGATTCTGGACTTGAGGCTCTCTAGTGTAATATATCTTTGTTTAAATCCTGTAGAAGATTTAATTTTTTATGCTTCACAAGGCTTTAAATTTAATATTATTTATTTTACCTTTTGAAAACTCTAAATTTGTTTTAGTCTGTAAATGGACAAGAAAATTCGGAATCAGTCAGCACAGAAATACCAATAAATAAATAAGTGTATATAGATAGCATGTGTTTTCCAAGAATTTAGGGGTTGTTATCAGAAAGTTTATAGTAGGGGTAGGTATGAGTACTAATTATGACTAGTGGAATTCATTTTATGTAATGGGGGGGTAAAGAAAGTATTACAGAACTTGAAATTCAGTTATCTACCAAATAACAACAGCCATAGCTTCATCTGCTGTAATGGAAAGACAGTTTTCTTCTTTTGGTATTGTTCATTCTAGCCTTTGTAACAAATTAGGAGTGGATAAAGCATCGAAAGAAGTGTTTCTACTGAAACAGTTAAATCCATAATTCGTTGCTTAAAAAATACTGAAATAATTGTGATTTTTTTTTAAATAAATAGTTTGCATTAAATGAATATTTAATTTGTTCTTTAAATTTACATCTTATTTAATTTGCACTATCCAATTACAAAATAATGGAGTGTATTTAGATTAAAATTTATATATTTAATTTTAGGTAATCAGTGTGTAGAATATACTAGATAGATAAGATGTTACTTCGTATAAAAACTATTTTATATATATCGCAAAAAAACATAAAAACACAACAATAATTAAAATTAGAATTCAGAAAAAATCAAATCTGATTTAAATAAAAAAAATCTTATTTAAATCAAATAAATCTGATTTTTTTTATTTTAAAAAAAAAAATCCTGATTTTTTTTCCAACCCTGATTATAACTAAAAATCCATAACATCTTTGGAAAGAATATTCAATAACACAAAAGAAAACACTATGGTATTAACCATCGTATAATAATAGACATTTTCAAATTATTTCAAAACAGAAAGGTAGATGCTGTTATCTTAAAAATAGCATCTCAGATAATAAGGAATTTTATATTAAAAGAAATTGCTATAAATCTTTTTATTTCCAATAAAAAAAATTTTTTTTTAATCTTAACGTTTTTAAGTTTGAAAATTATTGAACCAATTTTCTGAATATTCAAACAATGTTTTCCAGTTAAGTTGCTTCAATAAAATTTATTAAATAATATACAAGAAACAATCATTTAAATAATAATAAGATGGAAATACAAAGAATTTTTAAACTGAGTGTAGAAGATTAAATGGTATGTACACTTCTAGTACAGAAAGTTAAGATGATAATAAAATATCTTAAATTGCTGAATAAATGAGATCAAATATTATTTAACTTTATGCCACGTATACGACATGCATATACATTTTTTTTAATATCACTCAGAATTCTACCTTTTTATATAAAAAGTACTTCATCATTAAGCATGCCACACAAGGGGAAAATAAATAAATTCATGTTTTTAACAGGGTTCAGTAATATATATCAATGGATATATAGCATGATTATATATCAGATATTTAAAAAAAAAAAACATGATATACAATATTTTTGATATTTTCAAATTATCATGAAATTTGTTGATTGTGATTTACAGTGGACTAGAATGAGTATATCCCATTTTTGGATTTGTTCAATCAAAACATCTATTAAGGGATAAGAAAACCGATAAACTCTCATTTATGTTACAGTGATGCTATAAAATTAATACAAAATAAAATAGAAATATATAATATCAATTTCTGTTATTTAAATAATTCTTTACACTTGAAATTGTGTTGGAATGAAAAAAAATGCAAATTATTTTTAAATTATATTTTTTTTTCTCAAATGAAAAGTTTTAAAATATTATGATTTATAAAATGTGGAGTTTTGTCAAGCAAATCAAGTTCATATTATGCATAAAAATATTAATATTTTTAAACAATAAGCTGGCTATTGAAAATATCAAAATATCAGATATATATCAAAATATTGGACATCTTTGATATTTTCAAAAATATATTTATGAGCCCTGGTTTTTAAATACAGGTTCTTTCATATTGAATGGGACAAAAAGAATAGCGCAGTATGACTGTCATAATGGATTTATTCAGCCGAAACAAATTTATTCTGCAACTATAATTATACAAGTTTTATTTAGCCAAGGCCATAGACAAGGGAGGGGATTTAGGGGACCAGTCCCTCCCCGAAATTCCAAAATTCTAAAAGACCGTTTCGTGGAAAGAAAATTGACTACATCTGTGGGTGTGTCATTTGCCTAGTTGGGTATAGACAATAGTGTTCTTAGAAAGAGACCACTGCGGCCATAAATATCTTGCGGGACCGCAGGCTTTTATCTACCCCCATCCCTTAGTGTCATTCGTCTGACGATCATTTTCCGTAATCTATTGTACATCGTCTTCCTGTCTCAGGTGCTCCATGGTGAATATTTTGACACAGATTCTATCTTCTAAAATAGCTTCAACTTATTACGTTAGACTAGATTTTGGTATATAACTAAATGAGAGATAAATTTAAACGAATAAATGTAAAAATGGTTTTTAATGTTAATTTTACTTTTAAATTCATTGTGCAGATATGCTTTATTACTATTCTAAGCTTTAAATTTGTTCATTATATCATTTTAATCATTTTGCTATTTAAAAACTACATTGTGTTACGATACTCATTAGGGGTATACATACAAGAAAACCTGTAGTTTTACTCAAGAATCATTCAGAAAATACAAAGTATTTCCCCTTGATCATCTTCCGAAAATAATTTCTGGTTACGGCCTTGTATTTAGCAACAGGGAAAAATTATCGAATGACGAACTTGCTGCCAGGGGAGCTGTTAAACAAAATGTCGTCCATGGAGGAGAAAGTGTAATGCATTTTTGAATATGCTGAATCCTCCTCGTTCACTGTTGTGCAAAGACATTTTTGCACGAAATTTTGTAAAGAACCACCACATCGCCATAACATAAGCAGGTGGGTGCATCCACTTCCTTAGGACTGAGAAAAACTGAAACAGCAGATAACTGCAGTGTTGAACTCAATCACAGGGGAATGCTATCACGAGTGTGGCAGAAGCTTGATTACCGCGTAGACATTTGTCACGTCACCGGAAAGGCACATATGGAAAGCCCGTAGAAACTTGAATAAATGTAGTTTTGAGGTAAATTTGAATTTTCTAAATATATTAATTACAACGTTCACAATCATGTTTTCTTTTTGTCCCATTCAATATAAAACACCCTGTACTTTTTAAAAACTATTACACAGAAAAAAACTTAAAATACACAGTAAAATGCCTAAACTTTTTGGAGATATATAAGAACTAATATATTAACTTTTAACCTTAATAGCAACTGAATTATATGTTTCATTAGAGGAACTAGAGGGATAAACATCTTGATGATGAGTATGTGAAGATCGCATATACATATAAACTGTAACAACTGCAGGAACAAAAATAGCAAGTACTATCACAAATATCAACAAGTAGTTCCACTGTATTCCACAGTCAACAGTATTATACGGATCTTTCACAAGAGGTTGAATTTGAGGAGTTGTAAGAGCTACAGCTGCAGCTTCTAAAGACTCTTTCTGAGTTTGAGTACTTAGCATGATTTTGACAAGATCTTCATCCATTCGTTTAAAAAAGGTAGCTGTTTCTTCAGGAGAAGGGCTACGACCAACTTGGCCAATACCGATATTTATAACACGAATATTGTTTTCAGGCTCTTCTACAATTGTAGAATTTTGCTTAGCATCTGGAAGTGGAGGTAATATTTCAGTCAGTAAACTATATTTTTTTACTGGTATTTTCAGATGTTTCAAAGCATAAAACTCTTGATTATTGATAAGATTATTGGCCCTTTTTAAATCTGATATCTGAAAAGAAAATTAAAATTTTTTCCATTATAGTAAAAAGTCTATAAAATATATACATTTTTAAAATACATTTCATAAAAAACTTAATCTTACAGCTATATTAAATAACCTCATGCCAAATCACAATTTACAGTAAATTTTTAAAACTATTACATTGTATCATTTTCCGTAATCTATTGTACATCGTCTTCCTGTCTCAGGTGCTCCATGGTGAATATTTTGACACAGATTCTATCTTCTAAAATAGCTTCAACTTATTACGTTAGACTAGATTTTGGTATATAACTAAATGAGAGATAAATTTAAACGAATAAATGTAAAAATGGTTTTTAATGTTAATTTTACTTTTAAATTCATTGTGCAGATATGCTTTATTACTATTCTAAGCTTTAAATTTGTTCATTATATCATTTTAATCATTTTGCTATTTAAAAACTACATTGTGTTACGATACTCATTAGGGGTATACATACAAGAAAACCTGTAGTTTTACTCAAGAATCATTCACAAAATACAAAGTATTTCCCCTTGGTCCCCTTCCAAAAATAATTTCTGGCTACGGCCTTGTATTCAGCAACAGGGAAAAATTATTGAATGATAAACTCGCCGCTAGGGGCACTGTTAAACAAAATGTCGTCCATGGAGGAGAAAGTGTAATGCATTTTCGAATATGCCGAAACCTCCTCGTTCACTGTTGTGCAAAGACATTTTCGCATGAAATTTTGTAAAGAACCACCGTATCGGCATAACATAAGCACGTGGGTGCATCCACTTCCTCAGGACTTAGAAGAACTGAAGCAGCAGATAACTGCAGTGTTGAACTCCATCATATGCTATCTCGAGTGTAGCAGGAGCTTGATTACTGTGTAGACATTTATCATGTCACCGGAAGAGCACATATTGAACACCTGTAGAAACTTGAATAAATGTAGTTTTGAGGTAAATTTGAATTTTCTAAATATATTAATTACAACGTTCACAATCATGTTTTCTTTTTGTCCCATTCAATATGAAACACCCTGAATTTTTTAAAAACTATTACACAGAAAAAACTTAAAATACATAAACTTTTTGGAGATATATAAGAACTAATATATTAACTTTTAACCTTAATAGCAACTGAATTATATGTTTCATTAGAGGAACTAGAGGGATAAACATCTTGATGATGAGTATGTGAAGATCGCATATACATATAAACTGTAACAACTGCAGGAACAAAAATAGCAAGTACTATCACAAATATCAACAAGTAGTTCCACTGTATTCCACAGTCAACAGTATTATACGGATCTTTCACAAGAGGTTGAATTTGAGGAGTTGTAAGAGCTACAGCTGCAGCTTCTAAAGACTCTTTCTGAGTTTGAGTACTTAGCATGATTTTGACAAGATCTTCATCCATTCGTCTAAAAAAGGTAGCTGTTTCTTCAGGAGAAGGGCTACGACCAACTTGGCCAATACCGATATTTATAACACGAATATTGTTTTCAGGCTCTTCTACAATTGTAGAATTTTGCTTAGCATCTGGAAGTGGAGGTAATATTTCAGTCAGTAAACTATATTTTTTTACTGGTATTTTCAGATGTTTCAAAGCATAAAACTCTTGATTATTGATAAGATTATTGGCCCTTTTTAAATCTGATATCTGAAAAGAAAATTAAAATTTTTTCCAATATAGTAAACAGTTTTTGAAATATATACATTTTTAAGATACATTTCATAAAAAATTTAATCTTATGACAGCTATATTAGATAACCTCATGACAAATCCCAATTTACACTAAATTATTAAAACTATTACATTGTTCCTATGAAAGCAATATGAATTTAGAGGTTCAAAAATTTATCACCTTGTTAAATTTAGTTTAAAATATAACATTAATTAAGCCCAAATACCAAGTATTGAACACATTCTATAAATTGCAATGAGCCTAACTTTGCATAATTAATTTCTGTCAATGTATGCATTCAAACCCAAAATTTGTTTATAACCAATAAATATACAAATAGTATATTTGTTTATAGTGTCTTAGCCATCCACTTATCATAAAGTCTCTAACAAACTATATAAATGTTAAAAATTGGCTAAGAGAAATATAGATATTAAGAGCCAATATTCTTTAAAATTAAAAGGATGGACTTATTTTATTAAAGCCCCTTTACACAATTTTACTCTATATAACAGAAAAAATAAAATTGAATTCATTAAAAATATAAATTGTCACAAGGAGAAAACAATTTAATTAAATATTCAATACAATAGTTCAAAATTCAAAATATTAAGAATTTAGCAATTTTTTTTACAAATTAATTATTTCTATTTAATAAATAGCAATTGAATAACTAATCAAGTTAGTCCATATTAATGTTATATCTACCTATCCATTTGTATTATGATACATAACCAACTGTTCATAATTCCTTTAAGATGACAGTTACATGACTACAATGTATTCCAAAATTGTTTCTATTATAATATTTGTTAAATAACTTGCAACATCAAAGTATACCTATTTCTTACGAAAACTAAATCATTCAAACAACAATAAACAATACTGGTGATTCATATGCATATGTATTTATATATATTTTACCACTCAGCAATGATAAATTTCTGATGAAAAAATTTATATGAAGAATTTGTAAATAATGCATGTTATTACAAATTTACATGTATGTCCAAATAATATATTTGCTTTCTATACTTTACAATTCAAACTGGCGTATTACATATAATTATGTACAACTAAATAACAGATATAAAAATTTTTTTAATTAAATTGATATTCGATTTTGTGCCGACAACCCCGGAAAAATAATAGCTACATGTCAAAACATACTCACAGTACAATGATATTTTATAGAAATACTCTGTAGTGTGTCTCCATCCTCAATTTTTAAATTTAAAAATTCACAGTTTCTAAAAGGATCTGCGACTTTACTACTTGCAGATACACTTCCATTCTTTTCAGTGAAGTCATTTTTATTTATTTTTCGCAAATTATGATTATCATGCGTTCCATCCTGCAAATTTTTTATATGCCGAATGTCATGAAGAGTTATTTCATCTTCTGAACAGCTGTCAGAGTCAGCAGATATCAAAGGTCTGATCTCAAAACTATTTTTCCGTGATTTTTTCTTATTAGAAGTAAAACGTCTGTCATTTTTAATGGGGACATAACGGCGGCCTTTGGAATTAAAATCAAATTTATGTAGAACGATATCATTCATCATAAAATGAGAAAAACACAAATCATTGTACTCGTTAGACTCAATTCACATGAGAGATCAACAGTTGTGATACAGTGTAAATAATCCTTGGATGGGAAATCTCCGACATCTGCGCCGTGGTAAACATACTTGATGCCAATTTTTGATTTTTGATTTCAAGCTTAAAATGAGAATAAAATCCCGGGAACTATCCAGCCTTATAAAAATTATTTGAAGTACGATTTTACTACTGTAAAAATATTTCAACAACAAAAAAAAACTTTAATTTTTGAAAAATAGAAATTATCCTAACTTTGAACTAGTAAATGAATTATTACCTAAATTTAGTAATTTGGAGACTAATTCATTTTCGGATTAATTTATCTTACTCTACTTGTTAACATTTATAATGCATACATATTGTACATATTGTAAAACATTACTTGTATTGAATTTTATTTAAAATCCGAAATCAGTTTCATTGGCCATGCATTTTGCTTTTCATTCTCAATTCATATTACTGTTACTAGAGATAACGCGGCTTATTTCTAAAATCAACGTTGTGTCCTCAAATCTAAGGAAAACCTAGAAACACTAGAAAATGATCCTAGATACTTATTTAGGGCATAACAAACCCATAAAATAATGTATAGCCTTACTTTAAAACTTCAATCATTTAATATAGATTAAAATGAACTTGAATAGCTTTTTATTTCAATTTTGTGAAACTGTAGGGATATTTGTTGAGACTTAGTATATTCAGTTATTTTTAATTGAAAAAGGAAAGCATCTTTATGCTATGTCTTATTATTTCATATTCAAAAGTGAATTTATTATGATTAAAATAAAAAATTGCAGATTATTAGGCTTTTGCCAATAATGTATGAACAAAGTCTGTTTGAATCAGCTTTCATTACGAAAAAACTTTTTATTTAAAATATATTTTGTCAGTTATACAAACAAAGAAACAACGATATAATCTGCAAATTCCTTCACTTGTTGTCCAGAAACTATTGTCAAAATTAATAATGCAAATAAAATTAAATTTCAGCTCACTTAGAATTACGAAAAAAGACAAATCTGAAATTTCGTGTACTTTCTATGTCTTTAAGTACTCAAATTATTTCTTTAAACAAAATAATGAAATTTAAAAGTATCTAAATTCAGAGATTGTCCTAGAATTTTGAGGACATATTGTTACCATAACTACATGAAAACTACACTATAATCTACTGCTTGAATCCAATTTCGAAAGGCTTCTAGCATTTATGCCAGTTGTAATATTCAAAGTCGCAAGAACTAACTCCAGATTGAGAAATGTCATACACTCCCACATATAGTCCACATTTACCTTATGCCGAAGGATTATTCTCCTATTATGCAGATAGGGATTGAGTTAGAGGGACTTTTAACAGTGGAAAAAATGTTTACTTAAAAAAAAAACATTACTCGTGTCTTTTGATTTCAAGTGTGACTGATTGTCTTGCTTCTTTTATTTGTGTCATTGAAAACTGAAACTAGTTTCGTTCATCGTTACATGTAAAGTTAAATCAAATGCCAGCTATAGCTGGCATTTGAGTTAAAAAAAAGTTAATAACAGTAGTAGTTGAGTTAATAAAAGTTACTATAGTAACTTTTATTGTGAAATTTTATCGCGCAACATTTTACACTTTTATCTGGGTGGTAAAATTGCTATAGCTGGCCCTGGTTTTACCATATTTCAACAACGTAGAGTATCTTTGTAATTACTTTCCTTTCAAAATAGTTATTGCTCTATATTTTACAGAAAATTGAATAATCAGTCATCAACTCCCATCTTCACAGCAGCCTCTTCACCAGATAGGACCTTTTCTGACTTTATTCTGTGGCCTTATTCGTACACTGGCGGGCATGAGGAATAGAATCGAACAACATCATAATATATCATTTATGTGCAAGTGTAGACCATGCTGTTACAGGGTAACAGTTATTTCTTCAAGATGAATACGCTAAATACTACCTACAATCTGTCTTTCTAGCCTTAATTTTTGTGCTCCATATCCTAGATATAGTTAGATTGATATTTTGATATTTATGACGATTATCTGTATAACACTTATTTATATGAATCATAGTGACGAAGTCATTTTATTTAATTATATTTTTTTCTGGAGACAGAGTACAGTACCATCTGTTACTCCTTTCTGTCATTTTTGGAACAAAGGCTTTGTTCGCCATTTACATGAAATACACGGTACGCAAATTTCTCAAGTTATAACCGTTTTGCATCTCCTTTCAAGATACTTGCAAAATACCGCAATACGAAAACGCAAATCAAATTCTCTAAATAAATTGATGGATTCGAGTCTCTAGCTGGCCAAAGACAATCGAGTTCATTAACAGAGGCTGCGGACGTAAAATAGGTCAAATGTCTTCCAAGTTGAAATGATAATTCTGGAAGTGGCAGTCAAGCCTGAGGATCTTCAGCTTGGTCCCTGCTTCCAAATCACGAGGACCCACAGTCTGTGGGTAAATTATAAAGGTATATTAAGTAGTTTGTGTCCAGCCTAAATGTTTATAAAATTTACTTACCTAGGATTATGAGGGATGAAATCAAACATTTTGGTTGCTGCACATAAGTCGAATAACAAAATACATAAATAATGAATTAATTGATTACTTTTGTAGATAAAGTAGGTACTCTAGGCTGGAGTTGCGATTTATTACCAACAAAATATGGAATATTTATACTTTCTTAACCACAAAAAGATAGCATCATTTGTATTTTGTGCCTAATAACCATCAGATTTACCTTTATAATTTTGTTGTTAAGTAGCAGATTTGATAACAAAAAGAAAATATGGCTTCTGATATATCTTGTTAAAGGTAGGCAAATCCCTGCCATATACATATTGTGGGATAACTATGAAGTGGACTGTAAATTTTTACTTGTTAGACAACTTTAAAAGAAAACTAATAAAACTTCCTAACACTTAAAAATCTTTCTTCCTTTATTACAGGGGCTAAACACCAGCTTGCCGCACGGCGACTACATAGATCCAAAACTTTAACAGTACTGCCAATTTTGTCGTCGAACACACATTCGTCGCAGAAACTCGCCAAGGAAAACGCTTGGCACAAAGCATTTGGTGTAACATACCGCCCGGCGTTGAAATGCAATTAAAAAAAAATAGATATGTTATAAAAGAAAATTAAAAACAAGATAAAGTAAAAAATGAAAAACTCAATACAAGTAACTTATATTCTTATGCACAATCTTCACTTTCCAATTGGCAACACTGCTATTTTTTATATTGGTCTCTTAAAGATCCCATTCTGAGTATTTATGCTGACGAGTCGAACTTTACCGTCCTTTCCAGCAAATGTATTTGTGATTCTCCCTAAAAGCCACTTACAAGTGAGAAGATTGTCCTCTTTAACAATAACCATGTCCCCAATTTTTAAGTTATTTTTCTCAACCATCCATTTGTTTCTTTCCTGAATTGTGCTCAAATTGTTTTGCCATAGTTTCCAAATGCGCTGGACCATCTTTGTGGTGTTTTGCCATAACTTTAACCTGTTATCACTAACACAAATTATGTTGGGCTCAAGAATTAGGTGATAGGACGGCCATAAGCAAGTTACCAGGAGTCAAGTTGCAGATTATCAATATCATTAGATAAGGGAGTTAAAGGGCGAGAGTTTAAAATTCCCTCAATCTGACATTATGTCAGATAACAATTCTTCGTAAGTCAATTTGGAATTACCTACAACGCGTTTGAAGTGAAATTTGAAAACTTTGACAGCTGCTTCCCATAAGCCACCAAAGTTGGATGCCCTGGGAGGAAGGAATTTCCATTCAACAAATTCAGAGGATAAAAAATTAGACATATGATCGTTGGGCTTAGTAATTAGCTTATATAAGAGTTTAAGTTCCATGTTTGCACCCACAAAATTCTTTGCATTGTCACTAAACATTTGTTGTGATTTGCCTCGCCTTGTACAAAATCTTTTTAATGTGGCAATAAATGCCTCAGATGTTACATCCTTTGCTAAATCTAAATGAACTGCTTTAGTGACCATGCAAAGGAAAATGCAAACATAGACCTAGTGAAAAACTCCTTTTGTTTGACCACGATATTTTATGAAAAAAGGGCCACAAAAATCTACACCAGTACAATTAAAGGAGAAATTACAATTGACTTTTTCCTTAGGCAGGTCTCCCATAATCTGCTCAACTGTCAGAGGCTTTACTTTAAAACAAGTAATGCATTTCTGAACTATCTTTCTTCATGTCGTTCTACCATTTCAAAGGCCAAAATTCTCTCCGAACACAATAAAGCAAATTCTGGGGACCAAGGTGTAGGTATTTTCTGTGAAAACATTCATTGATCATATAAGTTTATGTTTTGCATGTAAAATAATTGGATGCTTTTGATCATCCCTAACACTGCAATTTTTTAATCGGCCTCCAACTCTCAAAACATTATAATAATCTAAAAAAGGATTTAAGTTTCTTACTTTATTTGTTGGGTTACCTTTACGAAGATTACCAATATCGTGGCTAAAATCCCTATCCTGAACACATTTAACTAAAAAGAATATACTTTTTTGAAGCTCCCCACGAGCCAGTGGATCACATTTTTTGTTGGGATTTTTTTAAGTTATGGCAAAATCTGATAACAAAACTCAAAATACGAATTAATTTAGAAAAAATATTACTAATACAAAAGGGATAATCAAAAAAGTTTTCAATAACACTGAGAGAAAGAGCAATTTCAGAATTTTTCTTAAACTCTTGTCGATAGTTTTCATCAAAAATAGGCTGAGACTCACAATCAAACTGAATAGTTTCTTGAGGAAGGAAATGATGCCCGTACCACCACAAAAGGTTATTGGCAATGTGACCCGGACCGATTCCCCGTGATACCAAGTCTGCAGGATTGTTAGCAGTCTTAACATGTCTCCAATTAAAGTCTTTTGTGAGTTCTTGAATGTGCAAAATTATTTTTGAGACAAAAATTTTCAGTAAATGTAGTGACGAGTTAAGACATGCAAGAACAATGGTTGAGTCAGTGTATAAATACACTCGATTGACTTCTAAGTTTAAAGATGACAATACCTTGCACACAAGTTTAAAAAGCAACTCAGCAGCACACAGTTCAAATCGAGGAATAGTTAGCACTTTGAGTGGTGAAACCGTAGATTTGCTGCAAAGCAAAGTTGCCTTTACATCATTTGAGCCGATAACCACACGGAGATACACAAAAGCCCCGTAAGCGTCCTTCAAAGCGCCAGAAAACCCATGGAGCTGGACTTCTACACAGCTAGAAACTAAAAAGACATAGCGATTGACCGAAATCTGTTTGAGGTCTGGGAGAGCATTCCTAAATTCTTCCCATGCCCTTTTCTCCTTTGATGGAAGTCCGTGATCCCAATCTATTTTCAAAAGTCATAATTTTTGGAGAAAAGTCTTTGCTCGTACGATTACTGGTCCAAGTAATCCCAAGGGATCGAACATTTTGCCAATCACTGTCAACACAATGTGTTTAGTTGGAATACTAGAATAATCTGAAACTCGGGTAGCCAAATATGGAGCGCATTTTGAGCCATATGTGACAGAAAGCTTGTAAATCTTCGGCTTTTCCTTTGAATTTTTGCTCCAAAGCATAGACTGCGAGTTAGTTTGATCAGGATTAACCCATACTTGTCTATACATTTTCATCACATCAACTGTAAAGTCGATCTTATGAGTACGAAATCTTAGGAGAATTGAATACAGTTCATCATGTACCAGCACTCCATTAAGTAAACAGTCATTAAGTGACACCCCATTCGAAGTGGGCGCAGAAGCATTAAATACCACACGGAATTTTGCAGTATTGCTATTCGTTTTATACATCCCATCCCAGCTAGCAACGTTACGTTAGGCCAACGTTGATATGACATGTTGGCCAACCGTTGGTTAATGGTTGGCTAATGGTGGTTGTTTACATATTGCCAACGCAATACTATGGTGGGCCAACGGGATGCCAACGTTTAATATTTCTGTTTCTTATTTTGCTATAGTGTATAATATAGAATGGGCATGTGCTATTATTTTGAAATAAGCTGATGTTTTTATAACATGTCATTTTTAAATTTTGCAAAAGTTGAAAAATAGAAAATAGATATAAAAAAAGAATGAGATAGGTTATTTTAGTTCACATCACCCATTTCATATAATACTTACTCTGCGGGAATCCATTTATTCCTTTGAAATCTATATTAATTTTTTTAATGATACAAACTGTTTCTTAAATAAGAAAAACGAAAATTACCCCTTCTGAGAGCTAAAAATAGATAATTGAAGAAAAGCACAACACAACAAAGGTTAAACAAACAAAAAATATATATATACATATTTTAGTCATTTTTCTTTTATTTACAATTTTTTTTTTATTTAAATTCGGCCACCATTTCCATCTACCAAAGTTCTCTACATTTTCTCTGGATTCAATTTCATGGAATCTGAAACACAAATAAGTAACTTGAAAAGTATATATTGTAAAATGTTTTAATGTTACCACAAGCATTTCCTTTTATCCTTTTAGATTTTTAAAATGATTCAGAGATGATTTGAATATGTAAAAAAATAAAGGAAAACATAATTACATCTAATAAATAAAATTAAGTTATAAAGTAAACAAGTTTCATAACTATGATAAAGTGAAATCCATAATATTTACATATTAACATTATACAACTTTATCATTATTATTTTTAAGAAAAGACACAAAAAAGTAACCTAACGATAATTTAAATCAGCATGCTTTAAAACAAATTAAGTCAACTATCTTAAATTGACTTAAAATTTGCTATTTTCTTAAATCTGTACTAAAGAAGTGTACTAAAAGGTATTCAAGATCAAAGTGTACTAAAACGCTGTATATACTTTTGTAAATGGTACGTTACTATTAAAAACACAAAAGAAAAACTACAGTTCAGATAGCCAAATATCATTTTCGTCGGAATAAATTAATAATAATGAGGGCATATATGATAGAACACAAAAATATAAATAGAACTTACCTTGCAAATTTGAAATCCTGCAGCGATGGCGCGGTAACCCTAAAGATGGCGGTTGATACACAGCTTTCTCTTTTGACGGAGCTTCTGCACATGCGCGTAGATATAGGTGGTTACTTTTATATTTCTTAGCCAATGGTATGCCGATATTTGTGCAAGAGGCGTAAACAGAAAATATCCAACGTTGGCCCAACGGTTGGCCAACGTTTCAGAATTACCGATGGCCAACCAAACATTTTGCCAACTAAATACCATCATTTCATTTCCCCTTTTCCACGTTTACCCAACCAAAGACCAACAACCAACTTGTAGCCAACGAAAATCCAACGTTTCCGTGCTAGCTGGGATGATGAGGTGTGACATATTTTGGTTGTTCAGTATTACTCTCTTTCATATGTCCTAACTGTTCATATTCGTCTAAAATATTAATGTACAGCGCAGAAAAATTGGGATTTCGATCTATTCTTTTCCATAAGATATTTATTTTTTGTTTTGAAGCATGTAAAGAATCGCCTAGCTCAACAGCTTTCTTCATAGGAAGATTTACGATGAATTTTCCATTTTCATCTCTACGGTGAGTTTCCATAAAATGCCTTTCGCATTCTAACTCTTCTGTTTTCTTTAAACTAGGTGCATCTAAAACATTTTCTACTTCCAAGAATTTTCTCAATGAGTCATCTAAACTATCTGTTTGAGAAAGAAACCCACAGTAATGCGGTTCTTGATTGCTCTCAATGGCTCCACTAAATTATATAACCAAACACAGTCTCTTGAAGAACTGCAGATTGACCTATACGGAATATTTCTCTGTGCCGAAAAAATATTCAGAAAATCCAAAAGAAATATTCAGGTCGAAATATTTCTCTGTGCCAATTAACATATCCACATTCCCACGTTTCCAAAACGAAAAACTATCAGCTAACTTAATGTGAGAGGGAATTTCTAACTTTGAAATATCAAAATTTTTAACAGGTAAGGAATCCGTAATTTTTTGTACAATTAAAAAATCAAGTTCTGTCGAATATGTTCTGTCTGCATTCGCTGTTAAAGCATGCGTTTTCCTGTTTATATTAATAGAAATACCACACTAACCGGAAACGGAAATATTAACCTTATCCTTTCTTAATCCCAAACCATCTGCAAGATTCGCTGTCATGATATTACACATACTTCCGGAATCGAGAATACATCTAGCTTTTTGGAAAACACCACTTTTATCCTTAATAAAAACAGTTGTGGTCGCTAGAATTATTTTTTTTTCATTCGTAGCAAAACACGAAGTGTAAGTTTCAGCGTTCCAAACAGCTGAGTCATCGTGAACGGTTGAAACAGATTCATTCAACAGATTTACGCAAACAATTCAAACAAAGGCTATGATTCCGAATTACTTCATATCTCTCAAAAACATTCATACTTAAAAAAGAAACACACTTGTTTAAAAAGTGATTACCTTTTCATAACACACATTTAGTATTTTCATTTGTATTAATTACTAAAGATTTAAGATTTCATAAATGGGGAAGTTGGATTTTTATGAGACTTTAACGCGGCCTCCCGATTTATACTTTCAAGAACAAGACTTCGCTTTTCTAGAAAATCAAGTTTGGAAACATTTGAAAACTCTAACGTTGATTCAAATGATTTTCTAGTATCTTTATCTAGCTTAAGTAACAAGATGTTAATGAGTATTACATCTGAGAAATCATTTCTCACAAATTTAAACCCTTTAGTGACCTTAAGTTTTTTCTTACATTGTCCACAAAGCAACGTAAGTCCTTTGATGAGTCGTGCTGAATTTTATTCAGATTCATAATTGCTTGTATATGCATATCAGAAATGGCTTTTTTATTTTCATATCTTTTAGTTAAAGCCTGAAATAATGCATCAAACGTATCATCGCTACTTTCGATTTGTTTTGCTTGTCCTTTCAAAGCTGAACGTAAATAGTAGTTTTTGAGAATCAGAAAGTTTTTCATTATTAGAAATTAAATTAACAAATTGATCCTTAAACATACTCCATTCTTCTTAAAGACCGTTAAAATGGAAGTGGAATTTCCGGCAATTTAACGGAGCCATTTTTATTTTCGCTTTCGATTTCTTTAGGAATAGCTTCAACTTTAGAATTTGAACTTTTTAACAGATTTTAAATTAGAGAGTAAGTATTGAAACCTTACCTCTAAAATGTCAAGGTGACTGTCTAAGTCCTCAAGCTCCTCACTCGCATCTGTAAGATCAGTTTTGTCTGGTAATCCATAATACTCTTTTCGAATTTCTTCAATTTTATCTCTCGAAGATGAGCACGTTTTTAACCGATGTTGGAGTTGAATGTTGGAATCTTCTTGTTCCTTAAATTCTTTTTCGAATCCTTCTAATTTCGTAATTTTTGCTTTAATGGCACCTCTTTGCCTATTTAAGCTTAGAATATCCATGGTGCTGCGCGAGACAGACCAGAAAATGTTAGATAACTATGAAGTGGACTATAAATTTTTACTTGTTAGACAACTTCAAAAGAAAACTAATAAAACTTCTTAACACTTAAAAATCTTTCTTCCTTTATTACTCGGGCTGAACACCTGCTTGCCGCACGCCGACTACATAGATCCAAAACTTTTAACACTACTGTCAACTTTGGCGTCAAACACACACTCGTCGCCAGAAACTCGCCAAGGAAAACACTTTGCGCATAGCATTTGGCGTAACACATATATTTATAAAATTTTAAATATTTTAACAGTTATTTAGACTATTATTTACAACAGAAATTTAAAAAGAAGTAAATACTTAAATCCAATTTTTCCTGCATTGGTATTAAGGTAGGACAATATCAGAAATTTAATACTGTGATATAATCCGAAATTAATAGATGTTATTGATATATTGCGATACTTAATTAATCTAGGCATGAATAGATGTCTCTTTGAAAAGCTAATATTATCTAGATATTCATTAAAACCACCATAAACCTAAAATATTAACAGAAGATAGGAATGACCAAGTAGCAAGCTATCAATATATATGAACACATGAACGTGTGATTGGCTACTGCAATTAAGCAATGAATTGCCGAACGCTGGCCGATTGGTTAGGGCGCTGATCGTCGGTACCGGAGTTCGTGGGTTCGAATCCCACTATGGCATGGATGTTCGTAGCCGTTCGGAATCGGCTTTAAGCAGTAGGTCCCGGTCTCATTAGCCCTCGTGTGCAAAACAGTAGACCGTAGCGCTCCAAACCAAACTTAAGCAATGAATATCAATAACTTTGAAGTATCCCAATATATACAAATCGATAGCAGATGCGGAAACAGGATACTGATAAAATTCTGAGAGACAATAACTGGGAGATATATTACTTTATATTGATATATGCAGAATATTCTGGATGGTTTTAGGAGATCCACAATATTGCATTTGGAGGAAAGACAGTATCTCTGGCATGAGATATAAGGGCAGAGTAGAATCTTTAGTATTGTTAGTGTATACTTGAATATAAATATTTGACAGTATATTGATAAACAATCCTGACATAATTAGTGTCACAGATTGAATTTTAACATCCTTAAAAGAATTGGTGTTTATATCAAGCAGAATTTACATAAAATATATGCTCATCTACAAGAATGTTTTGCTTTTCCAAAGATGGCCTCAGATGAACTCCCTTAATGTTATATGAACTGCCTGATCCAGAATTCTAAATTTAAAAATTAAACAATTTGAACTGATGCTAATGCTTAAGACTTTTGCTCCATATATTTTGATAAATATTGTAATGAGAAATGAGGTATGTCTTAGCTTTTAAATTAGAAATTTTTAAAAAATGTAGATAAAATTATCTTTCACCTTCTCCCTCCAAAAAAAGTAATAGTAAATGTAAAAATGTGAAATTCTTTTACATATCTACAGAAAAATCTGCTTTAAGGCTAACACAACTCATAAAAAATTTTCTACACATTTTTAATTATCTTTTAAAATTTCTCATACAATGAACTTAATATTGTTGTTCATGGTTAAGCGATTTAAATCAATTGATTTTAAAAAAAATCATTGATTTAAATCAGTTTTTAAAGAC
Organism: Pardosa pseudoannulata; assembly: GCA_032207245.1. NCBI lineage: Eukaryota > Metazoa > Arthropoda > Arachnida > Araneae > Lycosidae > Pardosa > Pardosa pseudoannulata. Next base: position 86,852,456 of record CM063506.1, read on the forward strand.
TGAATTTTTAAAAGAAAGCTGTTAGTAATAAGCACAAAAAAATATTGACAACCCAGAGTTGTCAGTCCCGGAGGCTGCTGCACCCTGCCTGTCCTTGTATTATTAAAATAGCACCCTTCCTGCTATTCATTTCTTCTCCCTATCTCTTTCTTATCTCTCAGTCAAATATTGTTTTTGTCTTTTCTATTAAAAATTTACTGGCACAGTAAAAATTTCATTATCATACCTTGAAAAAAATACTCTGACTTTTTAAATATTAAGTTCCTCTAAAATATAAAACAAATGCACCCAAAAATGTAATAAGTATTATCCCCCTCCTGCTTTTATTTATTTTTATGAACCTGGGAAAAATTCTGGAATTTATCTCTCTTTACCTATTTACAGGGTATATGCCAAAATAAAATTTTTCAAATCCATGACTTTTCATGACTTTCCCTGATTTAGTAGATCATTTCCCATGACTAAAAACTCAAATATATATGCATAAAACTTTGTAGCATTCAATAAAATATATGTTTTTAGCAGAAATTACAGTTTTTAGCATAAAAAAAATATAAACTTACTTTATAAGTGTTAATAAACTCACAACCATAAAAATAAATTGTTGTATCTACATACCTAAGTTTAATCATATAGCAATTTTTCAATCAAAATGTTTCCAATTTGAATTCAGGGTACTTTGGTATTATTCAGGTGACCATGAATAATAGCCAAATATACATTTACCCACCCATTAAGCTTTCTTGCTTTGAGTTTCCTTGGTGAACAAATTTTACTTGGCAATAGGGTCAATAGGATAATACATAAATACCAAACTCAGCAACTTCAGTCAAATGACAAGTAAAAATAGAATTAAACAATTCAATGCATTTTTTTAATCGGTAGTTTAGCGGATCCATGACTTTTACTCATTTTACTTCAAAAATCAAGACTTTCCATGACAAAATTAATCCATTGTCTAAATCCCTGATTTTCCATGACTTTCCAGGTGTACGGAAACCATGTATTTATAAACCTTGTTTGGATGGAGCATGTAGCAAGTTTTTCTCAAAGTCAGATATGCACCTGCAACATCCCTGCTACTATCAAGAGGATTTATTGAACATATGGATCAGTGCAATCTAAACTTTGAAACAGACTTAGAAACGACAGAACAGCTAAACTTGTTTTTATTTATAAATCATTTAACATTTAACCACTGTCACAAAATAAAACGTTGGTTGTAAAATTTTCATAAAAAATAAAAATTGTGATTACTTAGCCCTTAATCTACCCTCATCTTTCTAATAATTCTATGGTTGAAGGAGTAAAATGTATAAATTAACATGAAGCATCCTTTATTTAAATTAGCCGAATGATGGCTGAATGGTTAGGGCACTGACCTTCGGAACCGGAGTTCATGTCCTACTGAAGCATGGATGTTCGTAGCCGTTCGGAATCGGCTTTAAACAGTAGGTCCTGGTCTCATTAGCCCTCGTGTAGCAAAAAGTAGACCGTAGTGCTCACAGCCAACCAACCAACCTTTATTTAAATTATGATATAGATAATTAAAACAAACAAAAAACCCTACATTGCAAGTAATTATTTTCTCCTGATTTATAAATTATTCTTATATATATTTTTTTAGTTATATGTATTTTTTTATTATATATAAAGAAATGATTGATTTAGACATCTAACTTGAACAATTTAATTTGTTTGTATCAAATATTATACTTAAATATATTTAAATTTCAAAAATCCAATTTAAATTTAAAAAAAAATCTGATTTCACTCAAAAAAATTCGATTTAAATAAAAAAAATTCGACTTTTTTTGATTAAAAAAAAAAAATCAAAAAAGTGATTTTTATCAACCCTGTTGCTGTTATTGATTGTAGAAATAGTACTGTTTTGTTTGTTTATGTGCATCCAACACTAAAAAAAGGCACAACTGGATAAATTATACTTATTAAATCTATCCATATAAAAGAAAGTGTTCATTTGAGTTTAAAACAAATTTCGAAGTTTGTCATAGTCCCCACATTTTGCACAGACGTGCTACTTGCTGAGATTTCCCTTTTAGCATTTTATTTTAAATTTGAATAGGTTAAAAACATTAAAATTAAGGCTTTAAGTGCCCTTTTTTAAGGGGCTAATAAACCGTGTTAGAGAAAGAGCTAATAAAAATATTCTGCTGACTAAAACAATATCATATGAGTGAGAATACAAGTAATGGTAACAAAACAATATACATATTTGCCAGGTGGAACAGGAAAAAAAAATATTTTAATGACCTAGATAACTAAGTGTACCACCAATCAAATTGTAAAATCTTATTTTAAATTTGACCGAAACTATTTGAGAAGGTATTTCGACATTTTTAAATCAAAGAAACCAAATGCAAAAAAAATGTTTAAATTATTAAATTTTGTACTTCCAAGACTTATTGTTAACATGAACATAAAAAACATTGTTACTCAATAATTATGCTCACAAAGCTCTTACTGAGATTTTGCATATATTTTTTTTATGAAAATTTGTTTTTTTCTCTGTGTAAAGAAATTGATTACAAACAAAACTGATTTTTTATTTACTTAACCCCATTTGACTTCTAAAATATTTATAGGATATAAAGTGGTCAATAAAAAGAGAAGATGCAGAGTACTGCTGAAGAAGCTATTCTACTACAGGAAATTGAAAAATCTAAATTTTATCTTGTCTATCATATAAATACAGGAAGTAAATATTTTATAATGAAATTACAGAATGGCATATTTGATTGCAGCAATGTAGAGGGAGGGGTTGAGCAAAATGTGAAACAAAACTCAAGGGAAATGTACTATACTTTCACCCTCTAGTGTTAAAGAGAGCCACCTAGCACATAACAATGGGCATATATTAGTCTAGTGTCATAGTTATGGTTGCATTTGGATGCAAAATATACTAGAACATTAAAATTTTACTATGATAGACTTCAGACTTTTGGAGTCTATCAGTCTCACTAACAAAAATTGCATATTGTACCAGGTCAGCCTATATTACACAGGAAAACATATCTGCTAAGAACAACAATGGTCAAAGGTTGAAGACGACATATAGAGATAAGAATTTGAAACAAAATTTGGCCAGAAAGCATAAGACAACAGCATCTCGGATAACATTTGAAAGGAAGGTGTACTGACAAAAACTATCCACTATAAACTGCATATAGAAAAAATATATAGTAAAGTAGCTATTAAAAAAAAAGTACCTTCATACAATGCCTTGAAAACAACAAAAACATTGCCATGTTCATAAAATTTGGACCTAATAAGAGAATGTCATCTGATCAGACTAATAGCCCTTTACATTATTTCAGACAAAAGAATATTTATGTGTGGAAATATTACACATAAATATGTGTCCACACATATTTATGTGTGGAAAATATTACCACAAACCTATGATGCTGATTGTCTTCTTTCTATTTTTAAACATAGAGTATCAATGATGCTATGTAGCACTGTGGTCAAGGCCCACCAGGTAACAGAAAGAAATTATATCAATCCATCTTCATACAATAGAGCAAAATTTAGTTCCTGATTCTCAATATGTGTACCAAAATGACAACACACTCATTTAATTGCTGGAATTGTCCAAGATTGTCTTAATATCTTTTATGATGCTTTGTCTTCCAACATAACTGAACCTTTATGAAATATTTTGGATAGAAATTGCACAGTAAGTTTTTGACTCTAATGACACTTTTTGAATTAGAGCACATTTTGCAGGAATGGATGTGTATGATTTACATTTGTCCATTTCACATTAGCTACAACCTGTAATTAATGCAAAGGAAGAAACCTCAGCTTATTAATACAGATTTTATCACATTTAACATGAGTTTCTTATATTGTGTTTTTTTTTTTTTCAATTTCTCTTTAAGTTTTAGATTTTATTTTATACATGACTCAATGATCTATGTTAGAATATTTGAATGATTAGTAAAAGAAGTCTTCAGAGCTGAATGATAATAAAAAAAAACATTCCTGATTGCCCCAAAATATAACCCTTTTTAAATGCAAAATGGGAGTGATCTTAATATATTTAATAGTGGATCAAGACATAAGAAAAAAAAAAAAATGAAATCTAGCAATATAAAAAATACAATAGACTTTATGTCTCTGAAATTAATCTATATGCAGATTTTTAAGTTCATAGCTTTAAATGTCATTTCTCCCAGTAAACAGTGAACTACATCTTTGCAAGATGCAAAGAAAAAGGGAAAAAAAAGTACTCCAATATAAAAACAAAAATATATTTTAATACATTTCTCAGTAGATAGCTATCAGAAAAAAGCAATTTCACACGCTAAGAGTCCTTAAAACATTGAATCCTGTCATTGCAGTTGAAATTAACACACCAGGCATCTGTTTGTGCCAGTGCAATTCTTTAATTTCTTTTTGACCTTGATGGATGAACAATAACTGAGCAGGAAGAGCTGACAACTGTGGGTTAACTTCTCCTTCTTCCTGCTCATCTCTTTCAGCAGCAAGATCCCACTGTGTCAACTGGTCATCAGCACCTGATGCAGCAAAGACAGAATGGTCTGTTGGATGCCACTCAACAGATGTTATTGGAGCTGTGTGATACTTGAATGTACAAATAGAATCTCCACTCTAAACAAAACAGAAATCTCTTGTAGTAAATCTAAATTATCAAAAATGCTATACATATAATTAAATTCAAGCACAAAATTAGATTTAATACTCAGAAATGCTGCTTAACTTCTGTTTCTGGTATTTTAAATACATGAAATAAATAATAACAAGAAAATAAGAAATTATAGCTCTGCCAACTTGATTTATAACATATACTTCAATAGTATAGACTTCTGAAATTATACAATATGTAATTATGCATGAAAATTATTTAAAGCTATGAAATATTCAGAAAAATGCATGCATAATTATTTACAACGAGAAACAGTTTATATTTGCATGCAAAATCTTACAATCTGTTATCTTCCTCTAAAAGCATAAATTTAACTATCCTCACTTAATACTATGTACGGTGATATGACTATAAGCTCCCACAGGTAGGAGATTGACAAAAGAGTGTAGTTTTCTGGAAATATAGATGAAAAGAGAATATTAAACCCTATATTTGCCCTGATTGCAATATAGGACTTTAATACAACACGCTTCAAACTGTATGTCACAGAATAAAATAATTCAAAATAACTAAAAGTACAAAATTTATAGTATTAGAAAAAAATTTGTACAATCTGAACAACATTTTCACTGCATGTAGCAGTAGTTTCTCACAACATGTATTTATAAAAAACAAACATTATAAGTGGTTTTTGTCCAAAAATGCAAAAAAAAAGGTATAAAATATAATAATTGTGGAGGGAGAGGCTCTTTCTTAATCTTTAAATATGAAGTTTAATCTTAAGCAAAAAAACTTTTCTGTTATTGTTACTAGCAAAAAAAAAAAAAAAAAAAAAAAAAAGACTAGTAAATGAATTTTTTTTTCAAGAAGCAAACACAGTACTTAAATTTGTTACAACCTAATGAAAAGAACAATAACTATTTAAATAGAAAAAGTGTAACTACTTACCCCAAATTTTCTTAAATCCCAGACTCTAAGCTTCCCATCATCTCCACCTGATAAAATGAATGGGTCCTGTTTGTTCCAGCTAATTACATTAACATCACTATCATGAGCATTATCTTGAGTAATCATGCATGCCTTATTTGGAGCAGCTCTGATATCCCATATTCTTACACTTTTGTCAACAGAACAGGAAGCCATAACCTAAAATAATATTTAGCAGAATGAAAAATAATATTGCAATTTTTACTAGTCACAACATTTATGTTTCTTTAAAATTTTTAACAAATGACAAAACTCATGCAGCGAAAACTTCTTTTATATTACATATAAAAAAGTATATATATACTAGCATATAGCCCGTCATATGATGGCATCAATAGAATTTTTAATTTTCCAGAATTGTAAAGTACCCTAGGAGGCAGGTAAAAAAAATGGTTTCTTTTTTGGCTGAGAATTATCTTGCAACAAAAAATAATCCATGATTAAACTTAAAATTATCAGATAAGTACATAATCTATTATTTAAGCCAAATATAAATGAAAATTATTTACTAAGTTCAGTGATAAAATGTATGAAAATAATGCAGACGATATTTAAATAATTTATAATAAGAAATGGTTAAAGGAATGACGTCATAATGCAAGAAAAAAATTATTTTTTACCTATTTGTTATGTGATAAATTGAATCGCCTGCTCTTAACCGGGGAAAATAAAGCTTGAAATAATGGCATTAAATGCTCGAAAAGGGGAAGGGGTGGATTTCGAACGTTTTAAAGATGACAGTAATTTTTGCTGTGATATGAAACATATTTATAAATATTTATTTTAAAATCGGATCGATAGTGTAAGAGAAGATAAACTTTACTCCCTTTGAATTTTACTAACCCTAGCTGATCAAGAATTCAATATGGCTGCCTCTATCCATTCCAAGTCCAACCGCTTCATAAATTTGAGGACAGAAGGACAGATAACTTAGGCTATTATTATAAAGGAGATATGCATTTTTCTCCCCAGGTCTGTGAAACAATTTACCAGAATACTTTGTATAACAAAAACACTGCAGGAAAAGTTAAACCTAAATTTAAATTTTTAATATGTAAAAATAATGAGCAAAACTACTTCTGGTATGAATAATTTTTCAACGTAAATCAATGAAAAGAGAAAAAATATTTTACATTTTGCACACAAAACAGACTGCTTGAATTTTGTGAATTAATTTTGAGTTTGAGAAAGTTTTTGTAGAACATTGAAGTAAATGATTGAATAAATTAATAATACAATGATAAATATAAGTTTCAATAAGACTCAGCTATAACATATATAACATTGAAATTTTAACTAAAAACGAGTCTTTTTAAACAGTTTAACTGGTTAAAAAAAGCTCACACTACCCAGGCACTTCTAAATTGCCAGACATTACTGTAGATTTTTAATATGTATATCTTTTTTTTCACACATACATGTATGTCTAGAGAAAACAATAGATTGTGGTGGCTGAAATTGCAATTTATTTTAACATGAATTGGTATAAAAAATAAAAAGATTAAATATTCATACATTTGATTCATTTGGAGACCACTGAATATCTTCAACAGAATCTAAGTGAGCAGTATATGGTCTCTGATCAACATGCCAAGTTCCTGTTTCAGTAGGTTTCCACAAATGAATATATTTCTTGCAATCACCTGTAGCTAACATTCCTGAAATAACACAAAGAAAAATTTCAATACAATAGAAATGAAAACTACAACCTTTGAGTAAATGGACATAAACTTTTAATTTGAAATTACTTTTCAAAAATGTTTTGAATTAAATTCACAGAATCAATGCAAACCTAAAACCAATACTACAGAATATAATATCATGCTATTTTATTTCAATGTTTTTTTGGTTACACTTTTCCTTTCATGTTGAAATACACTAACTGTAACTAAACATTATCAAAATAAAATACATACAGTCAGATCCCATTTTAGTAAAAATGCTGGTAATCTCCGAATCAGATTACATAGGCACAATCAGGGTTGGAAAAAAAATCATGATTTTTTTAAAAATCAGATTTGATTTAAACCAATTTATTTGATTTTTTTCTGAATTTTAATTATTGTTGTGTTTTTATATTTCTTGCAATATACATGGAATAGTTTGTTATAAGTAACATCTATCTAGTATATTCTACACACAGATTACCTAAAATTAAATATATAAATTTTAATCTAAATATATTCCCTTATTTTGTAATTGAATAGTGCAAACTAAATTAGATGTAAATTTAAAAAACAAATTAAATATTCATTTAATGCAAACTATTTACAAAAATAAAAAATCATAATTATGTCAATATTTTTATAAGCAAAAAATTATGGATTTAACTGTTTCAATAAAAAACACCAGTTTCGATGCTTTATCCACTACTAATTTGTTACAAAGGCTAGAATACCAAAAGAAGGAAACTGTCTTTCTATTCTAGCAGATGAAGCCACGGCTGTTATTATTTGGTAGATAAGCTGGATTTCAAGTTCTGTAATACTTTCTTTATCCCCCATTACATAAAATGAATTCCACTAGTCATAATTAGTCCTTGTACCTACCCCTACTATAAACTCTCTGATAACAACCCCTAAATTCTTGGGAAAACACATGCTATCTATATACACTTATTTACTTATTGATATTTCTGTGCTGACTGATTCCCAATTCGTCTGTCCATTTACAGACTAAAACAAACTTAGAGTTTTCAAAAGGTAAAATAAATAGTATTAAATTTAAAGCCTTGTGAAGCATAAAAAATTAAATTTTCTACAGGATTTAAACAAAGATATACTACACTAGAGAGCCTCAAGTCCAAAATCATCCAAACCATGGCTATTCAGAATTTTGAAATTTTCCAGCTTTTAGAGCCATAAACATAAAAAAAAAACCTCTTCCCTCCACAAACTCATGAAAAACTTATGCTAGAAATTTGTTTGCAACACTCAGCAGATTTGTGTTAACTCTGCAATCCTAACAATGAGAATGGAGATGTAGTAAAATCATTGTTTTGGGCTCGAACTTGAAATCCCTAATACATTAGTTTCTTCACCAATTAGCTCTAAACAGATACACGCTTGAATATCTGTTTTCATGGAGCTCCCTCCCTCCATATTTACAACTGATTTTGGATGCATAAACTTGACATTTGAGACAAAGTATAAAAAGGTTTTAGAAACTTTCTGAAATTTCAGAAGCTATTAAAAGAGTACAAAGTATGTCAATTCGGTTTTAAAAACTATAAATTATAAAATACAAAACTAATATTAAAGAAATAATTATGTATAGACAGAAATAAATATTCAGAAAATCGAATTTAAAAAGATATAAAATTTGTAATTGATTAAAAGAATTTACAATTCGGAAAATATCTGAATTTTGGACATCCAGATTTCAAGCTCTCTACTGTGCAAATATGAAGCTCTGTAAAAATGTTAAGCCTCAAACAGATTTTCAAACATGCAGGCAAGATTTTTATACATTTTGTCAGTAGATGCGATCTATGAATGACGAAACATACATAAAAAAACAAAAACAAAATAAATACCTGGAATTAAAGGTGACCATTCCATAGCATATCCCTCAACTGAATGACCACAAAAGGAAAAAATAGGCTCAGGGGATTCATTGTTTTGTAGGTATGAAGTCATAACTCTGCTATCATTCACAGCTTTTAAAGGAAGAGTAAGATCCCAAATAAATACCTTACCAAGTTCAGACCATGAACTAGCAATGATGTTGTCATTAAACTGAGTGACCTAAAAGAAAATTTTATGCAAATAAGTGAGAGAGAAATTATCCTATGTCTTATAAATGGCATGACATATAAATGTGTTATGACCTGTTTTTAAGGTTAATAAATGCTAATATAAGTATTTAATTTCTTACAGGTAGCATTGAAAGAATAATTGAATAACTTTATGATAGATGTATACCTTTACTCTATTTACAGATCCTGGATGCCTGATTGAAGCACATTCTAAATTTGGAGTACTGTCCTCATCATCACTATCCTCAGACTCACTTTCCTCCTCTTCATCTTCATTGTTATTGTCTTTAGACTTCTTTAAATTTCTTACTTTCATTACGATTAGATGATTACAATGTACTTTTTCATGTTGAGTTCCACCAGTTAAAGAAAATGTTAAAGGATATGCATCGGCTCGACTATCTCCAAGATTATCAGGAATAACATCAAAACTCAAACAAGGAGAACCTTAAAGTAAAAACAAAACACATTAAAATTGCATTTTATGTTTCCTGAATTTTGATAACTGATTAAAAGCAAGACATAACACACCAAATGAAAGATTATTTTAATAATTAGGAGTTGGAATACCTGGAAGAAATAATTTAAAAATATTTGCTTTACTTGCCATCACTCTCAGTCGTTCATTTCTCAAACTTTTATGCCTCCTGTTTCCTATTCAGAAAGCGGAGGTTTGGTCTGGAGAGTCTACTTTTTGCTCACAAGAGCTAACAGAAAGGGGAGGAAATAAGACTCAATGACTCCTAATGCCTGGAATTTATATTCTATGTGCTAACAAGAAAAATGCAGGTACTATTTTCATACATTTTATTTCCATTTATGTCAAATGATTGACGAGAAAATCAAATTGAAAAAATGGTTAAAGGAGATAATTTGGAAATTGTAAACATTGTAATGAATGATATACTTAAAAACACACTTTAACACCTGGAACATTCTATCTGCTTTGTTTCCAAATAAGTCAATGATCTGTTTTTAACTGTTGCCCCAAACTCTAGGACAATTTAATGATTTTCTTAGTTTTGTTCAGCAATAGCCTTTTTTAGATTTTTCTGGGAAATTTGTCTAGAATTATTTAGGTTTGAATACTCAAAGTTATTCCTTTAGCATCTTATGTTGTCAAAGAATCTTTTCTTTTCGCCCCTTTTCCTGCATTGGGTTGTCACAGCAACTAAAGCTGTAGCAGTATTAGTTTTAACTTGATTTTGATCAAGTTACATTAACATTTTTTTTCCTTAAGTATATTTAGTTATACAAATTAGGAAATGATCATTAAGATGATTAAGAAGTTATACAGAATTATACCACATAAATTAAAAGACTATTTTCCATAGAATAGAGCCTTAATTTATTGCACATATACAATAATTACTGTACAGTCCAGAGTTGCAAAAAACCTAATCCGGGTGGGTTTTTCTGGGGTCTGGTTTTAAGAAGAGGGGGCAGGGAAAGTACCTTATTTCAGAAAAGATTAAATTACTAAAACTGATTATATTTTTATTAATTAATTTAATATTCAAGAAATTACAATTTAATTAATACAAATAAATCAGTGTAAAGACAATAAAAAAGTTTACTCTGACATCACACAAAAAATGTTATAATTGACATACACCACATATTTGAATGTTATTTTAACAAAGGATTACTTTTATCTTTTCTTTCTCCATTTAAAAAAACATTTTTGAAACTTTTTTGCATAAAATTTTTGTCAACAGTAATAGGCAATCAGTGTGTAGGCAAAAAATAAAAGTCAATTCCCAGGAACAAGGTAAGGTCTTTTCTCAACAGTCAACACAACCCGTTTTTCACAGTGAAAGACGAGAAAGGGGGGATTTTCACACTATCCCTTTCTTAGTGACAAAAGAATTGAAAATTTTCTAAATTGTTATGTTGGATTTACCATAGATTTGCAAATATTTTTCTGAATTTTGATAGACTGTATATATAATCCCACAGAATAATTCTTTATGATTGAAAGAGGGTAAAAAAACTAAGATAACAGTTTCTGAAAATAAATAAAAATATCATCAATTTAAAAAAACCCCAATAAAACCTGCTTTAGAGTGGGTTTTATTCAGTTTTTTAGACAGGGTTTTACCCAGAAAAACCCACCCAGGTTTTTCTCGGTAGGTGGATATTTTGCAACCCTGGTACAGTTAGCAACACTTAATAAAGCTGTCATTTCCCTTGCCTAAATACCTGCCATCAACCAGATTTCCTACCTTATGCTTACTTGACATCTACAAAATTGCTACATTTGGCATTAAAAAACAGTGTATAAAGCTCATTTATATTACTATCCCATTAATTAAATTCTTAAGTTACACATTTATTAGAGGTATATATGACTCTACTACTTAGTAAAGGACAAGATAAAAGTATTTGTCTACTAGTCTGTTAATAAAACCTTGTTTTAATAGATAATCTAAAAGTCAATAAAGTTAAGAAGTACCATAAGATTGTCAATATTTTCCCAATTGATCACTACTCCTCTTAAAATGTCTTGGGAAACATTTAGTTTTAATAAATCTACTACTTGTAACAAATTTTACTACATGATTCAAATTAAGTGTATTAAAAAGTATTTACACTGGTAATTTCCGCAAGAAAGTTTTGTTATGAAGGAAACTCATGATACTTCATCCAAGTATAGAAGTTTAACTTAATATCCTTAATTTACATGATTATATTTAATGTCTAAACAGTACAGCAATAATACCGGTGAAAGGGGACAAGATTCTGATAAAGAATAACTCTATCAATTTCTTTTATTTATAAAATCACAAATGCGAAAAAACGTAAATACAAATGTATTTTAAATATATATTTTTAAAAATAAATAATAATACATAATTTGCCTTAAAATATACTAAACTTTACGTGCTGAAGTTAACTAAGAGCTAAGTTTATAAAAGGATTCTGAAAGTAAACAATTACATATTGGCTTATAAAACTATAGTGCTTTGGTCTTACCGGTTTTAAATGTATGTAGAAATACATAAGCAGATTCGTCACATTCAAGCTCTACGTCAGGATTATTTTCTTGACCTGGAAGGTATACTCTACTAACAGCGGTACTTCCATTTTCACCATCCATCATTGATTCTTCAACATCTTCATCAGAATTTTCATCCTGCATTTCAATTTCATTATTTTCTTCATCAGATGATGAAACATTATCTACTTCATTTAGATGCACCATTTTCGTATTTTCTGGGAAATATTAATTTTAATTTGGGCTGAAATGAAAATCCCAACTTAAATAATAAAATTTAACTTTAGCAGCATAGACTTACGAAGGAAAAGATTGAAAAACGTGGGATTTAGATATAAACAAAGCAAAAGTTGAGTTGCATACAGGCATCGTCAATCTCTTCAGGAAAATATAGGAATATAGGAAAACGCACCTGTTAATCTTGGAGACAATTTTCGTGACTACGTTCAATTTTTCCTGTCAAACAATAATATTTTCATGCCAGAATTTCATAACGAGTAAAGAATCAGTCATTCGAAGGATACAAACGTTTCCATCGCAGATCGCTGTTCACTGTAGATAGTGAAATAATACAGTGAAAGAATAATCTAGTGAAATAATACAGTGAAAGAATAATCTTAGGCACCTCGCTCACTATTTGGGGATTCAAGGGAACTCCTCCCTTGTATTGCTGAGAATTGCTGTTGAACTTCGGAGAATATTTTCCGAACCCACGTCTGTGAACCAATTGCATTCAGCTATGTTATTGTTATTATACGTTGGTAACTGCTTGCTATTAACCTGATTTCATTTTGTTTTAATATTGTATCAATAAGTTTTAGAAAGATGAAAAAATAGACGATCGAGCAAATTTACTTTCCAGTTGCTTAATATTATATATTCTGTTAGGAAAATACGAAAGAATATTAAACATATATCTTAGATCAAGTTTTGATGTCATCTCAAGTTCTACTGAAAATAAACGAGTCTATGATATGTATTTTTCAAACAAAGCTAAAATATATCTAAGGATTTAATAATGTATACCAGTCTCAAATTAGTTTTGATTATTTTAGGTAGAATTTGAAACTACCAGTAAAAATACAGTATGACATTAAGTATTACTAAATATAATAATATTCCAAAATCTTCATGACTTAAGATATCTAATTTACTCTCCGCATTTAAGTGTTAAAGACTCTTCTTTACAAAACAGTAATACTGCCACGCGCGAGCTATGGCTATTTTGTCCTATGCATTTTAAACATCAAAATTTCGAAGTAGCGCAAAATAAAAATATTATCAATTGTTAAAGCTCCGCGCTATCTTCGTAATGATATATCGTCGCGATCTTAACTTAACTACTCTTAAGGAACATTTTATAAAATTTCCAACAATTTCTTCACTAAAATAAACAGTATCAAATGAAATAATTGCTGAAACTGCCGGACTACGATTTCGCAGATCCGGAGTTCAGACGCAGGCCGAGAGCCTCTCTATCTAAATTATTAAATCAATTTTCTACTCACATTTAACACCTATCGGCTTTCTGTGCTTAAACACACTAATATTCAAGCTATATACGATTTCTATCCATCCAATTCATCTCGAACGTCGGGACTTTCCCTCCGTCTCCGATCGTCACACGTCATAGGGACGTCCTTAATTTTTACATTTGTGGCTTTTACGCCCCCCCAAATTTTTGTGTACTCTGAATATTAGGCCCCACCCCTTCTAATATACTCTACAGGAATTTATAAAAATTTTTAAATTCTAAACAGCAGAACAAGAAAACTTAGCCTATTTTTGTGAAAATAATGAGGTGTCTTAGGCTCCTCCCACTGTAACCAAGAAATTCTATTGTCGCTCCAGGATCCGATTTACGTCTGTCCTGTGCAAGCTTTCTTACGTTTTTAATGCTTATTCCCACTTACTATTATTTTCTCATATAATCGCATTTAATCTTATTTTATTCGCATTTAAAAATTTATCCACATTTACTTCTCATTTAATATTTTTCAACTTAATGTGTAACTTATATATATATGTAACTCATTACATTTATCTTTAGACTCATTTATTTATCATTCTGAGCTGGCATCTGGATATTTATACATAACTGAATGAACCGCTCCCTCTCAGAAATCTATCTTACTAACTGGAGATATGCCCTGCCGGTAAGGTGCTCCGAGAACTACCGTAATACGGCGACGATGATGTAGAAAGTATAATGCTTCCTATTTACGATCAAAAGAATGAAAAATGTATATTTTAAAACTATTTTAAGACATTGGGGAAGAAGTTATATAAATTGTTTACACTTTTTTTTATAAATCAAAATCTGTAAAATAAGACTAACAAGCATAATAAATTTCATAAGGAAGATGTTTAAAGAAATAAAATAACAGAAAGTGATAGAAATATTACAATGGAATAACTAATTTTTGTTATATTTTTGGTGTATAAATGTAAATAGCACAAATGATAATGTCAATGATTTAATGTTTTAATAATAAATCATATGAATAGATAAATATCACAAAGTACACGGTTATTTTCCTTTCCCGCTTTCAGTACTAATATAAGAAATTTTATGCGTTCAAATACAATTGTTACATTAATTAATTAGTTATTGCAATATTTAAAAAAATTATTAAAATTTTCCTCTTATTTCTTTTTAAAATTTCGCTGTCTATTATAAATTTTTGAAATAAGTCAACAACCTTTCATGATACCCCCAGAGATTTGTATATCACTATAGTATGCATTCGGACTGGATGATGTATCGATATATTATTAAATACTGATAAAATGGTTTTCATCGTCATACCGATTTCCAAATTTTCAGTTCGAATCAAGAATGTCTATATAGCTAAATTAATCGCCTTTCCGATATCATAAAATTAGAGCATGCGAGATACAATATTCCCAAAAGTCACGCTCCAATATAGATACATCATCTTCCCAATTTCACGATTTCCAGTCACACAGCTCCTGCGCAATATAACGTCCCGATATATGAACATTGAAAGATGGCCGAATAGGTAGCTATCTGCTCTTTGGTACCGTTGTTCTTATCCCACTATATACATGGTTACTCGTAGACGTTCGAATCGGCTGAAAATAATAGGTCATAGTTTCATTAGCCCTTGTACAGATAAACAGTAAACAGTAGCACTCCAACCAATCAGTACATGAATATCGTCTTTTTGATTTTCCGACATTGTGAGAGGAACATGATAATTTATCAGTGTTCAGCAATTTATCTACATCGCAAAATTATTTCGTTCTTAATTGAAGAATTCTGATGCTAATCACTAACACTGGGAATAAACATAAGAGAGAGACGTACGCGAGCCAAGAGTTAAAAAAAATAATAAATCTGCAAGCTTTCAAGTCCAAATATTCTCACGAATATCCCAAGAAAGAATTAAGACGAGAAAAATAACCATTGGGAAAAAGATTTTTGAAGCTCTCATCGATACCGGCAGTTCAATTATGTTCAATAGTGAAGATATAAGCGAAGGAATAATCGAATGCTCGAAGTTATCAAAAGATTTTGTAGATTTGTCCGGATTAGGGAAGTGTGAAGTCAAAACAAAACAATCGAATTAGATGGAGAATAATATTCCCTAACATACATGTCGTGCCCACGTCATATTTAGAATTTCAATAGTTATCGGGTCGTATATTATAGAACAAGGTTTCGTTAACTTCAACAAAAATGGTGTTCAGTTCCTTAAGCATTAAGAGATAATTTGGTTCATGCACACGCAAGTTTAAGAAACGAAGAATGAAGATGAAATTGAAGTTAAACATGTTCCCAATCCACGAATAAGAAAATAATTATCTGAACTAATCTCCAACTATACACCTAAGAAGACTGAAACGACTAATGTATCCATGAGAAATATCCTGAAAGATGGCATGCCAGTGAACCGCATGTCATTTATCATTTCCAGAGAATTAGCGCTTAACAAGCAAATCGACGAATGGTTAGAGCAAGGAACTATAAGACCAGCTCCTAAAACGGAAGGAATTATCAAACAAGAATTTTTTATATCTAATATAGCAAACAAGTGCAAAATATGATCGTTAACTGTGTACCATGTATTATAACCTATAAAAAGAGTGGAAAGAAAGATGGATTCCTAAACCATAGTCCTAAAGAGGAATGGATTCCTAAACCATAGTCCTAAAGAGGATGTGTCATTAAGTACTTATCACGGGGATTTCATTGGACATTTACAGTCATCAAACAAAAATTATCAACATAACCTTATAATAGTTCATGGCTTCACCAAATTTACCTAGCTTTATCCCATTAGATCTACTTCCACAGAAGATGCTCTGGATAAATTAATAGTACAACAAAAACCTTGCGGTAATCCCAAAAGAATAATTACAGGCAAAAGTTCAGATTTTATATCTAAAGCATTTAGCGAGTATTGTGCTGATGAAACCATACAACATTTCTACCGGAGTAACTCGAGGAAATAGCCAAAAGTCAAGAGAATAATACATCAAACTCTTATTCCTGTTTTAATCAAACTGTCAATTACCGATCGTACTAAGTGGTTCAAATTCGTAGAAACTTCTTCAATTCTAAGTAGTACATACATTCATAGTACTAAGTGGTTTTCGTTCGAGCTATTAACTAGCAACACCATAAGAAATAAGGAAGTCCTTCATCTGAAAGATTTGCTGATGGAAGACATGATAGAAGCACTGCGAGAAAAGAGAGATCATCTATGACAAAATGTGAAGAAAATTTTTAGAAGATCCCAGCAGAACATAAAAGAACATACGATAAGAAAAGCAAGAATGTCCCTAATTACCACTACTAGAAAAGAGACAGAAATCACAATTCGGGACAGGTTTGAAACTAAGGCCTAAATTTTTGGAACAATATGGAGTAAGCAAAGTAAAGCCTAAAGATAGATACGATCGAGAAAAAGTAAGTGATCATCAGGGTCCTAAGCTAACAAATTCATCTGCTGATTTGATGAAATTGTACTTACCTTGATGAAATGATCTGGATGGCTACGGTCGGGGTATAAATATTCTTATCATAATGAAATATCGAGTGTTATTTTTATTTATTCAATGCTGACTACTGTGTTTTTTAATCAAGGTTTCAATTACGCGAATTGTATCTTTATTTTTATATCTATGCATAGCTTATTCTGAAAATTTTTATCTAAGTGCATTAAATTAGTAACGGTATAGTTGACCTATTTCAATATGTAATGTAAAATCACTCGGGCCCGTAATTCCCAGAATGGCCGAACGTGTAGAAAGTCTTATTTAAAAAGTCTAGTTAATTTCATTGTTAGAAATGGTGCTGTCAGTAAAGACCACGGAATTGTTATTATGTGTGTCATGATGTCAGATGAAAGAAAGTCGGTTCTGCCGTTGTTATCAGCCAGTTAAGGTTGCGTAGCTTTCAAAGGAAAGCGATATGAATTTGGCTACGTCATCTTTGGTAAACTACACTTTAACTGCGCTTTTCTCCTTTTTTGTAAATCATGTCTTGCTGTATGTTATTAATTCAATTATCTTAATAAATTCATTGCTTGTTTATCTCGTTGTCGTATCATATAGTCAAAATTACATTTACCCCGAGATACCTCTTCTACATATTAGACGATGCGGGTAAATAGGGCACGGGAATAACAACGCTTGAAAAAGAATGTTTTCTACTCATTCAACGCCCTTTTTTACTTAAAACTGCACGTGTATACTGTACAACTCCAGATTCAACATTATTTGTGCTAACAAGCGTACTACGACAATTTTCTACAGCAATATAATTTGAATCCATGAACTCTTTGAAGAATAATAGTAGCTTCCTAACCATTCTAAAGATATATTACGCGGTGTATCATTTCGTTAAAACTTACGTATTCTTGCCTAGTCTGTAACATACAAGGTTTAAAACCTTTACTAGAACGTGTATCAAGTATAGTTGTTTACTTTAGTTATAGATATGTATAAAAAAGTATATTAGAAATGAAGTCTTTCAAACGAAGTGGCAATTTAAATTTTTTTTTATATATATTATCCCGGAAGTACTTACCAATGTACGATATATCCACAACGACAAGAACTTTAGCCTTAAATGTTTCACAGGATGGTGTTTTCACAGGATTATTTGTCTGTGCAAAATTTTATCACGGTATGTTGTGAATTTGTGTTACATATTCATACACCGAGACAATATGAGCCTAGCCAAAAATTATGGAGGATTTTTAAAGAAATTACATATTACAACTAGTTTCTGTATTGATTAGTTTGTTATGTTGAGCAAGACCATATTTAGACAGTATGTTGTATTAAGAGAGAGAAATTAGATCAGTTATAACATGTACGACTAATATTAAGATTTTCCTACATCCAAAAGCCATTTTTTGCCTGCGATGCTTTACATTGTTCATTTTATTAGTGGTCTGATAGAAATTTTAATTTAATAGCTTCCTAAGCACGTTGAATAGCCTAGACATTCGAAGCCTAATTAAAATATACATCTATGAAAAATAGATTTGGGAGTTATAATGTGAATGTAAATTATTTGCGAGAGTTGGCAATTATTTTACAAGTAAGTTGTGTGTGAATAACATTAGAAGATCTCGATATACAAAAACCATTTTTTGACTTCAATGCATTACCCATTACCATCAACCTTGCCCAGGTTTTCCCCATTTTATTAGTGGGTGCATTATATATATTATCCCGGAAGTACTTACCAATGTACGATATATCCACAACGACAAGAACTTTAGCCTTAAATGTTTCACAGGATGGTGTTTTCACAGGATTATTTGTCTGTGCAAAATTTTATCACGGTATGTTGTGAATTTGTGTTACATATTCATACACCGAGACAATATGAGCCTAGCCAAAAATTATGGAGGATTTTTAAAGAAATTACATATTACAACTAGTTTCTGTATTGATTAGTTTGTTATGTTGAGCAAGACCATATTTAGACAGTATGTTGTATTAAGAGAGAGAAATTAGATCAGTTATAACATGTACGACTAATATTAAGATTTTCCTACATCCAAAAGCCATTTTTTGCCTGCGATGCTTTACATTGTTCATTTTATTAGTGGTCTGATAGAAATTTTAATTTAATAGCTTCCTAAGCACGTTGAATAGCCTAGACATTCGAAGCCTAATTAAAATATACATCTATGAAAAATAGATTTGGGAGTTATAATGTGAATGTAAATTATTTGCGAGAGTTGGCAATTATTTTACAAGTAAGTTGTGTGTGAATAACATTAGGAGATCTCGATATACAAAAACCATTTTTTGACTTCAATGCATTACCCATTACCATCAACCTTGCCCAGGTTTTCCCCATTTTATTAGTGGGTGCATAGAAATTTTAATTTAAAAGTTTCCCAATTACGTTCAATAGCCTAGACGTTCGAAGACTAAATATATACACATGTGAAAAAAATTTGGGAGTTACGATATGATTGTAAATTAATTGCGAGAGTTGGCAATTAACTTACAAATTGTTCTGTGTAAATAAAGACAGACACAAAAAATACATATTTTTGCTACGAAACACTAAAGAAAATACAAAGGAATCAGGAAGACTATACATAAAACTGGATTCATGCCTAATTTCTTCAATAGTTTTAAATCCTCGGTTTATATTGAAATTGAGAATCCTTCACAAGCTTAAACTGAAAGACGTTTTCTGACGACAATTTATGTACCGTCTACTGAAAAGAATTTTTCATCTATTGAAAACATGAGTTTTGAAATTTGATCTAAGCAATCAGTTTCAGCTCGTCGGGCACATTATCTTGCATTTCATATTTTAGATAAAGTTGTAGTGATGTGATAATTTTATACGATAACAAAATTAAATTTCTTTCTATTTTGGATCCTTTCGAGAATGATGCGATGCAGATATATTCTGCGATTCTCAGCGAGCAGATAAGTAGCTTTCCACATGTTCTCAGCAATTTTTTTAAAGATTTTAAAAAGTGAGATTGCAATTATTCATTTCTTTTACAACAGAATTGATGTTTGTATGTAATGCTAATTATATTGTAACTTTTGTCCATGGTTATTGTAAGGCTCATCGTACAGAAAGAACATATCTTTTCACGGAATGTTCAGCTCCGTTACAAGCGCATTTTGTTCTTTGTCAAAAATAAAAAAAAAACTTAGACGCAGATAACTGTTTCGAAGCTACGTCCGAGTTGCATCATCAATAGCAGGATGTCGATGGCTGAAACAGGACTAAGAGAGCACACAAAGTAAATAATTTTAGGTGTTTTCTAGGGCAAGGGATAAACAACTGCTTTACCACCGAACATAGTATTTATAACAAAATCTAAGTTTAGCATTACGGTAGTATTTAACTGTAGTAAGGAAAACAAGTTACTTTAGTACTGTTTTATGTAATAATAATTCGTCAGTTGTTGAAGGGAAAATTTATGCCCTGATACGTAAAAAAAACAAAAAAAAACTGTGTGATAGACTTTAGGAATGACATAAATGGAATCAATAAAAGTGTTACATAAGTGTTACAAATTCTAAAAATGCCCATTACTGAAAAAGAAGTTAAAAGACACACAACGAACGGAGTTCGAATAGAGAACGAAGGTATCGCAATAGACATAGGAGACAGAAAAAAATTTAAAGGAAAAGATAACGTAAAAATTAGAAAGAAACAACGAAAAGCATAACTTTTTAAGGTTGGTATAAAGACATCAAGTATTCTACAAGGTACTTTAGGCCTTTAATCAGAAGCGATGATTCTAGGATTAAAACAAATGGAATGTAGCACAAGATTATCAATTTTGGTAAAATCTCTCGAAAACAATAGTAAGAAAATACGAAAGCGGGGAGAAATATTCAAAATAATTTCTAAATTTTAGTAATTCTGAGTTAGATCCGGGTTAGCTAATATCGCAATTAACTAATAGAAAAATTCCTAAAGCATAGATGGTGGAAGAGAAAGACGCTTTCAAAATTTAAAAGCACCAGAAATATCAAACTATTAATTACATCACCATGGTTAATAGCACTTATGAGATTCAACAAATTATACAAATAGGAGACAATGTGACCCTGATATTAAACTTTTTGATAAAAATTAATCTGTTGACTTATTTTAGAAAAAATAGGTAAGACACCAAAGGTTTACAATTTGAATTTTACGCTTAGTAGACAGGCAATTTTCCAAAAAACTGAATCAATTAGCTTGAAAGAGAAACGATAATCCACGGCAACAGCTCTCATATGATTGAGTTCAGTGCTAAGTCAATCGAAAGAAGAAAAATTATTCAAAGTTCAACGAACAAAGCGTATTAAAATGAACATATAATTGACCAGGACAAAGAGATTGAAGCTTGTTGCAAGAGTCCTCTATCAGGATATTCCATTGAAAAATTTTTGCATTTGAACGATGCACACTTATCTCTCACACCCAGTTTCTAATTTTAGAAAAGAAACTAGTTTCTTGTCCTCCAGACTCCTTTCAAAGATAATTCAACTACCATCAAGAAAATATAAGATTTTCTTTCCATTTGAATATTCTTAATAGTTCTTTTTTCGTAATAAGAAATAATTATTGGCATTTATAATGTACCATTAAACAGCTCTGAACTCATTCCAATGAAGAACTACCATTGTTTACGAGTTGAGCAGTCACCCAGCTTCTCAGAGCAGAACGAGAGAATTCATGCGACAACTATGGTTAAAGTTCAGATTTTAAAGCTGATCTAAGTAAAGCAAAGGTAGAACACATTTGATATCTTGTGAACAATAATTTCATAAAACAGACAATTCTCGCTTAGCAGGATGAGATGAAATCTTATGAGGAAGAGTCACTTCAAATAGTTTTCGGACGGACAGTAGCAGCCTGAAAAATCTCAAAAATAGGCTAAGAACATTCAAAAAAGCAATACAATTAGAGTACTCATTTTCAAAAGTAAACTGATTGAAGAATCAATATAATTCATAATAGAAGAAATGATATTGGTCCACAATGGCTTATGTCATTGTGGACCAAAATGGTAAAAACAGTCCTCTATAGAACTAGTTTCAATGAAGTAGAAATGAAACTAGTTTCAAGCAATTTCAAAATAATGCATATAAATATCACTCATTAGGAGACTCAGAGAATTACCTATAGCAATATACTTAAGTATTCGATAGAATGACCATTATAAACATAAGCGATCTGATTTAGACGAACTCTTTGATTAAAAATACGAAATATTCCTGTGGCTCTTGGCAAACCAATCCACTCTTAACGGGCACATTGCTCAATAAAGACTTAATGTCAAAAGAAATTATCATATACCTAGCTATGCGGCTCGAACTTATGAAATGTTTTAACGAAATCAAATAAACTAAAGAATTGAAAGAATTGTTACACAAAAGAGGAGAGAAAGCAGAAATCAGATGCTTCACAAGATTGTTAGAAGCAGTATTGCAACTGCAAACCATGGATCTAAGGTAAATGTCTTAGGAAAAGAATAAAATGGGGCACAGTAAGACAAATTAATCAAATACCAATTCTTGTGAGAAAATAAATGAAAGTTTGATGGCAGATTTAATTAGACTTAAGTTCATTAAAGCTGGAATCAGAACGAATTTAACCCCAACAAGGAGTCCTATCAATAAATTTTTGGAGTTTTTCTCGATAAATGGATATGTTGATCTCAGCCTGACTTTACTAATAATGGCAATAGCTAAATTTGAGACAGAATGTCAATTATTGACGTGCATTCTAGAAGAACTATTGAGATTACTCTTCGAAATTAACAATCAGTGTTAAAATGAGATTCTAATAGAAAGTTCATTAGCAAATAAAAAGCTCATATTTGAAAGACCGTTCAATCAGAACAATTTACTTATGGAGGAAGAAGTCTAAATGCAAAAACAAAATTATAAAATTTACTATCATTAAGCTGATTTTCATTTACAGAAACGTAAAAATGTGACCAATAAGATTCCTATTGAAGACATGCAAAGGACGATAATTAGCAGGATCGAATGATTACGAATATCAGAAAACTTACTCTTCGAAGACACAGGGGGACATTTATCAAAAATCCTTTTCACCCAAATAAAATTATGCACGAATTAAGGCAACGATTCTCCCACAAATGGTCCTAAAAACTAGAAATAGTTTATCAATTTTTGTTTGTCGTTTTATTTTTTTAACTTTCGATATTAATTTTGCTTTGCACTTTTTCGCCACTGAAGGCAATTACTGTCAGACCTTAATACGTGTGTTTATTTGTATGTGAAATTGCTTCAGGGTCTGATATTATGAAACTGATTTTCTGTCTCGCAGCTTAGTCTGAATTTTCAGCTACCGAATTCTTCGCAATTTATATTGCAACTCCTTGGTAGCTGCAAAACAGTCATCCGACTTAGTGTTTCCGTTTGGGCCTTACTTATATTGGCACTTATTACTTTATTCTGACAAGGATAACTTCTTGTATAAATGTGTGTAGATCTTGAAAACATTTTGAGCGACGAAAGTCTCTAGCTCATTGTTGGGCTATCGTCAGCCACAGAACTTGTTAAACGAGGAGATATTGCTTGTTTCCTAGTTGTTTAGGAGAGGATTTATAGTCAGATGGTATCTTTGGCTGCACAACTTTTCCCATTGCATGGTCTTAAACATAATAATGAGGATGATTTATATGGGTGTTTTCATCCGCCTTTTAATTCGAATGTTCATGAAAACGTTTATTTTATATACGTGTCCAAAATATGTTTCTTCTAATAGTTGCAACAGTATTAGCCAATGTTCGGAAAAATATTTTCAATTTTCTCTTCCAAAAAGTAACGCCTGTAAAAGAGAAAAAAAATTAAATTAGGTTACAAACATTTTTTTGATCTAAGAGCACATAGGAATAAATAAAAGTTTAGTTTTATACTAAAGAATAAAGCATTGATTAAGTCATTGAAATATCCCTCTAGAGTCCATAAAATATAAAGTACGTCCCTTAAGTGTATCAACAGTTCCGTTTAAATCTCGATCAAATTTTGCACATTGGACCTTCATGGTGACAACAGGAAGGTCAATGTCTATTTTCACATTCTTCTGGGTATTAAAAGAGTATTACAACCTTGAGTGGTCCAATTTCTTCAACATTTAAAGTGAATTTTTTCAGCACCTCTCGCCGAAATGACAGGCGCAAATTAGTTTGCATAGTGTTTTGGAACAATATAAAATTCATTAGAGAGGTAATTAAAATAAAATCCCGAACTGTAAAGTATATATCGATAATTTATCCTTCGCACATTTTTTTTACAAGAAAAATGTATTTAACTCAAATTTTGAGAGTATACAATCTTCTACGTTCATCTGTTCGGAGAGTAAACAAAATATATGGCTTGCAGAAAATAAGATTTATACTGTCTTTACGAAACTATTTAGAAAGTTCGATTTTTAAACATTACGTAGCAGATTTTTAAATTGCCCTGTACACTTCATAATTCTTCTATTCAGTACAATCTTGAATCGTATACAAGTCCAGAACTTGTTTTCTCGAAATGTGCAAAATATATATCTTTATATATAAAATTCTTCTGTCCGTGTGTTTGTAGTAGAACTGCTCCTAAACGGCTGGCATGCTCTTGATGAACTTTTGGGTATGTAATTAAGTTGATTCGAGAATGGTTTGGATTCACAATTTGATCCGATAGAAATTTTTTTTATTAAAAATTCAGAATTGAATTGCGCGTTTGTTGAGATTATTATGCAGCTTAAAACCCTTCAATAATGCGAAGAAATTCAAATAATGTGAGTGGTGTGAACTTTTAATAAGAAAATCAGAAAATTATTTCTGAGAATTTTGTATTACAAAGGAAAAATGAATTTAATTTAATGTACTAATTGAGAGTCTTAGCTGCTGTAACTGTATACATTTCCATTTACCATGATTATAACAGTGACGTGAGCTGCGGTAGCTCAGTCGGCAAAGGCAACGATCTCGTAACTGGAGGCTTGCGGGTTCGAAGCCCAAGCCGGCCTAGGATCCGCTTTGTTCGTTAAAGGTGACTGAGGTAAGTAAAATATGTCCGCAGTCACAATTTCCTCCATGTTTTCAATCAATACCTCTGGGTGTTGCAGGCCAAGTCTATGGGTCTTCTGATTGGTCCCTGCTTCAAAGTTATGAGGACCCACTTGAGCATAAATCATTCTTTCACCCTTGTGGTGCTCGTTATAAACGAAAGACGCACCCCTTTGCCTTAACAAGAGTAGACTCCGGCTCAAATCGTGCTTGGTTTGACCAAGTGACATAAGACAATAACACCAACAACAGCGACGTTAATAAAACTCAACATCCTCTTCACTCAGACAACAGATTCTGGTGTGATTCAAAGAAAATATATATAAACACCATGCCTATTCACTCAATTTGAAAAACCTCTTTGAAACCAGATACCCTAAAAAGTAGTAAGTCAATTCTTACGCTGACCCATCCGAACACATACAGCAGCAACAAACTGAAGACCAGCACACCACAACAGCTGTGATACTGCTGCTGACCTCCGAGAGTTATGTCATGGCCCGGTATTAATTTTGTCAAACCCGGAAAGGAACAAACTCTACAGTTCGAGACTACCAGGACCCAGATCACCCGGGTAAACCTCGGACGCTTGAAACCAGTATATACTTAAAGGAGGTATACCCCTGAAGTGTCGCTCATTTAGTACTACCTAGAGAACATGTACGGCTTTGAGCTCTTGGCCGCAGGAGACGTTGTCCCCCTTTCCCCTAGAAAGGAGTAAACTGAAAATATCACGTTTTCAAGTTGTTTTCTGGAATTAACATTTTGTATATTATAAGAGTATTTAGAGAACGTGTTTTTATCCATAGACATCTAATTGAATGGTACATTTAAAAAAATATTATGCAAAATGTAAGTTTTGTGTAAAAATATTAAGAGTTTTAATTATTATTTAAGTTAAGCACGTATCGGAATTTTCACTTTTCAGATATCAAAATGAATATAAAAAAATTGCGTACGACAGACATGACAGTATTTTGTTCAATCTCCGAGTCCTTTCATTTTTAAGCAGCTCACGGAATGATGCAACAAAATTTAAAATCAGCAAAGAATGACTAAGTTCATAGGAGGTATCACTAAGAGGAGTGTTACAAAACTGTTCAAGAACTCAAAATTTGGGTTTGTCCTTCCTTTAAACCCATTTGCATCATATTAAGAAATGGAAAATGTTTGTTTTAAGCAAAAATTTTTTTATTGCTTCAAAAGGAAACTGTTTTAAAACTTAATCATAAAGTAATAATTTTTCTTGTTAGAAATGCTGAAAACTGCGTAAAACATTCCGTCATGTATGCGCTTTTTTAATAACCAGGTAGATTCGGCTCATATATGCGCTTATGATTCAAACAGGTTAATGGCAAGAGGTTGCCAGGGTCACGTTATCATTTTACTAAAGGCTGGTCTCACCAAAGTCGTTTAGAAGCTAACAGCAATTAACCTATGGCGCCAACCAATGGTGAGACGCAATTCTCCGTTTAAACAGAGATTAATCGCGGCCAGCCGTTAAACGACTTTGGTGAGACCGTCCTAAATGACTTTTTTTGTGATGCCATGCACGATGTAATATTTTGAATGAACTACCTGTATATTTTGTCTTTGGCAATGAATTTAAAAAAAAAAAAAAGGTTGATTAAAATTTTCTTGAAATAAATGGTAAAAAATTTAAGTTGTTCTTCTGAGTTGTGTGTTATAATATAAATAGAGTTCACGACTGACAGGTTTGAAGCCGTACGACCTACTGTGATAGTAAAAACATCGGGTTCAACTGCTTAATTATTAAGACCCTGACAATGAAGTTCCCAAAGTCCTCTGATAACCAGCCTGATTGCTGAAATTTTGCTGCTTAATACCAAATTTTGTTCCTTCTCCAATCTAGAAAAACAAGTTGCACCCAGTTTCTTAATAGAGAACTATCCACTGAATTATTCCTCACTCTTTCTTGGTAGGTTGGTTGGTCACACCCCTTTGTCATCAGCGCTCTGAGGTACTAAAATTAGATATTACACAAACATACGCTTACCTCGAATTCTGATAATAAATTACCATTTTATAGGACGAACGAAAAACATGCGTTTTACGACTGTCAAGTGAGACAACAAAGAACATTTTCTCGGCCTGTTGTAAATAATGAACAGGAAAACAACGGGAGTTGTAATAATAATAATAAAAAAAAAGTATTCAAGAAGGTAAGAAAAATTAACTTCTATTTTCAAGTAAAAATCTTGTAGTTCAGAGACTATCAGATTAAACATTGACAATATAATTTAAATACGTAATTTAAACACGTAATTTAAATACGTTTGGTTTGGTTTTGGAGCGCTACGGTCTACTTTTTGGCAACACGAGGGCTAATGAGACCAGGACCTACTGCTTAAAGCCGATTCCGAATAGCTACAAACATCCATGCCTCAGTGGGATTCCAACCCACGAACTCTGGTTCCGAAGGCCAGCACTCTAACCATTCGGCCATCATTCGGCAATTTAAATACGTAATTTTATTTAAATAATGTTACTGAAGACAGTGATATAGAATAACTACAATACTTTTAACGTTTAAAAAAAAAGCTGTCAAAAATTTTTTAAATCCGCTCTAACTTGTTAATCCCTTGACATACAATTAAAATGCAACTTAATGTGTCCGAAAAATACTCTTTAGTTTGGATTTTCTAAACAATTTTGTTGAGAAAGACCATTTAATTTTGAAATTTACATTGTTATGTAACATTTAATGAGGTATATGATGTTACTGGACAATATAATTAACACTTGGCATGCTAGTATACTTCACCGCCAACTTACACGTACATCGGGCGTTTATTCGTGAATAGCGCGAAAGTTTAGTAATTAAGAAAAATCGCAGTAAATCGAAAACTACTTTGTTTTTATGAACGAAACTTTTTTTATTTTACACTTTAATATATACTGTATGATTATTTAACAAATAAAAATATTTTTACGAAATCACAAAAGTGAACGATTTTTAAAAATAAAGTCAGAAAATCTGTCAGTGCATATTTCTTCATCACTATCTTTGTCACAACGGCTCATTTTATCAATTTTGTATTCAACAATAAAAAAACCAAGCTTCAAATTGACAAAACACGACTTGTACGTTCTGGAGGAGTTCGATTGAAGACGAAATAACGTGTGGCTGCACTGAACTCACCACCTACAGAATTCTATTTTCAGTAATGGCAACACTACAGACTAGCAATGTTCAGTTCTACTGGGTGACTTGCAGTCAGTGATGTACCGTTCCTGACGTTGTTCGTGTTGCTCAGATTTTTACCATTAATAAATGTTTAGTTAAGTTTTAGTTAAAGTCACTTTATAATCAACCCTTACACGAGCACACGATATTGGTGACCTGGACGTGATTTGAACACGCAACCTTCTTATGACCGAGTAACTCGACAATCCTAACTTCTGGAAAGATATGCAAAGCTTTGAATAGCAACGCAAACAACACGCATATAATGTCCCACATACATATAATTATACGTATTTAGTAGATTTGTGGTGGTTAGCGGGTATCTACCACAAATCTACTAAATACGTATTTTTACGTGGTTTTTGGTTTGGTTTGGAGCGCTACGGTCTACTGTTTTGCACACGAGGGCTAATGAGACCGGGACCTACTGCTTAAAGCCGATTCCGAACGGCTACGGACATCCATGCCATGGTGGGATTCGAACCCACGAACTCCGGTACCGACGGGCAGCGCTCTAACCAAACGGCCAGAGTTCGGCGTATTTTTACGTGACCCGTATTTCTAGTGACAGACTGCAAAAAAACGTTAAAATACGTTACCCGCTCGCGCAGTGTTAATAGTATAAATTCAGTATTTCCGTAAAGTATGAAACATTACAAAGCATTGCCGATTAGGTACAGGAACTGACATGTTTTACACTTTATGTAGTTTTGCAACTTATTTTTCAATGATAAATAACATCATGGACATTCCAATCAAAGGAGAAACGAAGCACGAGTTAATAATTAAATGATTTAATATTTTGCTGCACATCTGCCGGTGACAGTTCTTGACGTCTCGGAGACGTCAAAGTCTGCATTGGCACATGAAATGACTGACGTCTCCCAGATATTATATGGCAAGGTGTAAATATTGATTTCTACCTTCTAGAAGCATACTTATAGTCAAAGTATCTGAAAAAAGTATCAATTTATCAAATTAATATAAAAGTACTAGACGACCCGACAGACGTTGTCCTGTTTTAATGCTGTAAATCCAAAACGTGTAAAATGTTTTTAAATAAATTATAAATTGGACCGTTTAGATGG
This sequence comes from Pardosa pseudoannulata, assembly GCA_032207245.1. Taxonomy (NCBI): domain Eukaryota; kingdom Metazoa; phylum Arthropoda; class Arachnida; order Araneae; family Lycosidae; genus Pardosa; species Pardosa pseudoannulata. The sequence continues at coordinate 86,882,173 of CM063506.1, forward strand.
AAAATAAGAAAAATTATTTTTATAATACTTGACGTCACCATGCGTACAGTAATCACAAATCAACTTATCGATTGCGGGTGAGTTTATCTGTATACTGTAAAATTAAAATTCCCACATCGCCTGTATGGGGATTCGATACTAGGACTCCTGGTACTGAAGCCCGTTGCGCTGATCGCTGAGCCATAGATATGTTGGTAGTGAAGGGTTTCAAGAGGCATTATAATAATCTCAATAGGCATGCAATTCTGGATTAAAAAAAAATTTCTATCGGATCATATTGTGAATCTAAACATTCTAGAACCAACTAAATTACATACACAAAATTTCATCAAAATCAGTCCAGCCGTTTAGGAGGAGTTCTATTACAAACACACGGTCCTTAAAAAATATTTATCATTGAAAAAAAAAACCTAAACATTCTGGGAGAAATACATGAAAATTCATGTTTAATCTGATTAAAATTATATTGTATACAAACTGTAAAATTTTAAGAAAAAATATTAAAATCTTTTTGAAATAACATGCACGTTACGTGAAAAAAAAACACAATTTGAGAAGAATCAAGTTAAAATTTTGTAAGTTTAAATTTGTTTACAATAAACAGCTGACACATTTTTATTCATAACTTCCCCCAATATTCGAATTATTTTACACATATTGTTTTAAAATGTTCATAACAGAATTTCTTTTCATATTTTTTTCTGAAAAATCGAATTTTTTTGTCGATTTAACAGTCGTATCACCCTAAATACGACGCTCTTTTGTCATCAGTAATCAGCTGTCATTTTCAACACACCATTGCATGTACTTCATAAAAAAGAATCTTTAATGACAGATATGTTTGTATCGCATGTAAGCACAGTACTTCAAAGTGAAGTTTTATAATATTTATCTAATGGACATGATTTCAGTCAATGTACCTGCGGAAAAAGTAAATATGTGTCAAATGTTGAAAAAAATGGAAGACTTTGCAGTGGAAAAATTTAAAATAAGGAATAATAAATTTGGTAAACTTTTCATAAAATGAATTTTCCTCTCTAGTGATGTTAAATGTAAATCTTAAGACAAGAAAAAAAAATTAAATTATTTTTACTGCCCTATAAAAGACTAACGTTAATAGAGTCTCAGTGGTTAAGGTTTTTCAAAACATTAAGAAAGTTAAAGAAATTTCTAATATGCTGACATTTAAAAGTTCAATATAACTTTCTATTTAATTCATGGAGGTGATGGCATAGCTACCGTTCCTGTCTCAAGAACGGAGGTGACACCTGTTCCCGCCATTGATGCCTCAACTGATGCCGGAGCCATTCCTTGTTGGCCGTAGATGTGCGGCCCCGTTTCTCTCAACTTCGTTCCAGTAAGTCATACGACTGGAGTCGCCACCTCTCATATTTAGGTAAATTAATCTTTAAACGCTGCTAGGTATTTTAATCGTTAAAGGTTGCTGCCTTAATACTATCCTGATTGTATAAAGAATGAAATTTTAAATAATAAATAAAAGTATTAAAATGTTAAGTTTTCAGAATAAAGTGTTAATCATTTTGCTACAAGCACATAATCTGGGTTAGAGCTATAGGTAGCTCAGTGTTACGAGTATGTGTAGTAAACTATACTTCCTCGAGACGATCACAGTCAAAAGAGAACCAAGAGATTCAATAATCTCTGACAAATGGGGAGGCTTTTCAGGGTGCAATCAAACCCAATTTATCCCCCATTCGGTATCCGAGACTCTGCCACTACCTATATGAGCGGACTTTACGAATCTCCCGAACACACCTACGTAAAAAAGGACGAAAAGCCCTGAGTCGCAAAGTTGTAGGCTTTTTATACCTGGAGGGTCAGTTACGGTTCCGGTTTTTTGGGTCAGTTAAGATCCCAGTTACTTGAGAACTCCAGCTAAAGTTACAGTTATATTTTTTAGCTGAATTCTCATTCGCTGGCTGTTCCTTCAAGGAATTTCCGAGCATTCATTAACGATATCCATCAGGGGTGTATTCGTCTATTCAGTCCAACTGTCAAGATCCCAGACTCTGCGACGCCACTCTATTGTCCAGGTAAACAGGTGTACTACGATCAGCTGTTTTGGCGCGTGCTTGGACAAAGGGGAGTCTTCACACCCCAAACTTATGCGATTAAGGAGTTAAGCATCACTTATGTATTTAATGTTTCGTTTGTTTTCCTTCCAATAGTTTGTTACAATTCTCAGTGGGCATATTCTAGTTTTTGATCCGTGTGGTGTACATATGTTGTGAACACTGCTCGAGATATTTAAAGAATATAGACCAGAGGATAAAAATCGTTATGACCTTAGTCAACGTGGTTAGGTACCAGTCATATTGGATTCCTCTCGCATCATTTTACCCCTGTGGAAAATTGCTTTGCCTCTGAGCAGATTTCTTGAGACAAATTTTATAGCCTGATAGAGATTAAAGTTCTTCAGGGTAAAATGACTGAGCTTTATAAAAATGCGAACTAATATTTACATTTAAAAAACTTTTCTGAAAATAAACATTAAACACTAACATAATAGCCCGTCATATGACGGGGTAAGTAAAATTAATTTTTCAGTATTGTAAAGTACCCTATGAGGCTGGTAAAAAAAATGGTTTGTTTTTTGACCGAGAATTATCTGGTACACTCTCAGTAATTTTTCTTCATATACCTCTAAAGTCTCCCAATGTTGTGAATGCAGTTTAGAATCACGTTGAATTCATTTTAGAAAGATAAGTCAAAGTTTTTTTTTTAGCTACGTCGAAATTATTGTCCAATTTTTCCCAAATTTTTTTCCCACAGTAATTAATGGAAGTAAAGGAATGAAAATATCATTTCCACTACACCCTGGAGGTAGATAGAATTTAATGTTAATACCGGTGATAAAATTTCAATGCAACAAAAAATAACCGATGATTAAATTTAAAATTATCACGTATGTATCTAACCTACTATTTAAGCCAAATATAAAAAGAAAATTATTTACATAATATCTAAATTCAGTGATAAGACGTTTGAAAATAATGCAGACGATATTGAAGTAATTTAAAATAAGAAATGATTAAATTAGATTGGTTAAAGGAATGACGACATAATGCTAGAAATGTTATTTTTACCTATTTATTATGCGACAAATTGATAAATTTAATCGCCTGCTTTTAACCGGGGAAAATAGGGCTTGAAATAATGGTATTAAATGATAGAAAAGGGGGGAAGGGGTGTATTTCGAACTTTGTTAACCCTAACTCAAGAATCCAAGATGGATGCCTCTATCCATTCCAGGTACAACCTCTTTATAAATTCGAAGACAGACGGACAGACAACTCAGGCTATTATTATATAGCGGATTTATTTTTCTCGGTATTTTCTGAAAGTTTAAAGCATTATCGTGGAAGATTTTTTGCTCTATCACAGTAAAAATTAGTTTAAAGACACCTTTAAATGTAACAAGTAGAAGAATTTATACTACAGTTTAAGAGGCCTAGTGAAATCCAATATGGACATTACCCAATCATCTTAAAGTCTATGTAGCATAAAAAGGCGTGAAGGGCAAGTTTTGTTCTTAAAAAAGCTTAAATATTTTAAAATTTAGTGAAGAAATATTTCAACGCATTCTACATGAAATATTAGTTTTATTTATACAAATGTAGTAAAAGTAGCGTTGTAAACCAAATTCACATAAATCAAATTGTAGTTTTAATAATGATCCGATACTAAAGTTCATTAGTACTTCAAAATTAGAGCAATTATAAAATGATTTACAGCTTAACCCTTTGAGGAGCACCCATAGAAAATTTTTGGTTTTAAAAGAAATTAGTTTATAAATGTTATCTATGAATCTTTTAAATATGAAGCATGTGAAAAATAAATTATATTACTTTAAGAATAAGCAAGGGTTAATTTGATTGCTTAATCATCTCCCTTGGAACGGCATGAAAACAAACGATTTAATAGTATTGGAATAATTATTTCTATTAAAAGGGTGTATAAATCAGATAAGAAATTTGTAAGTGAAGTTTAAACAGGTACTTTTAAAGTCAACTTTGAGAAATCAAATTTTTGCTTTTAGAATCTGGTTTTGATTGAGCCTGATTCTAAAAGCAGGTTTTGACAAGAATAATTAAGAGAATGAAAAAACTGAAAAAATTGAAAATCAAAAACATTTTTCAATATAAATCAGAGAAAGTTTTTTTTATCAGCCGATATATTATATATACCAGTGCCTTTCAAAGGGTTAACCTTTTTTACATACAAGAATGTCAGGGTGACGTCAATTCTCTCATGTGCCAATATAGACTTTGACGTCTCCGAAAACATCGTGCAGCATTATATTAAATCTTAATTTTATACTGTTAATTATTGTATATTGACATCCTATATAAACCTCTTTAAATGTTGCATAGCAATGCTAATTTCAAAATAAAACGTCCTATTTCTCAATTTGCACAAAATTATTCAGATGAGCCAGAACTAAGTACACTAAACTCCATTTAATGTTATCGCGGTTAATGTTATCAATCGCTTATTGTTATCAAAATCACTTGGTCCCGATTTTCTCTATTCATTTGTATGTTAAAATCATCTCTTTCTGTGATCGTTACATCGGTTACTGTTATCAGTTTTCGAACCTCATTTTAACTGGCAAAAGAGTCACAATAGTCACAATGTATTCGGAAGGAACCCATTCTTTTCCCTCCCTTCGCTGCTGTTTGAATTTCCGAGAATTCTCTTCAACCTAGGGAAATTGAGAAAGAATAAAGGACTAAGGTAATTCACGTTCCTGGAATTTTTCAGAAATACATACCCCCTGCTGATGGTCAATGGTTGTCAGATAAGAAGAAGGCAACACATTATCGGAACTGAGAAGGAGCGTGCTTACATTTTATGCCTTGCTCGCTAGCATGCAGCTTGACGATATGGAAGCCAGAAAGCGAAATGATTTAACATTAAAACAAAAGATCGAAATTTTAAATCGTTATGACAAGTTGATTATGATTACGAACAATTTATCAATGAACTTCTTAGAAAAAATTGTAGACAGTCAACAATTGATCAATTTTTTAAAATTATGTATACAATTCTTATGTTTTAAGGGATAATATACAGTACGTAAATATGAGGTGTGTTTTTTCATTTTATTACGAAATTTAGCACTTGGAAATTACAGGGGAGGGGGTAAATTTATCCAATTTTGCATATCGTTTATTTTTATCAATTGGTTATTGAAATCACAGGTGTCCCAAACTGTTCACATTAAGCGGAGTCCAATGTAGTAGTTTTCGGACGCATCAGATTCCGTTTTATTTAGATGTCAAGAGATAAAAATTGAGAAATCTCTACGCGTAAGTGTGTACGAAATTGATAGACAGTGTAAGGAATTTTGTGTACTCTTGATGATATCGGAAAAACGGCCACATTGACCCATTCCACCGGGCATTCCTTAGGGGAAATAAGAAGCCGGCAGGCAAAGGGGGTTGTTAACGGTTTTTTCGGAGGCGCTCGGGTTTGTTTTTCCAGGGCCTCGGAAAAGGAGGATGTGCTTAAGTTTCCAGACACCCCCTCTCCCGAGGAAGGGAGGGATGGTTTGGTTTGGTTTGGTTTGGAGTGCTACGGTCTACTTTTTTGCAACAAGAGAGCTAATGAGACCGGGACTTACAGCTTAAAGCCGATTCAGAACGGCTACGAACATCCATGCCACTGTGGGATTCGAACCCACGAACTTCGGTACCGAAGGCCAGCACCCTAACCAATCGGCCATTGTTCGGCCGAGGAAGAGAGGGAAGATCTGCAAGAGGGCAGTTAGAGTTGGATTCGTGCAGGCAACTGACACACATCCCTCTGCTTTTGAAGGAAGAGAACTTTAGTACTTTTTCTTTTTCTCCTCGGACATGTAAGCTCGGTCATGCAGTTTTTAATGGTTGAAAGGCTCTGAGACTCACAACTATGATAGTTGATTTACTTTGTGTCTTAAATGTTGTAAGTAAATTTGTTTTGTCCGTCCAAGCTTTCCGGAGGAATTATTTTAATTACATGCATCCCAGCGACAGTGGTCGAACATACCTGCCCCAGTACAGTAGACGGGCAGGTCCCATGCTAACATAGCGCACCAGAAAAGAGGGTGCACTTACAAACAGTTCTACTTCAGATGTTTTAAAATTTATCCCAAACAAAGCAAATATATAAAAGAAATAATTTCATGATTTCATTTTTACAAGAAAAATATTAATTCTTTAAAATCAAGCATACAGCCCGTAATATGACAAGACCAGTAAAATTTTTAATGTTCCAGAATTATAAAGTGCTCTGTAAGGCAGGTAAAAATGGTTTGTTTATTGGTTGAGAATTATCTGGTACACGCTCAATAATTCGCTTATCTTTACTGATCGCATGTTAATTGCCGACTTCATTTTTATCTTGTCATATGTGATAAGGTGGACAGCAAAGGTTCTAAATATTGACAATTATTTGGCGGTATATATGAATGATGTCCAAAATTGAGCGAATCGATGGCAAACCGTGCGACTATATAAAAACACATACAAACGAACAAATGTCTTAATTTTCAAAGATACATAACTTAAAAGCTAGATATTTATTAGTCTGGGAAATAGACTCCTAAACTTTTATGAAAACGATCTGTTGTTAATACCGGTGATAAAATTTTCATTGCAACAAAAAATAATCGATGATTGAATTTAAAATTATCACATATGTACCTAATCTATTATTTAAGCCAAATATAAAAGAAAATCATTTACGTAATATCTAAGTTCAGTGGTAAAAGATATAATAGTGTAAACGATATTTAAATAGTTTAAAATATGAAATGATTAAATGAGATGGTTAAAGGAATGACGTCACAATGCTAGAAAAAATTGTTATTTTTCCTATTTATTAACTGATAAATGGTTAAATTTAATCACCTGCTCTTAACCGGGGAAAATAGGCTTGAAATAACGGCATTAAACTCTCGAAAAGGAACGAAGGGGTGGATTTAGAACGTATTAAAGACAGTATTTTTAGCTGTGATATGTAACATATTTATACAAATTTATTTTAGAATCGGATCGATAGTTTAGGAGAAGATAAACTTTATTCGCTTTGAATGGATGCCTGTATCCATTCCAGGTCCAACCGCTTCATAAATTTGCGGACAGATAACTTAGGCTATTATTATATAGGGGATGGGTTTCAGAATACTCAACCATAAGTCTGAATTTACTTACCGAAAGAGGAATCAAACTTCAGGAATTTCAAATGTAATAGTCTCTACGGCGATAACCAGAAGGATGAATGTACATCTTTGCTCTTGTAAATCTCCGACATATTAAACAGGAAAAACAGAAAAAATAAGAGTATCAAATATAAGTTGTTAAAATATCTATAATTTAATAGAATAAATATAAATTTAAACATCTAACTTTTAAACAGAATTGAAGAATACTTTTTGGGGGACAACTGAAAATATTGAACTAATCTTAAACACATTTATTGAGTTGAATTAATTGGGTTTCCCCTCCAACTTGGCGATAATGGTTAGATATGGTCAAGTAACATTTTCTCCTGATCTCGCCGTGTCCAAACAATCTGTATCTATATTATAATTTATATAATATTTTCATCCAACTCTCCTTGTGTAACTGTTTTCTTAGATAATAAAAGTGCGCAATGCTTAAAAAAATTTAGATATAACAAACCATTAATGGTTCACTATGGTGGATTTTTAATAATTTGGAGCTGTTGAGTTTGTAAACTGTTAAGGAATTAATTGCCTGTAAATATAAATGTCCGGTTTTCAAGTCGTGTTCTTTAAGTAAGAGTATATAATTATATTACGATGGCGCACTGTGCATTAATTAAAGTCGCCAGAAAAAGAAAGAAATACAATGTTTGAATGGATTACCTTTGTGTTTTAGTAAATATCGCCAATATTTTCTCCAAACTTGCCAAGGGGAACCCAATTCTTAAGTAGACCCCATTTATTTTTACATAATTTTATTAGTATATCCGACAGTTCTAAGACACACACATAAAAAATAGAAATTTCTATTAAAAAACAATAAAAATAAAATTAATCTGAGTCACGATGTGACTTCCCAATTCATTAAACGTTTACATCCATGGTCATACCTAAATTGCAAAATATTTGACGTCCAAGCACACCATACAGGCTCGATTTCAAGTCAGACTATTTTTTTTTTTCATTTCCATTTGATATTCGTTTATAAGAATTACACTATGAGTATTACCTACGTTTTACTAGAAAATATTTCGCATTTACTGAGAAACGGCATTTTAACGAACACTATTAACCTAATTCATTAACCGCATGTATGGATGGTGATGAATGTGCGGTAGCATAATCATGTAGAGAGTATGAAAAGGTTGGGACAATAAACATCAGTTAACATACTTTTAGAATATGGCATCGCAACTACATTCTATAATTAAATAATGACATGAAATGAATTCAAAGTGGAAAATATAAAAAGGAAGGAAAAAATTTAAAAATACTACTGCTAAAAAATGTTAAACCCTACATAATTGCTGTAGTATATTCATTTTCAACTATAAACTTAACAGCATTTTCCGAGAAAACTAGTTGTACTGCATGAATCAAGATACCTGACTTAAGGCTTAATATGTTGGTGCACTTAACATGAATACATCAATATTTAGATTAATGTCTGCCATTGCATCTGTCTTCTAGTAAAACAAATTGAAACTAATATAAAAATAAGGACTCATACAACGTAAAAAAATTTAAACATTCTGAAAAATTACTATAATATTTTGACTATATATTTGTTTTAAATAGCTTAGGAAATTTGTCTCATTGCAGGAATGTCAATAAAACTGCATTACCGTTTAATGTGTGTACATTAAAGAAAAGTACATTTACATTTATTTTAATAATAAGACATTGCAACAATCTTCTAAAATCGGAAAAAAATTGATAATTTCTGCTGTGTAAGAAGTAGTAACACTCATTGACAAATTTACTATGAAAATTAATATAGCTAGACATTTTCAATTCTTTAAGTTTATGGACAAGAACAGATCCACTGTCTGAATATCAAAAAGACTAACCTAACATTTGATGAGAGTGTACTGACGTTGAGCACAATTATTTGTAGAATAATCTGGCATTGCAACAGTCTTCTAGTAATACAGGATAATATAAAAATAACAGTTGCTGCAGCGTAGAAATATTTTAATAGACCGGCACAAGTTCTGTATGATATTACGACTTTTTGAGTATAATTTCTTTAAATTTGACGGAAGACATGTTGCACTGCAGGAATGTCCATATGACTGCCCTAACATTTAATGTGGGTGTACTGGCTATGAGCACACTTTATTTTTAGAATAATCTGGCATTGCAACTGCCTTCTAGTAATACAGGATAATATAAAAATAACAGTTGCTGCAGCGTAGAAATATTTTAATAGACCGGCACAAGTGCTGTATGATATTACGACTTTTTGAGTATAGATTTCTTTACATTTGACGGAAGACATGTTGCACTGCAGGAATGTCCATATGACTGCCCTAACATTTAATGTGGGTGCACCGACTATGAGCACACTTTATTTTTAGAATAATCTGGCATTGCAACTGCCTTCTAGTAATACAGGATAATATAAAAATAACAGTTGCTGCAGCGTAGAAATATTTTAATAGACCGGCACAAGTGCTGTATGATATTACGACTTTTTGAGTATAGATTTCTTTACATTTGACGGAAGACATGTTGCACTGCAGGAATGTCCATATGACTGCCCTAACATTTAATGTGGGTGCACCGACTATGAGCACACTTTATTTTTAGAATAATCTGGCATTGCAACTGCTTTCTAGTAATACATATTAACATAAAAATAACAGTCGCTCCAGCGTATATTTTAATACACCCGCACAAGGTCTGTATTAGTATACGACATTTTAAGTGAAGATTTCCTTGAGTTTGACGGAAGACATGTTGCAATGCAGGATTGTCCATGTGACTGAATTAATATTTAATGTGGATGCACTGACTATGAGCCACTTATTTTTAGAATAATCTGGCATTTCAACTGTCTTCTATACAGGGTGACATAAAGAATCAGTTACTGTACTAAGAAAATATTAATTTACGTTAGTTAAATTACTGGAGGAAATAGTGAAATTTCGAGTACAGATTCCAAGAAGACCAGTTGCATCGCAAGATTGTGAATACAGCTGCAATAATATTTACTGTGAGTGCCACTGTGTAAATATTTAGTATAATCTGACTGTGTTTTATAGTAATGCAGGCTAAGACAAATATAAAAAAAATAGCAAACGGCACTGCGGAAATGACTGTAAATGAAATTAAACTGGTAAAATTGTTTATTAGATATTGACATTGTAACTCTGATTCGCTTGAATTTACTAACAATACCATATACTTGAATAAGATTACGACGGACCTAACATTTAGTTTAGGTGTAATAAACATTAATACGGCTTTTTTAGTATAATTTTGAAAATTCTAATAAAACTAGGTATTATTAAAGCCTAATTATACTAAGGACTGTATAGAATCAAACATTTATATATTTTTTGTCTGTCATTTAATGTATAGATCTGTTTATGAGTATAAATGTTTATAGAGTTAAATACAGTTTTTCTTACATAATTTACCTTTAAATAATTTTTTACACTGTATTTAAATGCACTTTATTTGTCTAATAGATATTTTATGACATAAAAGTACAATGATAAAAATATAATTTGAACGATTATATTTAATCTGATAGAAATGGAAAATAAAATTTTAAAATTCATTGAATTTCATGTAATGTAATATGAGTTTGTATCAAATGGGTATGGCATGCATCGTGAATATGTATGTTTTCATCAAAGATCTCAGTTTTTATACATTATCATTGCAATAACTTTGAGAGCTAGATTGTGTGGCATTTTTGAAACTAAACCTTCTGAAATCTACAAATTGCATATAATGGTGTTAATTATACAACAAATGTTGGGAAAAATATCGCACATATTTTTAATCTTTAGCTGTAGTGAAACAATACTTAGCCTATCTGAGCTTTTTAATAGTATTGCATTAAACCTTAATAAAGACATTTTGTCTCTCAGCTCACACTAGTTTATTTACTCAAACCTTGTATTTTAAGATTGTAATCTATTCCATTTTTAAATACTCTCCACATACTTTAAAATCTTTAATTGAGAGAAATCTCAATTTTGGGGAATATTTTAAGATTTTGAAACCTAAAAGGCGTATCACTATGGATGTTCTCTGAATTCTGGTGTATATTATTTTATAAACGATTATTAAATGTTTAAAATAATACTACTCCTAGGCGCAACAGTGCCAATCTCCGTTTCCAAGACCAAGGGCCCTGGGGTGCGAAGCATATGTTCCGGTTAGGTGGTCAGCCTTACGCGGAACCTCCAATGTTTAGTTCTCAAGCATGATTGATCCTCTGTCTACCCACTGAATAGATGAAAGGCTGAGTCAACCTTGCCCAGTCCGGGGATCGAACCTCGGACCTGTGTCGTGGGAGCACAAAGCGCTACCGTAACGCCTCTGGGCTTCTTAAAATAATAAAGCTATTAAAAAAATAAAGGTGTTTAACCCATACGAATGTTGATCAAAATATATTCACATGGAGGGAATTTAAGTATGAAATTTATCAATGAAAAATACCATTTTAATATTAAAAGTATTTTTAATAATTAGTCAAAAATTCCTGAAACTATTTTGGACACTATAATATACTCTCCCTGGAAAGAAGCTGACTTTCAGGATGTTTGGTTTGGTTTAGAAGGCTATGGTTTACTCTTTGCAACACGAGGCTGGGATTTACTACTTTCTCAAATCCAAAGGACTAGCATGCATACTAGCAGTAATATTCGAATTTATGACTCACGAACTCGTCACGAGATTAATATTTCTTTGTGTAATAAAAGGGTACCTTCAATTTTTTCAGCATTCTCCCATTTATTTTATTACGAGAACAGAACATACGCTGTCAGTATTACACGGGTACAGCACAAATCTATCTAAATCCTTCTTTGGAATCGAACCAAAGTCCATTTGGAAGCATAACATAACCCCATCACAGATAAATCAGTTTTGGACGACAAGATCAATCCCCCCCCCCTCCTGAAAGGTACAAAAGAGAATATATGCATTTACAAAGTCTAACAAGCGTTTTAGTGAAATACAGTGGATTGTTGTATATATGTATATACAAATGTACATATATGTATAACAGTGGTCTCCGCTTAGTGTGATCACTGTTAATGTTATCAATCGCTTATTGTTATCAAAATCACTTGGTCCCGATTTTCTCTATTCATTTGTATGTTAAAATTATCGCTTATTGTGATCGTTACATCGGTTAATGTTATCAGTTTTCGAACCTCATTTTAACTGGCAAAAGAATACTCATAATGTATTCAGAAGGAACCCATTCTTTTCTTTCCCTTCTCTGCTGTTCGAATTTTCGAGAATTCTCCCTCTTCCAACTGGGGAAATGGGGAATGATCATAGGAGTGGGAAATTACACGTTTAAAAATTACACAAATTAAAAAACTGCACAATTTTTCAAAAATATTCACAATACCGCTGGTGGTCAATGGTTGTCAGATAAGCAGAAGGCAACACATTCTAATTGGAACTGAGAAGCATATTCACATTTTATGCCTTGCCCGCTTACATGTAGCTTGTCGATATGGAAGCCAGAAAGCGAAATGATTTCACATTAAAACAAAACATCGAAATTTTAAATAGTTATTACAGGTTACTAAAAAGGAGTCAGCGCAGTTAAAAAAAAATTTCTCAGCTGCCGAATTGCTAGTTGGAAATGTTGAAACTTGGAGTACAACACCGCTCCGATGACTTTAAAAAAACATTATGATTACGAACAATTTATCAATGAGCTTCTTAGAAAAAATCGTAGACAGTCAATAATTTATCAATTTTTTAAAATTATATATACAATTCTTATCTTTTAAAGAATATACAATACATAAATGTAAGGTGTTATTTAATTTTATTTTGAAATTTAGTACGTGTGGATTAAAAGGGGGGAGGTAAATTTTGCGTATCGTTTATTGTTATCAAAATCACGGTGTCCCAAACTAATCATATTAAGCGGAGTCCACTGTATTTGGAATTTTAAATTCTCACAATGAATAAAGTATAAAAAAAAATTGATTATCTTACCTTGAATTTCCAATTTCTAGAATAAAAGATATCTTGTTCCCTGAAAAATATTACATTTTCAGTTTCGGCCTCTTAATGATCGCAATATTAACATAGAAACATAAGTAGGTATCGAATTTTCTTAATTTTAAACAATTTATATAAAACATTTCAGATTTTAAAATATTTTAGCACTTTTTATCAGGGCTTCGAACCGGAACTGAACCGAAAACCGGAAAAAACCGTTATTTTGGTCCTAACGAAAACCGGAACTGAACCGAAAAAAATATCGGTTTATTTCGGTTCGATATATCTTTCAGTCATTTTGTTACTGTTACCAACTTATAAATATTTTCTAATTTAACGTCAACTTTATAATTATCATTACATGTATACTGCTTCTCGATTTCCTATTTTGATATTCACTAGTATTTTTCTGTTTCAGTTTCGCATGAAACTACTTGTAGAAGACATATTTAATTCCGTTGATTAAACTAGAAGTATAGATGATTTTTTAAGAAAAATATCGAGTTATATTTTATTTTTCACATCTCAGCATGCGATCATCCACGGATGTTTGTATAGACTGTTTAGATCAGGGAGGAGTAAATAGACAGGAGAGGCCCTAAGTGACGTAGCATGAAGCATCTATCAAATCTTCTGCGCATCAAATGGGTGTTTGGTAATGGCGGCGATTCAAATGTTTCGTAATAGTAGTATTTCATTAGGCCTGCTGTTTGTATCAATTCACATAGTGTACCAATTAAAAAAAGAATAAAATCTTCTAAATTTTGATAGAATTACATTTTTTGTTTATGATAGAATTATATTTTTAGTACAAATAAGAATATACATAAAATGAAATTATTCATTTGGAACTGAAACGAAAACAGTTATTTTTGGCGGAGCGAAAACCGGAACTGAACCGAAAACCGTTATTTTTGGCGGAGCGAAAACCGGAAATGAACTGATATTAATTTTTTAGTTGAACCGGAACGAAAACCGGAACAAAAAAATTACGGTTCGAAGCCCTGCTTTTTATAGATGTTTTTCAATATTACAAACACAATGTATCTCATTAAAAAACTTTAATAATAATAAAATCTGGTTCCAAATTTATGGATAAGAATTTAGTAAACATTATCCAAAATATTATACATGATTTAGATAAAAATGCACTGGGGAAGTGTGATTTACAAATAAGTTATCAGACACACCAAAATGAGAAAGAAAATGTTTAGCACCCTTCATAACAAGCATAATTTTTAATGAAATAAAATAAACATTAGATTTTAAAATTATTTCACTTTATAGCTACATTTTAATAATTTAAGGTAGGTGTAAACACAAAAAACTTTTTTTATTATTCTACCCTTTTTAAAGTACCTTATTCCCGTACGATACCAAATATTAAAAACTAGTTTTTAAATTTAAATTTTGAAGAGTAAACATGGTACAGCAGCCTGAAAACTAACTTTTATATTTCCCGTGAGTTATTGAATAACTATTGATTTAATACTTTATAACTATCTATTGATAAGTGGCTAAAATATAGTCACCATTATTACATGTGCAAAAATAAAAGAATCGTAAATAAATTAAACAAAAAATTAACTTCACTGGTGAAGAATAAAAATAAAATTTTAACAATTTGAAGCGAAAAGAGTTAAAATTATATTCTGGTAATAGACTGAATAAAAATAAAAACATATACAAAGTTCAAAATGAATAGAATATACATATTCATCTAGTTCAGGCCCGGTGAGCTCAGAAAGCTCCGACCACATTGGAAGTACATCTTATGTCGGTGGGGCGTACAGTATGTTCTTTGTATGTGTACACACATATTTGAGGTAAACTTAATACATAAAATTTTTTATTATTCATAAACTAGAAATGGAGCAGTTAATTTGCAAATGTTCATAACAGTTATAAATATCAGTAAATCAATCTGAAAATATATTTACTATAATAAATACATTACTTGATTAAATTAGAAGTTATGCTAATTTTGCCACGAGCCACGAAATTTCAATACTGGGACGCTTTAAACACTACCTGATCAAGGTAATAAAGTTTTTAGCTATTAACGTCCATAAATTAATTAAAGCTTATGTATGCAAGAGGTACAAAATCTAAAATTACCTATCAATGCTACATGTTACTAAAACAATAAATCTATATATATATAAATGAATTTGTGTCTGTCTGTCCGTCTGTCTGTACTCAAGACTCAAAAACCATGCATCCAATCGCCGTGAAAATTTGGGAAATTCTTAGGTATATCCCTAGGAAGGTTTTTGTAAATTTTTAACGTTCGAAATCCATTCCTTCCCCCTTTTCGAGCATTTTATATCATTATTACAAGCATTGTTTTACCCGTTTAAACGCAAACTATTAACTTTTTAATTTATCGTATCATAACTAAGTGAAAGAAGCAATATTTCTAGCAACGTGATGTCATACCAAATAATTGTTTTAAACGCAGTTTTCCTCGGTTAAAAGCAGATTAAAATTTTCAATTTATCACATAATAAATAGGTGAAAATAATTTTTTTTTTGTCATTATGACGTCATTCCTTTAAATATCTCATTTATTCATTTCTTATATTATTTAAACATCGTCTGCGCAGTATCAATTCGATTTGACCTGGAAATTTAGATATAAAGTGATTCACTTTCATTTCTATGTGACGCAAATTATAGAATTTTTATATGAGAACTAATTTTAAATTTAATTCTTGGTTAATTTTTACGTTACAATGAAATGTTTTTCAACAATATTCTAAAAACAAAAAGTACAAATTTCAGTGACTGTATGAAAGCTTACAAGTACTTAACTTTAGTACTTTAACAAGTACTTTATAAGTCATAGAGGTAACACAGTGCACTTACTGGACATTCAGCTATTAATAAACTGTTATAATCGTCAATAATCTGAAACATACGAGATTTATTTGGCATTTCTATTAATACGTCTTATTATCTTTAATACTGGTTCTAAACCTTTCATAAAAATATTTTAAAACCCAGACCGAAGGCTGGGTGCAAAGCAGCTAGTTTACGATAAATTTCATAAAAACTAATTGCAAATCTAATTGTAAGCCTATTCCCCCCCCCTTATTTAAACATATCATTTGCAGTTTAATAACACTATATTTAATAGATCAAGAGACTTTGAATATCATTTTTAAAATATTCAACATTTGTCTTAACTTATGAGCATAAATGTTGCATATAACAAAGGCTACTAAAATTTACAAGATAAAAATATCTAGATTTAGATACAACACATTTGCTTAAAAAATGAGACGCCCTTTAAAATTTACTAAATATTTTTACTGCTCTTCATATTAACTATTTTCATTTTTACATCGTATGTTTAGTTTTTATATTATATTAAAAACCTGGGTATCTATGCCCACTTACGTTAAATACAATTTACATAAACAATTATCTTTAAAATATATGACATTTTAGCAGCTTTTTTTTTATCTGCTTCGCATTATTAAACTTTGTAACTTGGCAAAATCCTGTGAATTAAAATAAACATACCCAGTTTTTAATTCGAATGCTTTGATAGACAAGGCACAAAACTTTCAGCGAAATATAAAAGTAATGAGCGTTAAACAGTACGAAGTTTGTTAAAATTAATCATACTAGGAAATATTAAGTAAAAATAAAACTAATCGGAAAAATAGGTGTTATTAAAATACAATAATCAGCCAACTGCAAATTTCGTTCCGTTAACAAACTTATGCTTAGATTACCTTTTTCATGTATATAAAAATTATGAAGTCGAATTACGTTATTTTAAGAACCCTTTGTCCGCTTAAAGTGGTTCATAAAACTTTAAAGACTGACAGATATTAAAATTTACTTGCTGCTTATATAATTTAACATAACACCAGACCTTGGAGTGGATTTATTTTGGGTATGACCCTATGTAGTTTTAAGATACATAAAACATTATACGTACAAAAAATTATTGGTGTTATTCGAAATACATAAAAGTTGTATGTAATACAACTATTCAATAAAAATGAAAACATTAGAGCTGTATATAAAGAGCTGTATTCTGTGACATAACTGTATTCTTACAATAAGGGGTGAAAAAATTATAAGCATTTATATATAAACATAGTATATTAGTATATTTTACTTGACAAAATAATCATTCGAATATAGGTAACTTACATTTTATATGATTCTGACCGAATTCGGCGCCCCTTAATTCTTATCACCTACGTTCGGAATTTTCCACATATCTGCCACGAATGTGCCGATATAACACTATTGAATTTGTTAAGCCCGAAAAAATAGAAATCTGCATAAACTAACGTGCTACATAAGAATATTTAAAAGAAGTAGCGTGTGCTTACCTTAAGGGTTCCAGTTTGAAGTAACTTATAGTTTAAACCTGGGTAACACACTTCACAAAGCAAAAAGGTCTATTACTCTTTTTACACACTTTTGTTTTCTGTCTGAAAAGCTAATTAGCTATTCAAACAGAAGCGTGTGATGTCATAAGTTACAGCCAATCGCATTACATGTCCGTTAAAGTGCGTATCAATATTATAAACATCTGCCCAAATACGCAGTATTTTAAAACGGAAAATTTTTTCTAGTATTTTATTTCTTCTATATTTCGAGTAAATTTTACAAACTGCGATATGTGTATATAAATGATTCATTTGTAACATACACATACATAAATATTTAGTCAAAGTAAAACTCGTACATTTCCCTCAGAAGGGTAAATCTTCATAAATGTCAGACTTCCATTAAAATCTAGAAAATATTTTAATAACATGGGCTGCTACTCACAGGGACTCTAAACGATCGGAATAGTCGATTTTTTTCGACTGACTACGTCATTACGAAGAAAATCGCCTCCAGAGTAGCAAAAGCTCCCATCTTCGACATAAATAACGTGACTAGACGCCCCGGCGTCCCCGAAAAGGACTGTGGGACGCAAAATTGTCCCGTTTTCATATCCCAATTGTGGTTTTATTTTTTACACGGTCAATCAGCAAGTTTTTATCAAGCTGTATTAAAACTTGAAGGTCAGACTGTATCGGCAGTTGAAGCTGCAAAAGAAATCAGTCAAGAGACAATTTAACTCAGAAACAGACCAATCAGATTATTCCATTTATGGTCCATCAATTAATGTTAAAATTGAAAGATAGAAGTACTGATGTCGATGAAGAATTTGTGAAAAGGACGGCTACAGAATTTCTTGATTTGAGTTTCCTTGGTGAACAAATTTTACTTGGCAATATGGTCAATAGAATAATACATAAATACCAAACTCAGTAACATCAGTCAAATGACAAGTAAAAATAGAATTAAACAATTCAATGCATTTTTTTAATCTGTAGTTTAGCGATCCATGACTTTCTATGACTTTTACTCATTTTTCTTGAAAAATCAAGACTTTCCATGACAAAATTAATCCATTGTCTAAATCCATGACTTTCCAGGTGCGCGGAAACCATGACAATAATTATTGGTGTGCAGGGCCGTAGCCAAGAATTATATTCGGAGGGGGACCAAGAAAAATTCAATTTTTTTGTGATTGATACTTCAGTAAAACTACATGCTTTCTTATGTATGTATATCTAACGTGACCAGACGTCCCGTTTTGAACGAGACTGTCCCATTTTACAATTAAGAGTCCCGGTGTCCCCGAAATGGACTGTGGGACGCAAAATTGTCCCGTTTTCAAATACCGCGCAAAAATTCAAGTAGCAGATGGCCGGCCTCCGCCCTGCAGTCTGAAGCTGCAAAAGAAATAAACCAATTAAAAGACAATTTAACTTCAAAACAGACCAATCAGTTTCTTCGATCAATGAATGTTAATCAATAAATGTTCCATCAGTTTCTTTCTGTCAATAAATGTTAAAATTGAAAGATAGTGGTACTGATATCGATGAAGAATTTGTGAAAAGGACGGCTACAGAATTTTATAGAACAAGCCGTGAATATCTGGACTTGCTTTCTTACCAAAGAAATGGAGATATTTTATGGGGCAGATTTAAAAAAGGTCCGCACATGGGAAGACATTAAAAAATCTCTGGATGTATAACTGAAAAGCAATATATTGACTGTAATAAAGATACTGAAGTTTTTGACGAATTTTCATTAATTTCTAATTACATTACATAGCAAAAAATAACGGAATGGAATAATTTAAATGTTTCCACAAAAACCCGTTGGGTGGAAGTATTCAAACACTTTCAGGCCAACAATCTTCAACTATAAAAACTTTTCTATTGTAATTGAATATATTTTATGTTGCCTGCTACAAATGCTCCAGTAGAAAGAGTAATTTCTATTATGACCAAATTTTGGACATCTGAGAAAACCCAATTACAAATTTCAGTTCTAAAGGCTATGTTGATAATTAAGGTGAATATTAAAAAAAAGTGCCAAGAGTTTCATTCTTATTTGAAATCGCCACCAGCTGTATTAAAACAAATTTGTTCATCTGATAAATATAAATATAACTAAACATTTTGGATACCTATATTTTGGGATTCCTAACTTTTAAGCCAACTAACTTTTTCTGAATAAATTACTTTTAAAAGCTTTGTTTTTTTCATTGATTACCTATGATTTGACCTAAATAAACCGATGTTCCGTTTTGAGTTAAAAAATAAAAGGTCACGTTAGACATAACCCAAAGTGCCGAAATGCGCTTCTAGTGACGTCATTAGATAATCTAGTGGTGTAGATCAGTGGTGCGCAAACTAGGGATCGCCAGAAGTTTTTTGGGGTCACCAAATTTTTATGAAATGCATTATCCCTGCATGCTGCATACCATACAGTGTACATATAAAGAGTGAAGCGCCGTCACTGAAAAGTTAAAGAAAAACTTTTCGAGAAGATTCGAGGATTTTCCTGAAAACGATCTTGGTTGGATTCGTGATCCATTTTCATATGCAGTTCAACTCTTCAAATTAGTGAGAAAGAGCAATTGATAGATCTAATTAGTGATTATACTCTTCGAAATCAATTTAAGACTCAGCCTTGCCAAAAATTTCGGCTATCCGAGGAAAAATAATATCCCATTTTATGAAAGAATGCCATCAGAGTGTTAATTCAATTTTCATCAACGTATTTATGTGAAACTGGATTTAGCAAACTAGTTTCAATAACAACTAAATAACGCTCGCGTTTAAACCCTGAAGATGATATGCGAATTGCAAATAGCAACATACATCCAAACATCGATGAGATAATTAGAAACTTGCAGCCACATGCATCTCATTAAAGGGCAATTTACTGATTTTTATGTTATACAAAAAGTATTTTCTTAAAATTATAAATAAAATTAACATGAGTCAAATATGATGATGTTTTTATTCGATGAAACAAAAGAAATGCTCGAAATATACATCGTATTTGTGAACATTTATCTCTAGGGGGTCGATAAAAATTTCTCTCTACAAAAGGGGTCGCAGTCGAAAAAAAGTTTGAGCACCACTGGTGTAGGTAATAGCCGTAGGTAGCAGCCATGGTATTCATATCTACGCAAAAACTGCTCATTTCTACACAAAAATGCATCATCAATATATTTTATCGCTTTATGTGTTCGTTACATCGGTTAATGCTATCAGTTTTCGAACCTCAATTTAACTGGCAAAAGATTATTCACAATGTATTCAGAAGAAATCCATTCTTTTCTTTCCCTTCGATGTTGTTTGAATTTTCGAGAATTCTCCCTCTTCCACCTAGGGAAATGGGGAATGAACATAGGAGTAGGAAATTACACGTTCCTGGAATTTTTCAGAAATACGCACGCCTTTCTGGTGGTGAGTGGTCGACAGATAAGCAGAAGGCAAAGCATTCTTTTAGGAACTGAGAAGGAACGTATTCACATTTTATGCCTTGCTCGCGAGTATATCTTTCTTTCAACACAACACGTTGTGAAATTTTGAAAAGAATTTACTGAAGTTCAATAAAATCAAAAGTTATTTATTCTCTTTAGCAGGAAGCAAAGAAGGGAATGTGGAGGTTGTAATCCTCCATAAGATATAATTCACATATATTATTTTTGCATTAATTTTGAGGCCTAAATACAAAGGGTGAATCCATTCTCCTCATTTTCTCGCTAAGCTGAGATGCAGCCTAAAATACAAATAAACCAGACCAATCTAATGTGAAATATTACTGCGGCAGAATTTTATGTCAATCAGGCACTTTTGCCCACCTGCCATTGTTATCGTAAAGCCGTCCTCATGCTGACGACATTTTATGTAGCCTCCACACTATGGTCAATTGTTCACCACTTCCTGATGGTGGCCTTGAACGATGGTTAACGGGTTGCATCCACACGCTTGGCCACTAAATAAGCCAAGCCCGTGGATTTGTCCATAGGATCTACTGCGCACTTTAGTAGCGCATCTGGCTGCCTTTGATCTTTGGAGAAAAACCGCCTCGGAAGCCATCGTTCGCCAAGGCTATTTTATCGTCTGCCGCCATCGACCACGATAAGCCAAACCCCGTCCAGACGGTGGTCATGGCTTGCAGTGGGCCATAATGTGGAGGGGCCTTTATAGTCTACCGCCATCGACCACTATGGCGATGGCGGCAGACGATAAAATCGCCTTGGCAAACAATGGCTTCGGAGTCTGTTTTACTCCAAAGATCAAAGGTAGCCAGATGAGCAGTAGATCCTATGGACGAATCCACTCGCCTGGCTCATTTAGAGTGGCCCAGCGTATGAATGCAACCCGTGAACCATCGTTCAAGGCCACCATCAGGAAGTGGTGAACACGTAGTGTGGAAGCTACATAAAACTGAGCTGTTTCTTTTTTATCGCTATTTTTTTAAATTAATCAGCACGTTGTTTTCAACCATAGCTTTGATATGTTGAAAATTAAAAGAAAAACGAAAGTGAAAATAGCATTTTTACTTTCGTTTCGAAAGTGGCTGTGAGCGTTGTAATCTCCTGTTTGGTTACTGTACAATTGATTCAGTAAATTATGTTTCTAATCTTTTTCGTTCGGAGGTTGAAGTAGTGCCTTCTTTCACTACTAGGTACTCCATAAAAACCAATGCCCTGACCTTGACCTTTTATCGCTGATAACTTGCAGTGGTTTTATTAAATGTTTATACAGTAGTCAATGCTCTAGCTTGTTTGACCAAATCAACAACCGTGCGTTTTTTAAAAATGTGTTTATGACGATAGCAGTAGTGTGTTTTAATAGCTACTTTTCTATACAAGTAATGAAAGTGTTATGATCTCGGTGAATTTCAGAGCTCATATTTCATAGAAAATATTTATTTTGATCATAACGTATAGAATTTTCACCAGGATTACTTCTGTATATTGCACTCAGTTGATGGATCTTCCGAGGACATGCAACCATCAGTAAGTAAATGAAGTTTTTCTGAATCCACATATTCTTTTATTTAACAATTGTTGTATGTTGAAATAGAATAAGAAATCCCCTGACCGTTACATAAAATAATACAGTGGACTCCGCTTAATGTGATCGCGGTTAATGCTATCAATCGCTTATTGTTATCGAAATCACTTGGTCCCGATTTTCTGTATTCATTTGTATGTTTAAATTATCGCTTTATGCGATCGTTACATCGGTTAATGTTATCAGTTTCCGAACCTCATATTAACTGGCAAAGGAATATTCACAATATATTCAGGAGGAACCCATTCTTTTCTTTCCTTTCGTTGTTTTTTGAATTTCCGAGAATTTTCCCTCATTCATTTAAGGAAATAGGGGAATAAACAAAGGAGTGGAGCTTTACAAGTTCCTGAAATTTTTCGAAAATACGCACACCCTGCTGATGGTCAATGGTTGTCAGATGAGCGGAAGGCAACACATTCTTAACTAAGGACAGTATTGACATTTTATGCTTGATTTTGCATGACCAGAAATCTCTAAATGATAGAAAATCCTTCGGCTATGACCTCTGAAGAGTTCGAGTCATGGGTGAAAGTAGATCAAACCATTCCAGTAGCTTCCTCATTAACAGAATCTGAAGTCTGTGAGATTGTCATAGGAAAACAGACGAATGATGGAACTGATGATTTAAAATCTCTTGATTGAATAACAAGTGCTATTAAAAAAAAAAAAAAAAAAGGATTGAAAGTGTTGATTTATGATCGAACAATTTTCAGTTTGCTTCTTAGAATTGTAGATAGCTAACAATGAGGAATTATGTGGGGGATTCGAACAACTTAGTGTTTTTCTGATAATTTCAGACTCGTAGATTCCAAAAATGTTCTCAAAAATGTAAAAAACTGGGTCCATCATTTAAAAAATTAATTTTAAAGTTAAGCGAAAATCATGTGACATCAAAACGCTCCGTGATTGGTTGTGATGTCATCGTTCATGCAGACCAATATTTTTGTATTGCTTTTAAGCGCGCACTATTTTCCGATTTTGTTTTTGCAAGTTCCTGAAATTTTCTAGCTATCAAAATTTATTTTTATTTAAACTTGAAGGTTTATTTTATCGATCTAGATAGCTTAGTTATCTCAATTTGTCATAAATGTCTCTTCTACCTGGATTTACCAATCAGACAACCTCCCGAAAATTGACAGCATGTCAATGTTTTCTTTCTTGGCAAAAATCCCGGATTTTATGGGAGCAGAAATACGAGGAATTAAAACCCAAAGGTGTGTAAAATCATTTATATTTTTTTCCAATTTACTTAATATGTATTAATACTTTATTCATGCTAAACACATTCTTTTCTTTGTAAACACAAGAAGTCAAATAAATATACATTTTTCACACACATTTGCAGTAGCATCGTTTTTTATAAATAGAGACGGATGTAATATTAAAATAAAAATTAGAGGAGGTATTTATTGTGAGACCGGTCTCATTAGCCTTCGTGTTGCAAAAAGTAGACCGTAGCACTCCAAAACCAAACCAATTCTTAGATACTTTAAATATGATGAAAAGAAATTTAAATCTTTAAACGGCTTTACTTAATTATATATACATTTTTAAATAGAAATACAATTTTATTGCCTTTAATATTAATGTCAAATTAAAAAATGTATAAAATTTCTCAAATTAAATTTAATTTTTAAAGTAATATTATTATTAAGTATTTTAAAAATATTATACTTTTTTTTCAAATTAGTCACCAATTTAATCGAAAATATCACTGTGATTTGATACACAAGAAAGTATGCATCTCTGAAGAAAAATTTATAATACCTTGAAAATACATAACCTTCCCCTCCCCGATATTTTATTAGATAATTATATGCTTAGATATTTATATGTTTTTCGATATTTATATGCTTTATAAAATATTTATTGTAATAGAACTCTGTGATAATACTCGAAAATTAGCAGTTTTAAAGTTAAATAGCAGTGGTTAATCAACAATCCTTTTAAAGGTATAGATGTATTTTTATATACTTTAATTGTTCTAAATTAGTAATATTTAAACAAAGCAAGCATTTACTTTAGAGAAATGGTCTTCACAAACCCATAAAGATGATTTATATGATAATTTGGGGTTTAATTTCTCATCCCTTTTCATCGCAGTTGTCCAGATTTTACGTGTATGTGGGTCTTTCGGGACGCTGAAAAAATATCTTCTCATTGCAATTAGTTGTTGTAATTTTTACAGAGTGGCACAATACATATTTAGAGTATGATTTTTTAATGCCAGACATAACAAAAAAAAATTTATTATTTCTATACTTTACACAAAACAAATTTAAAAGTCGCCTTTTAACATGTAAACAGCATAGGCGCTCGGTGTCTGCATGAACGATGAGAAAAACTCGGCGGAGAAAAAGTATGTTTTTGAGAGACGTTAAAGAGTCCGCTATAAAACATTAGAAATCATATCAGCCCCCAAAATAAAGAAAAAACATTCTCTTACTTTTTTGTCTTCTATCCATTTAAAATCAAAATTAGAATATCTTTCTCATACACTTCATTATCATATTGATATCCTTTTTCCTTAGACCTCTATCCGTATGATAGCTTGTAAATTCAGGTGGCTATCAAAATGTTATCAGTTACATGAAAATCGTATTTCATTTGATTGTCCCTACGATTTTATATATTTTAAATTTATTTGACG
Source organism: Pardosa pseudoannulata (assembly GCA_032207245.1). NCBI lineage: Eukaryota > Metazoa > Arthropoda > Arachnida > Araneae > Lycosidae > Pardosa > Pardosa pseudoannulata. The sequence goes on from CM063506.1 coordinate 86,907,452, forward strand.
ATTTTATGAGCTAATTTTTTTAAATATTCTCGAGCAACAAAAAACTATATTTTGAGAGAGTTTGTTTTAAAAGTTTGTTTTCGAAAAATATGTTTTTATATATGAGTTTTATGTGAAAAAATAAAATTACATAAAAAAAATTTTTAACAATTTGCAATTTTTTATGTATATAATTCTTATGTTTTAAAGAATAATATACAGTACATAAATATAAGGTGTTTTTTCATTTTATTTTGAAATTTAGCACGTGTAAATTAAAGGGAGGATGGGGGTAAATTTATCTAATTTTAAAGGCTTTAAAGGTGATGTGGCAACTGGACCATATGGGCCGAGCCCTTCAATCCAGATGCTTCTGTCAGTAAGCACAAAAATGACAACGAGCGAAAAATAAACGCATAAAAGAGCAAAGAGATAGAAGGGTGGATTCGTGAGTTCATAACACAAAACTGGAGAGTAGAGAGTTTAGGAATAGAAAAACATAAAATATTTTTGTGGCCAGTGACATCCGTGCGAAAAAAGCCGAAAATATAGAATAATGATCAAAATCGAAAAAATTAAAAATTTTGGAAAAAATAAAAATATATGTTTTAAAAATAAATAAATTGCATTGAAAATCCAAAAAGGGCCTAAATAATAATATCTAAACATAAAAATAATTTTTATTAATTTAGATTAAGTTTTATAAATTTTTGTCTGGTTTGGTTTGGTTGGGAGCGCTACGGTCTACTGTTTTGCACACGAGGGCTAATGAGACCGGGACCTACAGTTTAAAGCCGATTCCGAACGGTTACAAACATCCATGCCAGCAGCGGGATTCGAACCCGCGAACTCCGGTTCCGAAGAGCAGCGCTCTACCATTCGGCCATCGTTCGGCTTTTATAAATTTAGATTAGGTTTTATAAGTTTTTGTCTATTGAATAATAATGATCAGAAACGATAAAGTTAAAAATTTTGAAAAAATAAAAATATATGTTTTAAAAATAAATAAATTGCACTAAAAATCCGAAAAGGGCCTAAATAATGATAATAAACGTAAAAAACAATTTTTATTAAGTTTTAGAATGTTTGCCTTCGCCGGGGACAGAACCGTACACCCGACGAGAGTGATGAAGTAACGGTGGAGGCGGGCTTTTATCTAATTTTTCATATCGTTTATTGTTATCAATCGGTTATTGTTATCAAAATTACGGTGTCCCAAACTGATTACATTAAGTGGAGTCCACTGTACAAATATTCATAACTTTATAATTACGCAAATCGAGTGTGCCAAATGTCATCACACACTTAAAGGAGCTTATCACCTTTAAATGGAAGATTTCTTTCTTATTTTTCGTCTTATCATATCTATTTTAGTTATTATCGTAAATAAATGAAATTTTCAGCATTGATTCTCTAATTTCCCTTAATTATTTTTGCTGAGTTTACTTTGTTTCTAAAAAACAAGAAATTTTCATATAAATTAAAAAGTGAGAGCTTTGTTTAAAAAAATTTTTGAAAAATTTCTGACACACTGTGCCCAGACTTGCAACCACACAAGATGAGTTTCATTAATAATTTTTGTTCTTTTTTGTAAACAATAATCATTAGGTATCATTCTACACCCTTTTAAATTTTTAAGAAATATCAGAATTATTATATGGCATAGAATTTTTTTTTAAGTTAATATTTTTATATATAAAATTCTTCTATCCATATGTGTTTGAATCATCTCCTATATAATAATAGCCTAAGTTATCTGTACGTCTGTCCTCGATTTTATGAAGCGGTTGGACCTGTGTGGAAAATTAAAGTTGTTTCAAAGACCACGATGTGTACATTCTTCTAATAAATTGGTATAAATATGCTTCATATCACAGCACCTTCACTACCTTCGAAAAATCGCAAATATTTCCCCTTTTTTAGCCGCTTGAATTTCAACCTTCTTCGGCCCGATATGCTTAAGACCAAGCGATCAATTTATCAATTTATCACACAGCAAATAATGAAAATTTTTTCTAGAAAGAGACGAGAGATTTTTTTTTTTTTTTTTTTTATAGAAATTAGTTAACGCAACCAGCTAATTCAGACGTAAATTTTTCTTTTTTTATTTGCTTAAATAATTCTTGGGATCTTTTCTTTAAATCCGAGTTGCTAAACTCATCGCCTCACCATCCTCATAGAGTACTTTACAATTTTGGAAAATTAAAAATTTTACTGATTGAAGCGATATCCTGTGCTTATGGGTTTCTTTGTTTTTAATTTTTTTTGTTGTTTATCCTCGAACTCAATGTCTTACATTTTTACTTATGTTTCGAGAGTGTACGAATGTTTTGTCTATAATATTTAAGAGTGAATTTAGTTGGCGTTTTCTATGTGTCAACATTTGTGAGAATTGTTTGATTATTAAATGATGTAAAAAGTGTAAATAAATTTATTATTGATACATTTTGTGTTTGTGTTATTGGTCCGCGTCGACAATATGTTTATAACAAAGCTCCTCCTAAACGGCTGAACTGATTTTCATGAAATTTTGTGTTTGTAATTAAGTTGATTCGAGAATGGCTTAGATTCACAATTTGAACCGATAGCATATGTTTTTTTTATTAAAAATCCAGAATTGCGTGCTTATTGAGATTATTATAATACCGCTTGAAATCCTTTATTGAGAAAGTATCTGTGGCTCAGCAGTCAGCACAACGAGCCTCAGTACGAGAAGTCCCAGGAAAGGATCCCTGTACAGGCAATTTGGGAATTTTAATTTAATCTAATTACGTTTGTGATGACTTTACGCGTGGTGGCGCGAAATATTTTTGAAATAGTTTTTGTCCTTACTTTTTCATCAAAACCGTCCAACTAATAATTTAGTTAAAAACATTTTACAATTTTTGGATTTGGTTTGGTTAGTCTACGGTTACTTTTTCAACACATATAACCCTACAGTTTAACGCCGAGAATACGAAAATATTCAGTGGTTAAACGATGGTTAAAAACATTTTACAATTTTTGGATTTACAGCGTTAAAACAAAACAACGTCTAGCAATGTTTAAAAATTCTTTTTCAGATACTGTAAATTCTAAATGAAATAAACAACAAAGAAAAAAGTTATGTAGAGTTTCATCGTAGGTCTATAATGTATTTACTGGGAATTTTTTTAATGTGCACAATAGTGTAACGTATCCGGGTCCCTCAATTCTGGTAGCGTTTGGGTGTTGAAATAGTAGGAGACACGACTTACAGTTTTAACAATATCACACGATTTATTCTGAAATAAATGAAATTATTTACAGTTTCCAAAGGAAAAACCAAAGGGCTCGAATGAGCAAAGGTGTGGAAAGACTCCTTGTCAGAATCAGCTGAAATGTACCTTAACAGGAGTTCTCAGGTAACCGGACCGTAACTGTCCCCCAGGTATAAATTACAAAAAAAAAAATAAATATATAAATAAATAAATAAATTTTTAAAAAAAAAATAACAGATAAAAAAATATACAAAAAAAATTTTTTTTGTTAAATCATTTAAAATAAAAATAAAAATTTTAAATATTTATAAAATCAAAAAATATTCTTTTATCCCTAAAACATTTCTTTATATTGATGAAACTTCTTTTATCTTTTATTTATTTTAGTTTACTTATTATTACTTTTTTCCATTTAAAATTTAATTTAACCTAATAATGTATATGTAACTTAAAACCTGCATTTATAAATTGTGTTTACGTTAAAGTGCTCTATTTCATGAATTCATATATCACCAATTGGGGATAAGGCCTTGGCCCAGGAACCCCTCACAACCTACAAAATCGAGATTTTTCGATTTTTTTACGTAGGTGCTTTGACCTCTTGTAGTTCTCGACTTTTGACCGGATCAGCTTTTTAGCAATTACGTTCCAGACTTGTAATCCGCTATAAGAACGGCAGAATCTCGAAAAAGAACAATATTTTTCGAGTTGCACAATGGAAAAGTATCGTGTGAGAATAATTCTATTTTACGACTGTGACATCGTGGATATGTTATCAAACAACAATCCTTTACATTTCGATGTTTTGAGATATTAGATCTTTGTATATAGCCAGATATTTGACACCCAGAAAAGAGGGAAGCCAATTTGGTATGTTTGATCTTCTTCAAGACTTTTAAAAATTACACTGAAGGCGTTCACAAACAGTAACTGGAAGTTGGTTTTTCGAACCTAAAGTACCACCTTGGGCTGTCTGGCCATTAAAGAAGAAAAAAATCTAAAAAAAAAAACACGTTTTTGTTTCCTCCGTCTTTTTTTCTCCCTGCGAATCTCGCGCTGCCTGACGTCACCCCTCGCCTCTTCTGATTAGCTTTCTCCTTCAAATAACGCCGACCTGCTAGACTCGGATTCGTCTTTTCGTTGGAGCTTCTCAGTCTCCGATTTTTCAATGGTGTCTGACCTTCTAATTTTCTTGGACATCTCTAGACGTGCCATAAAGAATTTTGTTTGTTTGTTAGTGTCAATTTCCCAGACTGGCTGGCGTCTAGACTGGATCACAACAGAACCTCTTTTGCGACGCTAATGGAGGGACACGACGTCACAATAGTTCTATATTTACAGTTGATAAAATACCATTTTAGTGAAATGCATTTAAAGTATTTTAATTTTTAAAAAACCAATGATAGATTGTATCATTGTACACGTTCTAATTTGTATATTTTATTCGGGTCTGTTTAAAACAATTCATAAATATCCAGAAATTTTAAAAACGTAAAAATAAAAAATTGAATTTGTAAAGGTTTAAAGGTAATGTTAAAAAAAACCGCGAATTTAAAGATTTTTTTTTTAATTTTGATAGGTGTTCTAGGTTTTTTGGTTGTATTTGTTTTACCGGGGATGAAAATGGCAAAATGATCAGTGACAATATATTGATTTGCAATTTAGACCTGTCTACAGTTTTTTTTTTCAAGGCTACGTCTAATTTATGGAGCCATTTGAAATATCACCGTGCTCTACAACATTGTAATCAAAATTGCAGATAAGAACTATCTTTTTATTTTTAAAAACTAAGATATAATTTTTAAGTTACGTTATTTATTTTTAACAATTTATTAAATCAAATAATTTATTAATATGAAATTTTGTTTTATTGAATTCCAATAGATCGTCCAAAATTTATAATTTAAAAAAAAGATATCTTAATCAAATTTAAGAAAGTAAATGTTTTAGACGTAATATTTATTGTGTTAGAAGAGTCCGTGAAAGAGAAGTTTAAAAAAAAATTATCAAAATAAATCCTTTCGTATTGAAATTCAAATTTTTGAGACATACAATTATTTTGTTACTGCTAGATAATATACACACTAAAATTACAAAAAAAAAAAAAAAAAAAGTAAAGTAGCGGAGTATGGCTAAATAGTTTTGTTTGCAGTCTGTTTACGAGCATAACAGCTATTTATAAATATTTCGATCATAGTGATCACAAAAGTTGAAATTATCTGTTCATTAATGTGTATGACTGATTTTTAGAATATCCGAATCTTGTTTAGTTTATAACTTATCAGTTCTGTGCTTTGAAAGTTATAGGTCATATTACCCATAAAACTGTTTTGGTTTGGATCGCTACTGGCTACGGTGTACTATTTTTGCTCTACGAACGCTACTGACCAACACCTACAACTTATGTAGCCTCCACACTATGGCCAATTGTCCACCACTTCTTGATGGTGATCTCGAACGATGGTTCACGGGTTGCAACCACATGCTGGGCCACTAAATGGGCCAAACACGTGGATTCGTCCATAGGGTCTACTGCGCACTTTAATTGCGCATCTGGCTACTTTTGATCTTTGGAGAAAAACCGCCTCGGAAACCATCGTCCGCCAAGGCTATTTTATCGTCTACTACCCCCTCCAGACGGTGGTGATGGCTTACAGTGGACCATAGTGTGGAGGGACCTTTAAAGTTGATTCCAAACGGCTACGACCATCCATACCAGAAACGAAATTCAAAATCGAAGATCAGTTTACCAAAGAAAGGAGTGTAACTCCGATTTGGGAGAAATATATTTTGGCATAAATAGGCAATGCAAATTCGCAGTAATGGTTTCCAGTCTGAATCAACAATTCAGTTTAGTATCTGAACAAAATATATATTTTTCTTTTAAGTCTTAAAATGAATTACACCTAAAAAGTTGTATTTACCTTTCAGAAATCATGAATTTTTAGGATAAAATTGTAATTCTAAAATTTTTAATTACCTAGAAAAAAAAAAAAAAAAAAAAAAAAAAAGAGTTAGGACTGAAAGAATGACAAGGCTATTGAAAAATAGTAATATACCCTCCTATTTTAAAGTGTTATTGCGATATATCAATATCAATTTGGAAATATATCGCGATATTAAATTTCTGATATTGCCCTACCCTAATATGTGTTCATAGTAATGTTTTAAGCTACCTTAGAGGAGAGAATGTTCAAGTTACTTTTTTTTTATTCATCTAAGTATATTACATTTTAAAAATTCATTATGAAAAAGTTTAAAAACTGCATTTAATTATGAATTAAAAAGCATCTGAATTCAATACTAAAAAAAAAGAAAAATTCAGATTATAAAATTAAGATCATAGTCCACTTTATATTTGAGTTCAAGTTCATTTTTACAATGTATTTTTCTGTACTTATAAAATACTGAACTCCAAAACTTAAAGATAATGTGAATTTACTTTTATTCTAGATTTTAAGTGTTGCTTTAATATCTTTTTACTATATCAAAAGTGTCAACTCCACTTTGAAAAAAAAAATTACAAAAATAATGATAGTTTAAGGGTGTATCTACTGATTAGGTCAATTAGAACCTAAAAGTATAGATGTGAATTACAGAAAATATAATTTAATTTTCTAGTTAAAGGTATATCAACTGTAGATTTGGGAGCTCTGCCAAAGGTCTGATTTGCCCAAATGTGTCAAGTCAAAGCTCTGCTTATAGACCTAAGCATTCAAAACTAGGTACTTTTAAACTGTTTATAAATCATATATAAAAAATATCCAACTTCTACATTTCAATAATGAAAAAGAATTATACAAAATATATATTTATTATTCTTTAAGCAGTTCTGATATCCAACATTTGGCCTTTGTAAAAAAATTAGAAGTTGAACAACTTGGTTCGAATATTATTTTAATACATCAAATAAACAGGCTTGCAACTGCTGAGGTACTTTTAAAAAGGTGAGAAAAGTGACAAATAATACAGATTAAGTGACTAAACTGAAAAAAAAAAAGCGATTTTTTTCTCCTCTTGATTACAGATGCTATTATATTAAAATTTTTCTATTTATTTTATCTCTAAATTAAATGATTCATGCAAGACATGATTTTAGCCTCAAATACGAAAAAAGTTAAAAATTTTGTTTAACACAGCTCAACATTTCTTTTTATTCAAGAAAATCTATAAATTAGATTTGAATACATACAATACATTAATTTTACAATCACAATTTTCGGCATATATTAATGATGTTTTAAAATATGTACATAGCTAGATTAGAGTATCTAAACAAAAACTGTGAAGAAAAAGAGAAATGTGTGCTTTGATAAAAATTACTTTAATGTATTAAATGTACATTTCAGTACAAATGTAGATTTCAGGAACTTCTTTACGACTTTTTAAAATCACTAAATTCTGGAAACCATATGACTAATTACATTTTAATAAGAAAAATAAGATTAGAGCATCCCATTTTTGGTCTTTTATTAAAATATTTTGTTATTAATTCAGATTTTCTTTTTTCAACAACAGACTTTTGCTGTGATACACCATGAAAAAAGTGACTGTTTACTTAAAAAAGTGACTAAAAGTGATCAATTGTAAAAAAAGTGACAGAATTGCAAGCCTGAATTAAACATTTGACATCTTTTCTTTCAAGTCATTTTCAATACGAATGATATTTAGTATAGAAAACCACTATGGTATGAGTTAAAGGTACACTTCACAAAACTTTAAGATATTTGTGTATTTTTTTTATGTGCTGTCTGTTCTACATCCCCCAAATTGTATATATTTAATTTGGTCCATATATTTTTTCATTGATTTTCTAAATTTTTCTCTGACATAATTTTAAGGAGAGCAAGAAAAAATTTTGAGGTACAAATACAGTCTGTATCGGTTTCATGGTCAGCTCAGCGGTCCAGAAAAATGAGACCATATAAGGGGGGTGACCATATATGCGGAACAATACAACCCTATTGAATTGTGGCAGGATTATATTCACCTATCAGAATATAGTATTCATAAACAAATAATTACACTTTTAAGAACATTTTAAAAATTAATTCGAAAAGTAAAAACTACATTAAAAATATGCAATATTTTTTTTTGGGAAAATTTATTAGTTTACCATACTAATCAAAGTACACACGTACATACAGTCTGTATCATTTACATGGTCAGCTCAGCAGTCCAGAAAAATCAGACCACATAAGCGGAGTGACCATATATGCGGAATAATACAACCTTATTGAATTGTGGCAGGATTATATTCACCTATCAGAATGTAGTATTCATAAACAAATAATTACACTTCTAAGAACATTTTAAAAATTAATTCGAGAAGTAAAAACTACATTAAAAATATACAATATTTTTTTGGGGGGAAATTTATTAGTTTATCTTACTAATCAAAATACAACACACGTACATATATACATTCATGTTCCATGTATTTAAAAATAATCAGATATACAAGTTTGCTTCCTTTTGTTGGTTGTTAACATAACTTTTTCTAAGTCCCTATTAGCTTTTAAATGCTCATCTGCTGCTTCCAAATTAGTAAAATTACACCTGAGATCATGTATGAAAGAGAAAATTTCAACCAGTAGACAGACCGATGTCCACTTGTTATCAAAAGGGACGACAACTGAGAGAGGTGGAAAACTCCGACGATGAGTCTACACAAGCAAGAAAGTGGGACAGGGAGGAAAATAAAGGCTAGAATTTAGGTCCTCTCCAATTTTGTACTGACTCCTTACAAAAAAAGAACAGAAAAAAAAAAGAAATTTGTTGAAAACATGAAACTGACCATACAGCCTTTAACAAGTAAAAGGAAATGACTGTATAAGCAGTGTGCTTTAACATATGTTCCCTATTAAGTTAGACGGGACTTTAGAAAACTGACCATATAGCCGGTACTGACTGTAGAAGGCATCCATGACAGGAAAGCATTAAAATTCAAGTTTTTATAATAAATAGCTTTAATCGCATTGCACAAAACACCTTAAATATATGACAACATTAAATTAATGCTAATTTCACATGTTTTTACGACTGAAGATAAGTTTTTGTAAATTACTATCAGCTAAACCTTTCCCTTTCTCTTGTTAAGAATTACTATCAACCTCATATTAAGAGTTTATTGTTTACAGTTACGAGTCATTAGTTTGAGACCCTACTTCCTCAGAAATATTAAATCACCCTAGTTATTAAATCATGGGTTAAGTGAACCGCAAGTAACATAAATAATATAAATTGAGCAATAATGGAAGCTCCAGCACTGACATGAATTTTCTGAGTGATTTCAGTTTGTCATTAAAAGAAAAATAAAATTTTCAGTTTTTAGTTTGTATTGATACATTGCAACGTACATACATCTCTGTGCTTGTGGGGGCTTAGTGAGAAGAATAGCTTAAAGTCCTAGACTTTATTATATCGACTATATACAATATGTACACTGTACAAATAACATCCCTGGGAGAGAAAAAAACCATGCTTCTCTACCCTCCAGCCCTCAACAACAAACTGCCTTCTTGAAAGACCCCTCGCAAGAGGGGGGGAGGAGAAAAAGGGCTGAGAGCATGGGAGTGATCATCAGACCAGAATCCTTAACGGTAACTGACATTGCACACAGAGGTATATAGGGACAGAAAAATCCTATTCATCTCTGCCTCTGGAACTCTTACCTTTTTCAGAGGAATAAATTCACACGGGCCTGAGAATGACCGACCCTTTTTCTGGTCCAATTGTATCCAGCTGCCATAGTATAAAAATGCACATTTTTTAGTAAAATATGAAATTTAACAGTAAGTCAGTTGCATACAAAAATAAAAGAATGTTTAAAATATTAAAATACACTTTCATTTTTTTTTCTTGATCTTTTACAAATTACAGCTATAATCAGGGTATCTGCCAAAATAAAATATTTCAAATCCATGACTTTTCATGACTTTCCCTGATTTAGCAGATCATTTTCCATGACTTTAAAAAGCTTAAGTATACATGAATAAAACTTCTGATGTACATACAAATAAAATATATGCATTTAGAGAAATTACAGGAATTTTATCATAAACAACTATAAACTTATTTTATAAGTGTTAATAAATTCACATACATAAAAATAAATTGTTGTATCTACATACCTAAGTTCAATCATATAGCAATTTTTCAATCAAAATGTTATTAATTTAAATTCAGGGTACTTTGGTATTATCCGGGTGACCATGAATAATAGCCAAATATAACCCTTTAATGTTTATATACAATATCCCTAGAGATAAAACTATATTTTGTGCAAAAATCTTAACTAATTTTTATTAAAAAATAATGAATATTATATTAATAAAATTTTAATCTAGAATTTAAGAAAAGACCAGAATAATATACATTTACCCACCCATTAAGCTTCCTTGCTTTGAGTTTCCTTGGTGAACAGATTTTACTTGGCAATCAATAGGATAATACATAAATACCAAATTCAGTAACTTCAGCCAAATGACAAATAAAAATAGAATTAAACAATTCAATGCATTTTTTTTAATCGGTAGTTTAGCGGATCCATGACTTTTACTCATTTTACTTGAAAAATCATGACTTTCCATGACAAAATTAATCCATTGTCTAAATCCATGATTTTCCCTGACTTTCCAGGTGTGCGGAAACCATGTATAATGAAGTAGCTATTTCTAATTTTAACCATCATTAATAATAGCATTTCCCAACCACATTAAGTACTATATCAGAATCCTATTGACATATTATATTTCACATATAAGTCGAATATTTACATGCATAGGCTAAGGGTCCCCCAGCATTATGCTGTATTATCTGCTCAAAAGGCAGGGGTGTCATCAGAGCCACCTGACTCATTGTTGCCCAATTCATGCAAGTAAATCAACAACCATTCATTGAAGGAAAGGTCACAGGAATTAGTTTGGGAACATTGTTGTGAATGATCTACTTTAAAACTTTTTTTAAACTGCATCATTCCATGTTTTGTTTTTAAATAGTTAACAATTTGTTCTTAACTGTTAACACAAACTATGACACCTTAATGATTCTCCTTATTATGTTAAATTTTTTCAAAGGATTGTTTTTTAAATGTAAAAGATTGAAGTGAAAATTAAAAGTAGGTATAAATTAACTGCAATTTATAAACTGAACAAGACAAATCTACCAACACTTTTAATTTCCTGCAAAATGTCAGCTTTTTTTCTTTCTTTTCCTTAATTTTTTTTAAATTTAAAATGTTTAAACATTTAAACTTCCCATTTTTATTTATTTATTTATTGTTTTTGTGCTGCATCTTGATGCAAAAACACAATAGGAAATGAGAATTTAAAAAAAAAGAGCTCAAATTGAAAATTTGCCAATTCAAAAAGAGCAAAAAGACAATGTTACCATAATTGAGGAACCCAGAGCTAACACTTGCCAAACTTTGCGAGTAGCTGCAATTGATAGGTTATGTTAACTGGTTTTGGAGTACTACAGTCTATTTTTTGCAACACGAGGGCTAATGAGACCGGGACCTACAGCTTAAAGCCGATTCCAAATTGCTACGAACATCCATGCCACTGTGGGATTCAAACACATGAACTCCGGCACCGAAGGCCAGCACCCTAACCAATTGGCCATCATTCGCCTACAGTAACTGGGATAGCACCGAAATGGTTATTTTAGTAAGACAAGCAAAATTGTAAGATTTTAGGCAATTCGTATAGAGAATGTGCACATGACGTCAATTGCAACTCAACTTCCTCGTTGGGAAAATATTTGAACTTCCCACGGGTTGTGCTTGTTATTGAGATTTTAATTTTGTCAATTATCTGAAAATAGTAACAATCTGTTGTACATATGGCTGTGCTAAGCGTTTCAAAAAAGGTGAAAATATTGGATATTATTGCTTTCCTAAAGATCCTACATTGTGAATGCTTTGGATAACAGCTTTGAAAATCCAAGACTGGACTCCAAGATCTTCTTCGAGAATTTGTGGCAAATATTATCAGAATGGTAATAAAATGTTAAACTTACTGTAATGTAATAGATTATATAAAATTATTATGCTCTAAGAATTTTTGTTATTATTACTAAGTTTTTTTTTCATATTCCTAATGTATTTTTTATGCTTTTGTGAGAAGTACTGTAAATATAAATGTAATTATTTTTTGTCCTTAAAATTATCAGGTTTTGTACATTTTTTTTAGATTCTTATTTATGTAATAGTTTATTGTGCCTGTTAACATAATCAAAGTAGTTATACATTGATTGTGATACTTAATAGTACTGTGTAAAGTGTTTCATTTAAAAAATATATATACATAATTTTGTAAGTGCTAAAAAAAAATCTATTTTGAATTACTTGGCCAGTTACTGATGTTTCCTCCCCCTTCCCTTAAATAAAATTTAGTTTTATTGTATATGTGATCCATATTGAAGCTCATAAGATACAATGAAAACAAGCAAGATTTGAGAACGAAAAGTTGAATTGTAGTCAGCACTCATATTTGTTTACAAACATGCACTTTTTCTATAGTCAACTGTACTTTGATATACTATAAGAGCCAAATAAATTTACAAAATAGTCAAATCTTGGTATCTTAAAGTCATGTGAACCAAGAAAAACATTCAACTGGACCATAGATGATAAACATACTTTTTACCATACTTTATATGGCTAGGGAAAAATTAAGTAAAAAATCACAAAAGAAAGCAGAATACATTTATTCAGAATTTTATCGTTGGCTCAAAATGAGTTTTGATAAATTTTTGGTCATTAACTATGATACTTTTATTGATAACATTCATTATGGTGCTGGAAAGTTATGCCCAGGTCTTTCTTTTGTTCCTATACTTTTAGGAATTATTACAGGACTTTGGGGCAATATGACCAGAAATAGAGCACTCCAGCCAGGTTGCAAAAAACCCACCTACCCAGAAAAACCCAGGCGGCTTTTTCTGGGTAAAACCCAGTCTAAAAACACCAAATTGGGTTTTTTAAAAATTGGTGATATTTATATTTATTTTCAGAAACTGTTATCTTAACTTGTAACTTATTTTTTTACCCTCTTTCATATTTAAAGAACTATTCTGCGGAAATATATAGTCTATCAAAATCCAGAAATATTTGCAAATCTATGGTAAATCCAACATACAATTTGGAAAAAATAATGTCTCTGAAATCCATAAAAAAGGAAAAGGTTTCATGTGTAAAACACTAACTTCAATGCTTTTTGTATTTCTAATCTGTTTCTAAGTTTCGACCAAACCAACACACATGTAGAGAACACTCGCTAAAGTGATGCACAGCTAGCTGGGCACTTGTTTAGGGCTACCATAAAGTGGCAAAAATCTATCATATCTCCGTCCCTAACACACATTTCAATTAGTTTCCACCGCTGTGCTGCACTAAATATTTTAATCACATCAGCATTAAACATACTTTAAGGAAATATTTTGGGGTCTTTTAACTTATAATTCATGAGGGGAATTAACCATTTATTTTTTTTTAAGGGTTGAAAAAATAAAGATAAAAAATAATCCTTTGTTAAAATAAAATTCAAATATGGGGTATATGTCAATATATAAAATTTTGTGTTGTGATGTCAGAGTAAACTTTTTTATAGCCTTTACACTGATTTAATTGTATTAATTAAATTATAATTTCTTGAATATTAAGTTAATAAAAATTAATCAGTTTTAGCAATTTAATCTTTTCTAAAATATGGTACTTCCCCTGACCTCTCCTCTTAAAAACAGACCCCAATAAAACCCAGAAAAGCCCAATAAAACCCACCCAGGTTGGGATTTTTGCAACTCTGACTCCAGCAGGATAGTTTGATACACCATTTGTACCAGGTCAAATTATTTTTTTGTTTCGCTTTTCAATATTCTGTTCATTAATATGTCATTTAATTAAAGCCTGAATTATTACAGTAGAAAAAAAATACCAAGAAACTTCCATGGTCAATAATTTTAACAGTCATGTAAAAAGTTAACGCTAGGGTTAGATGACATAGATAGGAACATGTTGGATATAATCTCGAAGCAGCTTCTTCGATTAGACACACTAATTTAATCACTAAATTTTAGTCACCAGATTTGGCAGTAAAGTATTTTCCCAATATTTGTGCATTTTCTTAACAAATGTTATCTCAGTTTTTGTATACAATCAAATTAAGTTTTAAAGTGAAAAAAAAAATGCCATCATGAGTGCAACAAACTGTTATTTAAAAATATAAAATCATTGCTTTTATATATATCTAAAACTAATTATATATATATATATATATATATATATATATATATATATATATATGCCTTGATACTGATTATAATTTAATGCACACAACAAGACTGCTTCAGACTTATATCCTATGTGTTCCGGAATAATTAAAGTAGTAAAACACAATTAAGATTCATACTATAAATAAAAATAAAAATTTTGTTCACCATGTTTTATTAAAGAACATACAGTATTTGTACTTCTTAACAAAATTACTTTTACTTTACACAGGAAATCATTTCATCGGGAAATTTTTATATAAAGCACTTATATTGTGTTACTTTTCTGGCTTTCAGCAGAATGACGATTTAGTTTTACAGTTGCAGATGAATATTGATAATACAAAACTAACATTTGAATGCACTCTTGTAGCTATAAAGACTGAAAAGTTATCTTACTCATTGATGTTTCTACGAGCTGTCAATGTTCCCATAAGGTCTTCATCTCAAAAGTTTTTATGTCCATCTATGAAACAAGACAATTATACTTATTTCTCCTTGAATGGCTTCATTACATTACAAAAATTGTTCAACAATTGATCACCTAAAGAGTAAATACACAATCAGATAAGTGTACTGAAATTCAAGACATCAAGAAAGCATTTGAATATATTTATGCAAATTCAAAACTTCAAAAAAAAAAAAAAAAAAAAAAAAAACTTTCAGATAAGCAAAACAAAAAATAAATAAATAATAAAAAAAAGCTGAAATATTGATGACCAATTGTAATTATTAAATATTCTATTTTAACTTTATTAATTTTTTTTTCTTGGCAACCTGAAATTGATGATAAAAAATGCCTTGGATCTGTGAATACAATGAAACATGAAAACAGAAAAAGATATATCAACTGACCTTATGTAGGTTTCCTTAAGTTATCCAACAATTTAGAATAATAAATTACATCATTTCTTCCTCTATTTCTGCATTTTATTTTTTTTTCTAATTTGAAAATTTTTATTACTTTCTGGCTTTTTTTATTCATCAAAATTTTAAGCATTTTAATTACTTTTTATGGCAAAATTGAATCACAATCACTTATTTTTCTTTTCTGTGTTTTCTTTGTTTTTTCTACTGTGAAAACAAATTCATCCCAGTTCTTTTCAGCAACTACTTCTAAAAATTTGTTAAAAGTGTCCTCTTTTTTTGACACACATGCCTTTTCAAACATTAATTGTGCTAAAAAAAAGGCAGCTTTAACCTGCCCAAGTTTGTTTTTACAAGGATCGACGAATGTGAGACTATGGTTCAAAGTCAACTGATCAATTCCTTCTTCTTCTTCTAAAACCTTATAAAGCATACTATCTGGTACAACTGTGGTACCTTTTTCAATCCATTCTTCGATTACCCCCACTAACATCTCTTGTGATTGATCTTGGACAGTAACTAAAAATAATTTACCAGTTTCGCGGTCTATTCCCCCTATAACATATTGACCTTCAATAACAGTATCCGCAATGTTAAATTTGCACTCCTCAAATTTTGATTGATATACCTCAACAATATTCCCAAGACCTCCAATTTTCTCAGACTTAGTTTTAATAAAACTCAACATAATTTCTCGAACTAAACGGCGCCAGTCGAAAACCGTGTGCTCAGAAAAAGAATATTCCCTAATCAAATATGCAGATTCTGTTCCTCTAATAATCTCATAAATTAATAGAAAAATCTCTTCCATTGTTAGCTTAGAACATTTAAACAATGAATTATCCCTAACAGAACGGACGGCACCACAAACTTTCCCGCTATTGCTATTCCTACAGATCCAAATAAAGCGATCAGTCAATTTTTTTTCCGGCTTAATTTTCATTTGTGACTTGCATTTTGGACAATTAAATTCATTTTTAATCAACCCAAGTTCACGAAGAAAACTATGAAAATGTTCTTTGTGGCAACCCATTGTAAAAATAAAAAATCTATTGGGAATTCCATCGGTTCCAAGCACCGGCCTTTGCCGTGAAAAATTAATTGTTAATTTAGGCCATAACAAATCCTGATATTTTGCAACTACACTATGTACAGAAGGCATGATATAAGATAAATCAACTTGAAACTGAAGAAAATTAAAAATAAGCCATAACAAAACGAAAACTTCGTCGGAGCACGCAATCTAAGAAAAACAACTATAATCAATGTTGCCAATCTACAGAGAGAAAATTCTAGCATAGTGTAATAGTTCCATAGAGCTAAATCTAGATATGGAAAGAAAACCTGGGATATCAGTTATTCAATGACCTTATATCAAACTGCTATCTGCGGAGAATTTTAAAAATGTTAGAATTCAATATCCAAAATTTATATGTTAATAAAACACTACTTCAAGAGGAGTTTTTGAAAACATTGCAATTTACCAGAAGTAGGTTTTGATTGTTGTATGTAATCATTTTCATGCTGAACAAATAAATAACACAATTTTGTTATACAATAATGGCATTCTGTTTTTGTTTTTTTGTTTATATATTTTAAGCGAGTGATATTAGCATAAATATTTTTTGAAAACTTGAAATCTCAATTTGTATTTAACCTGGTCAGTTCATTATATTCTGCATTTAGAGTTCTATAAAAAAAAAATTATCAGATAGGTTGAAGAATTTTTTATAGTTTTTCATGATCTACACCAATGGAGTGAAAGCCCCCTATTCGGGGCATTCAAACTACCCTATCGCTGATCGCTGCCCACTGAGGAAATGGCGATACTAGACATTGCTGGCTGTTTGGGATTCAAATGCACCCTTCGCTATTTAACATCGCTCTCCGAGTATCGCTGTTGAACTTCAGAGAACTTCGGAAATTATTTCCCGAACTCACGTTTTTGAAACAGTCACATTCCGAGGTGATCATAACACTATCAGCTGTGATGTTACATCATCGAGGTATCTGCTTACTGTTAACACATTTTTTTTTAATATTGTATTTGTAAGTTCTACAGAAGGAGAAAAATTGAAAGATGATCGAGCCAGTTTACATATGAATTATTTAATATTATACATTGCATAAGGAAAGTATGGAAAAATTAAGTAATAAATATATATCTTAGATCCTGTTTTGACTTCATTTCATACAGATTTCAAGATGTAATGAAAATAAATGAATATTTGAAATACATTTTTTAAATATAACTAAAACATATGAAGTGGTTTATTAATATATGCTAATATCTGGTTAAGTTTCGACTATTTTGAGTAGAATTTGAAACTGCTGGTAAAAATACAGAACTTCAAATATAACTATAATAATATTGTAGAGAGAATAATACTCCTTATTTGTGATCAAATAATGAAAAAATATATTTTTTAAACTTCTTTTATAGTGCTGGGAAAGATTGTTTACAATTTTCGTGCATATCTATGAAAGAAAACTTAGCCTTTACTTTTTGTTCTTGTTTTTATTTATTCCTTTGATGTTATTGTTGACTGAGAAGATTTATCAGTTTTTATTCCTATTTCTTTTATTTCCCCTTTGAAAAAATAAATAAATGTAGTGCTCAAAACTAAACAAAAATTTATTTTGATGTCTTTAAGAAAGGTCTTATTCCAATAAATCATTCATATATTCAAAGTAATGTGTAAGCTAAACAAATTATCTATTATACTTCTCGATTTAGGACAAGATGACAAAATTTGCACCTCATTAAATTTCTATTTTGCTATTTTTCTATTTAATACAGAAATTTTCGAATTAAGTTGATATGTTAACTTAAAATTTGTAAATTTTTGCATGTTACTTATGAATTTATAAATACTATAATTACAAAGTCATAAGTATCTAGCTTTGACACATCTTTCCGATTGATTTCAATAAACAGCTTGTTAATTTTCTTTCACTAAAATTTTACAGCCAGTTATTTCTGTGTTACAGTATATTAAATACTTTGGTTAGAGTGGAAATAAACTTCTATAATTATATAAATTTGTTATATGATATGTACAACTATACTTCCCCTACAAATATTCAAACTGTTATGACACTTTGATCTATGAATTTGTAATGCAAAAAGTTCTGTAATTAATGGAAGACAGAATTGTTACACTAAATGTAATGAAATTTAATTCTCTAAATAGTTTGACTTTGAAGAAACAATTCAATAAAAGAAAAAATCAAAATTAAGTAAGAAATGCAGAAACTTCTTATATGCAATATACATTATTTTTTCAAATGCTTGTTACGAATTCAATTGCATCCCTGAAAAGTAAATTATGTGAAAAATTTACACTTCTAATTTTTTAAATTGTTTTCGCATTGAGTATCAATTCATGATTTTTCTATTAATTTCTATGAATTATATCTTTAATACTTTTAACAACATACTTATAATACAAGTAAAAGCTTCTAAAAAGGGGAGGGGGAAACTTGTACAATTGTACAGAAACTAAAAAATATGGCTTATTACTTGTTTAGGGAGCAATAACTTAGTTTTGAAAATATTTACTGTTTATACTGAAAATATTGTGTTTGTATTGAAAATATTGTTTTTTCATGCTTTCCAAGAATGTTTTTAAAATTGCTGGTGTTCTTGGTATAATTATTTCAGCATTATAATAATTAGCTGATTCTTCCCAAACATATTCATTCATTCTAAGAGATAAGCATCAGGTTTTTTTTTATTAAGATATGTTTCTTTTTTTCTATTATATTATAAGTGGCTACACCACATATTTTTTAAAACTTCTTTTACAGTGAGAAAAATGAACTAGCTCTTTGTTGCTAATATTAAGAAATGTAATAAAAATTGAAAAGAAACAGAAGTTTAAAAAAGCAACAAAAATATATATACATTTTGCATTTATCGAAATGCTAAAATAATATTTTGCTGATAAATGAAAATTATAAATAAATAAATCGGTTAAGATAATATTAATATCAATAATATAACATCATTTAGCACTTATAAATACAAATAACTTATCAATCAAACAATATAGACATATTAAAACATCAATTAAAATTACTAATACAACTATTTTATTATTGAAGTTTACTACCGAACACTAACGATATTAAATACGCTTTCAAATGTAAACATATAAGAAAATATGCGTAAAAGCATATGCGCACCAGAATGCTCTTAAAAATTCTGACGTGACAGTTTTTGGAACACTACCTCCATCTTCACTAATCCTTTTTAATCTTTTATGTCAAAGTTTTAGTTCAGACTTAAGGCTTTCTTTACTACAGGTATCCAAATCTTGAGCGTAAAATTCCACTAGTGCTTCAAAAGCCTTTATGTTTGAAATTTGACAAATGAAAGGATCGGCAGGAAGAAGGCACTGAAATCCTTTCAAAATATCACGATGCAATACAAATCTTAAGCCTAATTGTGTTATAAAGTTTTCTATAAATGGAATAAATACACTAACTCTGAAATATGATTCGGGTATCGGTGAGGGAAAATTAGCGCGATTTTTCTGTCTTCCCGTTATTCTAGGGATTTGTATGGAGGAAGAAGATCCAGTGCTAGTTAGGATAAGAGAAGAAGAGCTGAATATTTCAGAGAATGTTTCAGTGGCATTTTCACGCATTAATTTTAGTTCATTAATAACATCTTCTGCAAGACCCACTGACTCTATCAAAACTGTGCTTGTTTTTTGTAGGTATCTACAAAGATGGATTGTTATGGTGAAAACATTGTAAATGTACAAAAGAGATATTACGAACTGGCAATTAGATACTGTGCACAGTAAAGAATTTTCTTGAGTAGCTGATTGCTTACCCTTTGATTCTGATATTTTTTGAAGAGTTTCAACGGTAGGCTCGAAACGTTCCATCACAGCTGCTACTAAGTCGTATCTTTTCATCTAACGGGTTGCACATAGCTGTTTAATTTTCTCCCTCTGAGAGCTGATTTCCATCTCCTCTATTGCTGAAGATAGGACATCTTGTCTTTTTGGTGTATTTAAAAAATCTTATGTTTTAATTGTCCCTAAGCTATTTCTAATGCCTGTTATTTCGCATGTATTTGTTACTTGAGGCTATAAGCAGAGCAATGTACGAGGCTCATCCAGAAAGTAAATTTACCTATTTAAAAGAAAAAAAAAGAACTCACACTTTCAGGAACATATTTATTGGCAACAAGTACAGCAATGTTTCAGCTATTTTTCAACATAGCCACCACAGGAATTGAGACACTTGTAGTATTGTGGCATCAACTTTTGTAACCCTCTGTCGTAGAACTCTGCCGCCTGTGAATGGAACCAGCGTGTGACAGACGTCTTCAGCTCTTCATCGTTGCCAAAACACTCACTGGAAAACAGGAGTTTCTTCAGGTGCAAGAAAACGGGAAAATCGCTGGGAGCAAGATCAAGGCTTTTGGTGGATAATCAAACAACTCCCAGCCAAATTCTTTCAAAACATCTGCTGTGCGTCAAGCCGTATGTGGACGAGCACTGTCATGGAGGAACGCAACACCTGCAGTAAGCATTCCACACTTCTTGTTTTGAATGGCAAGCCGAAATTTCCGCAGTGTTTCACAGTAACGGTCAGCGTTTACTGTTTCACCACGTTGAAAGAAGTCAATGAGCAGAATGCCCTTCCTGTCCCAGAACACTGTGCACATCCCTTTCCATAATGATGTTTGAATTTGGTTTGGACCGAAGATGCACTATGACGCCAATGCATTGACTGCTGCTTGATTTCCTGGGTGAAGTGCGAAATCGAAGTCTCATTGCCCGTGACGATCCTGTCGAGGAACTCGTCGCCGTCATCGTGATATCTTTTCAGAAATATCAGTGCTGCTCCTAAGCGTTGAATTTTGTGTTCGGGTGTCAGTTTCGGCTCATAAACCTGACAGAGTTGACGATGAATTTCAATTGGCACAATGCTTTGTGCATTCAAGATCACCGAGCGAACCTTTCCTGTGGGGGGAGAAGGAATTAGAGCTTCCATTTCGGACTACTGCTACCACGCTACTGGCACGAGGTGGGACCGTTCCAGCTGGCATATGATTGATATGTCATAGATCTTTTACGCATGCTCAATTGACACAGCTAATTACGTTTACTTTAAAGAGGAAAACATCGGGAAACTTACTTTCTGGATGCGCCTTGTACATAGAGTTGCTGATAAGACAATACTTCTTACGTGGGCTTGTACACCCTTAATTTTACCACTTTTTGATGCAGCACCATCGTACACCTGTCCACGTAATATTTTATATCCACTTTCATAGATTAATTAGTCTAATATTGTTGTTGTTATTGCTTTTCCGGTTAAGTTATGCACTGGAATGAATTGCAAAATCTGTTAAGTGTTGTTAAAATTTTCTTTATCGATATATCGAACGCATAACGATAATTGCTCTATATCTGCAATATCAGTTATTTCATCTGCAAGTATAGAAAAGCAAGTTGCATCATTAAACTTGCTGACTAGTTTTTGCATGATTAAAATATTACAAACCTCAATAACTTCGTTCTGAAATCGAGGGCTGGTATACTGAGCATTTTTGCTGCTTGACTTTAAAATGTTCTTAAGAGTTGAATCGTTCTTACTCCGGAAACGAAGCAATGCCCGAAAATTTCCGTCGTTCTCTTCACCTGGTTGTTCTGCAATTCTTCCCGAATCCTTATGTCCTCTTAGAGAGAGACCTTGATTTCCACAATATAGGATGGTTTCAATGATTGGAGTAATGTTTCTTTTACTTTCTACTTTTCTTCTGCCTGCTGCACTGTCAACTTGTTCATCCACAGGTTTCATCTTTCCAAGTAAAATATCGTTTAATGTCACAGCAATTTCGATCTATTTTTTGTCATAAAGGCATTTTCCGTGTTCAGAAAATCGGTCTACTGCTTTTTTCCATTTGTCAAATTTTCCATTGCACAGTTGGCCTAAAGGTTGCTTGACAGAACCGGCACCACTTGGGCTAAAAGGTACACAAAATTTACAAAAAGCACCACCCGTGACCTCTGAATATGCAAGCCATTTCCAGCGATAAAGCCATTTGTACTGAAATTTAAATTTTCTTTTTTTCCTTTTCAGGAAAAACAAATACAGGATTGGTTTCCCAAACATATTTTAGTATATCCAGTTTTTTATCCTCGCATGTACAATCTTCTGAAAAAAGTCCAATGTCATATGGGTGGGAAGTAATACTTTGAGAACCACTTTCACATTCATCAGATTTTGTTATGCTAGAAACATATTCTTCAACGGAAGTATCACATTTCTGTTCAACAGAAAAACTGACATTGGTAGTAGATGCTATCACCTCATTAATATCTGGTCGTGATTTTTTTTCTCAAAATAATTAAAAATTGTTAAATTCTTGCGTTTTGACATCTTACCCAGATAGCAAATTTAGTTTGCAGTAAACTTGCAGCAGTCTTGCTTTGCAAGCCTGCAAACTTGCAGCAAGTTCAGCATGACAAGTCTGAAACAAGACTGCAGCAAGTCTATGCAAACTTCGAAGTCACCATACCTCCAACTTGCAGCAAACTTGCCATGCAAGTTACAGTACACTTGTCGTGCAAGTTTGCCGCAAACTTGTCTTATCAAACTTGCAGCAAACTAGTCATGCAAATTACAATACACGTGAATAAAAACGAAAACCTTGCTTAATAAATTAATAGAATTAACACATCTATTTAATTTATTAGAAATTTTAGATAGTTGTATAATGGTCGACACGCAAGGACGGCACCATTTTAATAAAGTTGCAAATTATAGAGAAATGCTACTTTAAAAAATAATCACACTTGAATAATTAAAATAATAAATGCCTTTTAAAAGATCCACAGCAGCTTGCGGAATGGCTGGTCTGCCATGTCATTCTTGTCTTTGGCCGGGAAAAGTTTGCGCATGCGCTCTTTATCTTAACTCTCATACAATGATGGGAATTTTCGCTTGCTCCAAGTTTGTCATAACAAGATTGCCACAGTTTTGCGGCAAAATTAAGTTGCAAAGGAGTGGTCGCTTGTGTTCCGTCTAACTTGCAGGAGTTTTGCTGCAAGTTTGTCGAGTCAAATTTGTTATGACAAGATATTATCCAGAAAAAAATCAAACTTACTGTAAGTATGCATGCTATCTGGGTAAAGTTCCAAGAACAGCAAAAAACTTGAAATATCAAGCCAAAACAACACGAGCGATGAGCTCGAAAGACAAGCGGCAGAGATAACTCTTAGTCTGAGTAACTAACTCCACTATACTCCGTGTCCCCTTTTACATAATTTTTCATTGCATCTCAGAAATTCTAGAATTGTCTCAAAGACGACAAAGCATCTAGGATTCGAGAATCCTCGCGTAAAGACCTCGCGAATACCAGCCAGTCTCGAAAACAATCGCGACTGGCAGGACAGAAAGGAACCAGCGATCGGGGCTCGCTGTAACAGTGTCACGTGAATTTGGTTTCAAAAGTACAACCCTATTATAGTAAATGTTTTATAGTATTCTGAGAAATACCGTGAGAAAAAAAAGTAGGAATAAGGCATTGAATACTAGACTTATCTAAGAACGGTCAGATGCCTTCATTTCTCGTTTGGTCCTATTTTTAACTCTTTGAATGGATTAGCGAAACAAATTTTAGCTGATGACAAAAGTCTGAAAGCAGGGAAAGAATTGATTCAGTGTCTCTTGCCCTTACTCATATTTATCTATTCTTAAACGTGTGTGACATGAACAGGGGCATGATGAAAACGTGCGATTGTATTTTAAGACCCCCCTTTCATTATTCCTTAAACTGGAATACTCAGGAAGATTTTTGTTAGAAGAAAAAAATATATCTTCAACTTTGGAGTGTCTCAATTCTAAAAAATAATAACCCGCATAATTTCTACTAAAATTTTTATTTTTGCCCTTCTGTCTGAGCTCAAGGGGGAGAGATTAAACAACTAACTTCTCTTTTCTTACGCTCCTGGTCTGGTTTGGTACCAAATTGACTTCACTTCGATTGTATTTGCTAAGCAAAACTTCAAAACTTCTTGATTTGCAACAATTGTTAAGGTAGTTAATTTTGAAATGTCATGTATTACACTTATCTATTATTATTCAATTCTTCCAAATATAACTTTTGTATCTGTGTTCGATTAAAAAGAAATTCTCATAATGTAATGGAAAGCAAACAATGCTTCTTAAGATATTTAAAAGTTAAACCTCTTAAACGGAAAAAAATTTATTATTAGAGATATATGAAATAAAACTGGGACCATAGATATAGAATGTTTCAAACAGGAAAACTTCTTAAGCGGGTAATGCCATCCCTTCTTTTCTGATGTAACCCGAGATGTAGCAGGCAGACTCTCTTTACTTGAGATTTATTTCATCTTGCGGCAACGAAGTGATCTTCTTACAATATTGTTGCTAATGGCCTCTTAAATGCAGTCGTTATCAGACATTTTATCAATGGCTGCCCCGTTAATGGCCACGAGGCTTAATTTGTCTGGTGGGAACTTTTTTAAAGGCTATTGACTACCTTCTAGTGTGTAAAAATCATTTATTTTTACACTTATTCAATCGGTTAATATTTCAAAACTATTTTAATGAATTAATGATTAGTAAATATAAACTGAAAAAACTGCTAGGTTAATTAATAAGTATTTCCTTTAATAATGGAGAGAAAAATTAATTTTACCACTGAAACTCATTTCAGTTAGAATAAGGAAAAATATTGTATTTTTAGAATTTGTAAAATATTGTATGCCTATAGCCTTTTGGTTTATGTGATATTATTCTTTGTAAAATGTTTTAATGTTTTTGTTAATTGTGGATATGAATCTCCTCTCACCGTGGAGAAATCAGATTATATTGTGTTATAAAATTTATTTTCAGCAACCTCTTAAAAATTGTCATTTTTTAATCTTTAATTTTATGTTTATTATTATTATTTTTTAAACATAGTGGAGGTTACTTTTAGTTTAAAAACAGAGCTAATGATGTAGCTGAAAGTTTTTGTTGAAAAATATATTTTACACGTGTATTTTGTAAATATAAAAAAGGTGCCCTAAAATTAAGACGACGGTCCAATCTTGATTATTTTTCTATGAATTCGATATTGCATTGATAGCGAACATTCTTTTCTTATCTTTCAATGAAAACCAGTTCAAACACTTGTTCACACACCTGGACACAACAAGGGGTAAATAGATGTCTATTCTATTCAGAAAACTGGAGATTTTCTGCAAGATAAACATACTCTCTTACTGCCAGTTCAATAACTGCAAGAGAAAACCTACAACAGTATGCTTAAAATGTAATGTTGAACTTTGTTTTGACTGTTTCCCCAAATTTCATCTATGAATCAGCCTAATGCAATGTAAGTGATATTTGTTAAGTTTTAGTAGTGTAATGGACCATTGTCCTATTTATGGGACAGCCAATTACATAAAAAATTAAAAATATTTTTTCAAAACTTTGGTTTTATATACTTAGTTACACCATATTAATGATATGGATTAAGTTTTAATAACTTACAGAAATATTTATTTGGTGTGGTACAATATGAGTTACAATCCCTGCATTCGGAATTATAACATTTACTTGAGACGAAATTAGAATAAGGGGCTAAGTATTATATTTATTAACTACTATTACGTCACTAAACTTCCACAGATAGCATGTATACTTGCAAGTTTGATTTTTTCAGGATAATATCTTATAACAAATTTGACGCTACAAACATGCAGCAAAACTCCTGCAAGTTAGACGGAACATAAAGCGACCACTCCTTTGCAACGCCATTTTGCTCAAAACTGTGGCTACCTTGTCATAACAACCTTGAAGTAAGGGAAAATTCTTAGACTTTCTGCAGTCTTGTTTCAAACTTGCAAACTTGTCATGCTGAACTTGCTGCAAGTTTGAAGGCTTGTAAAGTAAGACTGCCTGCAAGTCTGCTGCAAACCAAATTTTCCATCTGGGTCTAAACTACTAAACTTCTTAAGAAGTTTTCTCCTTAAGACGTTCTATTTCTGTGGTCCCGATTTTTACCATTTTTACTGTAAAATTCCCCGTTTAAGAAGTTTTGCCCTTACATTTTCCAGCTTAAGAAGTTGTTCTCCACCGAACCACCCTTTCAACTTAATTGTGAAGATTAATTTTCGAGCCAATGGAACCAGAATTCTCCGTCCGCCCAAAACGTAGATCCCAAAAGGAGGGGAAAATACACCAGGGTGAACATTGTACATCACCCGTGTGATGAAAGAATAGTTCCAGTGTAGCTCATGCATGTCGTAAGAGGCGACTAAAATGGGTACCCGGAGTCCGGGGGTATAGCCGGACACCCTGCAACTGGGGATTATATCAAGGGACTGGTCCTACAGGCTGGGGGTTGGACGTGGTCACTGTAGAAGGACGAGACTCTTAGACGGACGAGAACGTTAGAATTAATTTAGTCTATTTTTTTAGGAACCATTTTTATTTCCGTACCAAGTTCCACAACACAGACCACCAAACAACAAAGAGAACAAAACACACAAAAATTTTCACATCGTGTTAGGGCAACACATGTCGATATGAATCGATACTTCAACAGAATTTTACTATTTCCCAGGACGGGAAGAGACATGGCATGTGTCTGGAATGACACTTTTCCATTCTTTCAAAATTTCACGTTGGGCGCCACTGTAGAAGGACACACTCGAAGGCTTTCTAGCGCCACCTACCGTAAAAAAAAGGAGAGGGTAGTAATTGTACCCGCTACATCGTGGGGCTAACACCGTAAAAAATCTAATCGTTAAGAATCCCAAAGAGAGAATTAGCTTACTGAACTTAGCGGACTGATTCTACTGGAAAACGACCTGGGAATGGCCTAAGGACCCTTCGCTTTGGAACTTGGAATGTCCGAACACTGTATTACAGTAGGGGACTGCAATTTCTTAAAGAAGAATTTGACAAATACCTAAACTTAGGCTCGACTGTTTAGAATCAGACTTAAGACTTTTAAAAATTACTAACTGGATGTCCATGGCCAGGAACAAAAGAGCGTTGAATTCGATTCTGAGGAAAGTAATGATCCATCCTGGGCTGTCTGGCCATTGAAGAAGAAAAAGGACATTGTACATGGAATAAATCAATAAAAAAAATAAAATTAAAAAATTAAAAAAACAATAACCAAAAGAATTTTTTGATTACTTTTCTTACTTGTTTGTAAGAGTCATCGGGTACATTCTCAGAAGGGAGGATCCAAAGTCAGTAGTCTAAGATCTAGCTCCAGACCATAAACATAGAGGAGAAAAGTTCCCTGGCAATTAAAATTAACCCTTTCACCATACAATTTCTATAGTGGTAACCAAAACTTCTCATTCTTAAATACATATACAAACTTTTTTTGTATAGCCTGGGAATAGGCAAAAATTATTTTGGGCGTTGACAAAAATGTCCTGAAGGGTATTTAATTTATTAGTTTTTATTTTTTTTCTCTAGTTTCTATTTTGGGTTTCCTAGTTAGTTAAATTAAACTGCGTGACAAAGAGATTTTAAATAATGACAAACATCGGCTAGTTCAAATAATGTTATATTTAACATCTACTGAGTCGGGAAGACAAACAGTTAGGTACAAAACAATTAACGAGCTAAAATAATGACAATGCTACATCTCTAACGGTAGGAGGCTGAATGTTTTTGTCTACAGCCCCCAGGGGGGCTAACCTTCTATTTGTTACAACTGCATTTTAAATATGATTGCTGTGAAGACTTCCCCCCCGTTGTTCAGAACACTAATGACCGAAATCAGCTGATATGAATCCCACCTGATTCGATCAGACTACAATAGCACGGCGACGCAGTGTCTGGGATGTTGGCAGTTCGGTTGAATAGGCGTTATGCCTCTTATCGGTCGTGGTAATGATTCTGGAGGATTGTCTCGAGAATTCCGGTATCGGAACAGCTAGCGAATGAGAATTCAACTAAAAATAAACTAGCTGTAACCTTAGCCGGAGTTCTCAGGTAACTGGAATCGTAACTGACCAGAAAACGGTTGGCGGGACTGTAACTGACCCACAGGTATAAAAAGCCTAGAATTTTGCGACTCGGGGCTTTTCGATATTTTTTTACGTAGGTGCTTTGACCTCGTGGAGGCATGGTGTACATTATTATGATTTTGCAGTAGTTCATCTAGAAGAATTTTTAATCATTTTAAGGAGAATAACTAAATTATATAATTATGAGCCATAGCATCCTAAGATCCGCAGTGTTCATTAAAGATGACAGGGGAACTTGAACTATGTACGTGGTCACAATGTCCTCCAAGTTCTCAATCAATACCTCTGGGGGTGGCAGGCCAAGCTTATGAGTTGTGAAGATTCCCCTTCGTTCCGAGCACGCGCCAAAACCAGCTGATCAAAAAATCCCTCCTGTTTCGAACCGTCAACAATAACATGGCGACATCGTGTCTGGGATGCTGACAGTTCGTTTGAATAGGCGTCACGCCCCTTGATAGGTGGCGGTAATACTAATAATAGGTGATAATAATAATAGGAGAGGATTACACCCAGGTTCGAGAATCGGAACAGCTAGCGAATGAGGAATCAGCTTAAAAAAATCTAACTGTAACTTTAGCTGGACTTCTCAAGTAACTGGGATCTTAACTGACCCCCAAAAAGTTGGTGGGGCCTTAACTGACCCCAAAAAAAGTTGGTGGGGCCTTAACTGACCCCCAGGTATAAAGATCCTACGATTTTGCGACTCAGGGCTTTTCGACATTTTTTTACGTAGGTCTGTTGATCTCGTGGAGGCTTTCGCGTTTTTTACCGGAGCTAGCTTTCTAGTTCGGGAGACTCATAAATTCTGTTCATATAAGGAACGGCAGGGTCTCGGACACCGAACGGGGGACAGATTGGGTTTGCATTGCACTCTGGAAAAGCCTCCCCATTTTGTGAGATTTTTTAATCTTTTTTTCCGACTGTGATCGTCGTGGTAATCTTATGCAAGAGCCATTCTTTTACTTTTCGACTTATTTTGGGAGATTAGAATCCCTTTGTTTATAACTAGTATTTACTCCAGAAAATAAAAGGGATTTCCCATTCTGTTAACCCTTTAACTGTCAAGTTATTTTGATGATTTGGGTACACAAATTGTCAAATTTTTTTATTTCAAAAATCAAATGTTTACTACAAAATAAATTCTACTTAGTAGTTAAAAATTGATATTTTGAAGTACATGGGTAAAATTTTTAAAGTTTTGTAGCCACTGCATATTTGCTTGAGGCGGATGCCACTCAACATGTCAGTTCCAAAGTTTTGGATTTGGAAAATCATCTTTTTTTTTTCAGCTTCATTATTGCAAAAATGTAAATATCGAAAAAGCAAAATAAAACGATTTACGGGCATTACTTTTGAGTAAACTGGAGTATGCAAAATCCATCGATGAGACCAGTACATAGCCTGATTTGGTTTTCGGACAATACCTTGAAGAATTATTAGCCCAAAGAATAGCTTCATTTCTCTGTCATTTGTAGGGATCCACTTTTTACTGCGGGAGCACCTTGATATCTTTGCCCGATTTGCTTTTCTTTCTTGTTCTGCATAGTTGTTCGTTTCTTTGACAATTATATCCATTACATTTGAATCCAGAAACATTTCTAAAATATCTAAAGGAGTGTAGTTTATGTTCACAGGAAAAGTTACACGTGGAGTACCTGTAAAAGGGAACCGAGGGGGCCCTGATCGGCCAGAAGCAGTTATTTCACACCAGTCTCTCGTATTTCCTATATCCTCATACTCGCTATCCGTTGATTCACTGCTACTTTCAATGTCACTCTCCTCAGTTTCACATGTGTCACTAGTATCGATGCCTTCAAAATATTCATCTTCGGTTGAATAATCTAAATCATCTATATAACGTTTCAAAGAACTGGAAACCATTTTACAACAAAAAGTTCCCGTGCAGTTTGAACCAAAGAACTTCTAACCTCTAAACTTTGAAATCTTCAGTAAAGTGCTGACATCTGTATTCAATACATGTCAGCACTTTACTGAAGATTTCAAAGTTGAATTGAGCGCACATTAACTTTTCCCGAGATACAGTCGAGTTTGACAAAGAGATGAAGCCGAAATAAACGTCTCCTGATATGTATTCGGGTATAACAATACGATGCATTTAAAATAACTACCCCGAGTAATACTCGGGCGTGACATTTTCGACCACCAGTGCTGTGCCCGAGATTATCTCGGACATGACAGTTAAAAGGTTAAATCTGTGATCCTTCTTCACGCTACTTCTTCACTCAAGAACATTGAAGGCGTCACACTATACGAGAATTAAAACATAATTCACTTGCTCACAAAAGCAATAGCACCATTTCACTTACTGCTATTTTCTTCAGTTCTTTGCTTGCATCAATATAAAGGGAAAAAATCTGATCTCGTACTGGACAATGCCTTTCAGAAAAATATTTCCCAATTTTGATCGATTTTAAGCGTTTCGTCGAATGTCTAGAAAAACTTCAGGAGACGTAAAAGGCAGAAACGATTCTTTTTCGATCACCCTGTAAAAGAAAATTCGTAAAAATGATGCTACTCACTGTTAACTCATGGATATGTGAAAGTAAAAACTGGGGTCGACATTTGTTTATAAAAATAGTAAAATATCCAAATAGTAAATCTATAACTTTTTTTTTAACAGCGAATGACATATAACATAATATTATATCACTAGCATAGAGCCCGTCATATGAAGGGATTAGTAAAATTTTTAATTTTCCAGAATTGCAAAGTACTCTATGAGGCAGGTTTGCTTTTCGGTTGAGAACTATCTGGTACACGCTCAATAATTTGTTTATCTTCATACTCCTCTAAAGTCTCCAGAC
The DNA here is from genome assembly GCA_032207245.1 of Pardosa pseudoannulata. NCBI lineage: Eukaryota > Metazoa > Arthropoda > Arachnida > Araneae > Lycosidae > Pardosa > Pardosa pseudoannulata. The sequence goes on from CM063506.1 coordinate 86,938,670, forward strand.
ACTGTAAATGCAGTTCACAGTCAAATTGAATTCATTTAGTCAAACTGTGTGGTTATGTATAAAAAACAAACACTCAAACGAACAAACTTCTTAATTTTCAAAGATGTATAACTTAAAGGCTAGACATTTAGTGCGTGAAATAGACTCCTAGACTTTTATGAAAAGAATTTGTTGTGAATGTCGGTAATAGAATTTTCACTGCAACAAAATATAATCGATGATTAAATTTATCACATATGTACCTAATCTATTATTAAAGCCAACTATAAAAGAAAATTATTTACGTAAAATCTAAGTTCAGTGATAAAACGTATGAAAATAATGCAGACGATATTTAAATAATTTAATATAAGAAATAATTAAGGGCCGATCCCACCAAAGTCGGTTTAACGGTTAACTACGATTAGGCACGATTAACCCTAGCGCCAGCCAATGAGGGAACGCAATTCTCCGTTTAAACCGAGATTAACCGCAGATAGCGTTAAACGACTTTGGTAGGATCGGCCCTAAATGAGATGGTTAAAGGAATGACGTCATAATGCTAAAACATTTTATATTTACCTATTTATTATGTGATAAACATAATCACCTGCTTTTAACTGGGGAAAATAGGGTTTGATATAATGGGATTAACGTTCCAAAAGGGAGGAATGGGTGGATTTCGAACGTATTAAAAGAGTGGCTTTGAATTTTGCTAATCCTAATGGATGCCTCTATCCATTCCAGGTCCAACCGCTTCATAAATTCGGGGACAGACGGACAGATAACTTAGGCTATTATTATATAGGGTATTGTATATAAAAGGAAAATTATTTAAAAATTTCTTAGTATTTTAAAGATATATGCTTTAATTGCGTCGAAAGATATCGACAACATATGATTTATTTCTCATATGCACGTCATCTGAGTATTTTTTGCTTTACCCCGTACCAGGAAATAATAAAATGATTCCGTGCAATCGAAGAGCGCGTTGTTGAAACCAGAGAACCGTTTGTTCTTTGGACGAGAGCAGATGTTTTTCGCCGTCACAGTGCGCAGAGACGAGTAAGTTGCACTTTTTTTTCATGCTGCTTAAATAGCCGTTTAATTAACTTGCAGGCCGCAAAGAATAAAATCGCAGCGTATTTTCTCAACAATCTAATTTTATAAACTCAAAACTTGCGAGTCAATATATTCACAAAATAGTCAAAATAAATATTCTAATCTTTTTTTATTTATCTTTTACTCTCCTAATCAAACTTTGGGTGTTCTAATATGAGATAATGTACATTAAATATAAGCTTTAAATTTCATACTTCTAACTGAAAAATATGATTAAATTTAAAACCAAATTATTTTCCACTTATGACATTGTATATCATGCGTCATCTACAAGCTTAGATGGCAGGACAGGCAAACGGTTAAATATTATAACTCTGACGAAATAGCAAAAAAGATTTTTGTTTTCGGGTCGCCTTTTTTTTCTAGATAAAGTCATAAGTATTTTTTATCAATTACTTCTGTTTTGCTGACAGTCGCTAAAAGCTGCAAAAGGATAATATACTTTTTTTTTTCAGAATGTTTACATTCCATAAGGGGAGCAATTTTTTCCTTTTGCAAGTAGTGGCCCTGTTATCTCGAATAAATTTAATTTCTGCCTTCGATCAAAATATCACCAAATTTAATTGTTAACTTAATTATTTGCGGTAAATATTAAAACAATAAATAATATCCATTCTTCCCATGGAGAGAAATCTCTATAATAGTTACTTTCTAAAGAATATATTATAATGTATCCTCGCTTCATGTGGCAAGATTGTATGTTAAATCGCTGTATGATAATCGTATAAGTCGTCGCTTTTTTATTTTTTTTGCATTATGGCAACATTTAAAAAAATCGTTTGACTTTAATTTTTTTTTTCTTACTTAAGTAGTTTACTTCAAGTTAAGTTTCTAACTTAAGTTGTAATCGCTATGATAGCAACCTTGCTCACCACCCCCTATAAAAAGGGGTGGTGTCTTTCTACAATGCTGATTAGCTTTCCACACACTGGGCAACTAGATGAGCCAGTCTTTGATGGAAGCAAATGGGCAACTAAACTTCCAATCTAAATATTACTTTGGCGTCATCTATACGGACATATTGATAGTTAAACATATTGAAAGAAGTTTTTATGCTTTTACATTTCTAGAAAAAATGTTGAAAAGGAGATGCATAAAATTCAGCTGAACGAAAGTTCATCAAAATTCTATGAAAATAAGAAAAAAAAATTAAAATTAAAATGGATATTTAACAACAAAAAAGAGTAACTTTTAATTAATAGTACAGTTTCAAATCCTGCAAGCACAAAATATTAAAAAAAAGTTTGTTATCAAAAAATAAATTAATTAATGTAAGTACTGATTTTGATCATTCTTAGAGCTAGTAAAAGAATTGTAGTAAATTTTGTTGTTAAAGAGGAGTAAATTGCAATTATATCTTTATTAAATAAAATACTTTTAAATCTCCCACTGATTTATCTATTTAATTCTTGCCATGTAAATAAGTCAAATCATACATATCAAAATTGTGAAGTTTAATATAGGATTTAAGAAAATAGCCTATTTTGGTCATTATAAGTCACCTTTTTTTAAAGATCTTAGCTTAATATAAAGAAACTGCCTCTTTGAATCATATTAGTATGACTGGAAGTTATTTTAACATTTTTTACTATTAAAAGGGCTTCCAAATTTAAATAAATAAAATTTAAGATCTTGTAAATACATAAAACTAAATTATCCCGATTTAATTTTTCATGGTTAATGTTTTTAAAAACAAAATAATAATTTTAATATTACTTAACTCTATATAACTTAAAGTTTAAGTTATAATAAATTAAATAGAATAAATTTAAGCTTATCCAGTTAGATCTTAAATTTTTTTATTTGACAAAAAAAATATAAAAAATTTTGGTCATTAAAACATACGTTTTTTATATCATAAATAAGAAATTGCAAATTTAAATTGCATTGTAATAGCTTAAATTTTTGTTTTCATATTTCTATTTTTAGTTTATTTTCACTACAAATTGAGTTCAAATGTAACCCTATTAAAATTCAAAATTTTATTTGCATTGCTATTCCTCATATATATTCCACATTTTGGATTATATTTGATTAAAAATATATATTTCATTTACAAGTGAAGCAAAAATTTAAGAGGATGTAAATTAATCAATTACAAATATGATTAAACTAAATTAAGATTTTGCGAAATAAGGATAACGATGTTAATTTTATTTATATTGTAAGAAATTAAAAATTTTTATTGCTTAAGCTTTTTAAACTTGATCTCGAACTTCTTATTTTAAAAACTAATTTCCAGAGTAATTTCTTTAGCTTGTCTTGATTCCTTATGTCGCTTCCACACTATGGTGAATTGTGCACTGGGCCTGATGGCGATCTTGGACGATAATTCACGAATTACACCCACACATTGGGCCACTAAATGAGTCGAGCACGTGGATGCATCCATAGAGTGTACTGTTCACTGTAGTAGCGCATCTAGCTGTCTTTTGTAGCACCACACTATGGCCAATTGTTCACCACTCGAGTATTGGTCCTGATGGCGATCTTGAACGATGGTTCAAGGGTTGCATCCACACACTGGGCCACTAAATGCGCAGAGCGTGTGTATGCATCCATAGAATCTACTGCGCACTTTGGTAACGCATGCTGGTTGTCTTTGATCTTTGAAGAAAAACAGCTGCAGAAGCCATCCTCCTCCAAGGTCATTTTATTGTTTGCCATCGTCGACCTCGATAAGCCATACCCCCTCCAGACGGTGGTAATGGCTTGCAGTGGACCATTGTGTGGAAGGGCCTTTTGATGTTTGGAGAAAAAACAGCTTCCGAAGCCATTCTCTGCAAAGTCCATTTTATTGTCTGCCATCGCCGACCTCGATAAGCCATATCCCCTCCACATGGTGGTAATGGCTTGCTGTGGACCAAAGTGTGGAGGGCCCTTAATAAATGCCGGAGAAAAAAAATCATGCGCTAGTATGTGGACGTGCCTTCTACCTACTGCGCATCCTGGATGCCTTTTGATGTTTGGAAGGCCCCTCAATACTATGGTTCATTGCAAGCCATTACACTGTGCAAGTTCACTGTGTGGAGAGAGTATGGTTTATTGTGGTCGATGGTGGCAGACGATAAATGGCCTTAGCAGAAAATGGCTTCGGAAGCGGTTTCTCACCAAACAACAAAAACAGGCATCTTTCTCTACGAAAGTGCACAGTAGATAGAGGACACATTCACGCGCTGGGCTCATTTAGTGGCCCAGTATGCCAATGCAACCAGTGAACCATTTTACCAAGGTCGCCATCAAAGCAAGCACTGCTGTGGTCAATAATGGGCCATAGTGATGAAGAGGCAGGAGAAAAACCGCTTCGGAACCCATACTTAGGTCATTTCTATCGTCTGCCACCGTCGACCACGACAAACCATGTGGTAATGGGCTGCAATAGATCATAAGGAGTAGGGGCCTTAATATTCAACTTACGTTGATATACATATATATACATATATATATATATATATATATACATATATATACATATATATATACATACATACATACATATATATATATATATAATATATATATATATATATATATATATATATATATATATATATATATATATATATATATATATATATATATATAGTTTAAAAGGAAGACTAACATAATTCGAGCTTTAATTATGTAAACCCGTTTAAACTGCCGTGTATTATTTTCTTGATTTGAAGAAGAGCTTAAATTTCTTATAATTACTATATCTAATGACAGTTTTAAAGAATATGGTGGCATTATATTTCGTATAAATGGTATTTTAAGTACAAAATTGACAAATTTTTTGTTTCGAAACATCAATTTTAACTAACGTTTATTTTATCTATTTAAATAGTTCAGAGAAATAGAGCTCTTAGAAATACAGCACACTAAATCGTTTCGAACGTTTCATTATAACACGTTAAATTATCTTGACTTCAGAAGTGTTTCAACCTTTTAACATTTTTCAATTGTATATTTGATTATTTTGAACTACTTTTTTTTAACCTAATGTCCACGTAAAAAACCACATTAATTTACCTGAAAGTATTCATATTAGAACAAGCAGTTACTTGAGAACATGATTCTGAAAAAAAATTATGTATATATTATAAATATTTTTATGCGTAACATAAAGTAATAAATTTTTATTTCATTGTATTCTGAACACTGAGACAAAAATTTTGTTAATTTAAAAAAATATTTAAGTGTGAGATATCACATGTCGTGATTTAATAAAGTAAACATTTTAATCGTACTTTGATATTTTGTTTTGTATATTTATGCACAATAAGACAATGAAATGTTCATTATTCAAGGAAATCCTAATTTTGACAACAGTTACATAATTTAGATGTTTCAATTGATGGGGGGAAGTCGAATCATAAATTTAAAATATAAACACCCCCCCCCCCAAAAAAAAAAGCAGAGTCAAAATAGCAAAATTGCCCCTATCCAAAATTACGTCTGTGATAGCTAGTAAAAACTGCATGCAGATTGAGATATATATAAAGTGGTGAGTTTAATAAAGTTTTCCCCTCCCCGCCTCTTTGATGTATTCAAAAGTATATATACTAAATTAAGAATCACATAAATTTATACATTACAATTAGCTGCAATTATGTCACTATTATATAACTACCTTTAGGTATACATTTCCATGCCTAAAAGGGGCCGAACGATGGCCGATTGGTTTGGGTGCTGGCCTTCGGAACCGGAGTTCGTGGGTTCGAATCCCACGTTGGCATGGATGTTCGTAGCCGTTCGGAATCGGCTTTAAGCTGTAGGTCCCGGTTTCATTGCAAAAAGTAGACCGTAGCCTTCCAAACCAAACCAAACTATGTCTAAAAGTGAAGGTAGAATTTCTACGTAAAATTATCAAAAAGAAGTATAAATAAAACTTACCTTTTGTTTATTATTTAAAACTGATTTAGTCTACAAGTTCTCTAATCTTATTCATTTTGTGAATGCGTTATAAGAAATAATAAAAAAGCAACAAATAAAAGTAGGTTTCTTCTCTTTAAACTGAGCAAAAATAACCAAATTCCTATTACTTTTTTTTTAATCGCATTTGGAACTTAGCGTAATGAAATACTAAGAGAAACTCAACAACAAATGAAACAAAATAATTTTCTCCATTCACTGTACAAACACAAATTATTAATCACGTGTCGTGCCCAGCTGATGTTAACTTACGCTGGACGCAATAAGGCAATTTGTCGCAACTTCACGAAGTACTATAATGCCCTTCCCATTCATTTTCGTGTTTACAACAGTTAATAGACAAACAATAAACTGCCCTTCCATTTGAAACTAAAGCCAGAATTGTCATAATTTGAGAATTTTCCCTACTGCGTGAAATCGCCTTTTTAGAGCTGAGGTGGGCAAAAGCCGGCCCGCGGGCCGGATCCGACCCTTTTGCTTATTTTATCCGGCCCGTTGAAAAATCCTGCATGCAATTTTTTAAATCTCTTATATGCGATTTTGTTCAAATCAATAGTATTTGTATGCGTAGTGTACATATAAATAACGAAAAATATATAAATAATAGAGAGAATTATAATTTGAACAGCTGTAACCATATCCCTACTTTAATGTATGCAACATATATACTTTCTTAAAGCGTGTGGTCGGCTTACTACATAGAATTGAACGTGCACTCCTCTTACTGTTCTAGGGTAGACAGACCGCAGCACGCGTACTGTTTATTTTAATTTAGCACTAGTCGCATACTCGTCATTTCTTTTGAGACTAATGTTTGTTATTTTGCAAATATAATAATAAATTGAAAAAGTGGACATTTTGTAGGTAAAGTTTTAAAACATTGGTTTTATTTTATTGTAATAAAATTATTGTAAAAAAATTTCTTGGGCAGGGAAAAAACTCCACCCAAAATATTTGCGTGTGCACAGCGTACACAGTATAGTCCTCCGGCCAGGGAGCCATTTTTAAAATTTCATTTTGGCCCTCGATTAAAAGTATTTGCCCACCCCTGACTGCGAGGCTAATGCAGGGACTTATGGTGCTATGATACAAAGAGGTTCATTAGAAGAAAATCTGTGTAAAGAGGCTACATTTACAACGAAATCTTACATTTAAGGGGCAGAATTTCGAAGACCATCATCGTACCGAGAAAATCTACCACACAATTTTGCTACCAGCATGTGGTTAAGATTTAAAATACTTATTCATAATACTTTTATTTTAACTGTAAAATTTTTCTACAGTTTCAAAGTTAAAAATGAACTGTAAAACCATCCAGATAAATTGAATCTATATTTAACATCTATAATGTCGTCCTACAACAAAATACCTTTAACCATAAATTTATTTATAATGTTACTGAAAGAGTTTTAAAACACTTTTGGGTGTAATTTAATTTCTGATAAATTATAAAATCAATGAAATTGAAGATCATAGAATGCATTACTTATTTTGATTTTAGATAAATTATAACGCATATGCAATTCAATGTCAGCTTGAAAGGCAAGTATTTCGAGTTAAAATGTGTTATTCTTTTTACCTAATTGTGTTGCGTTTTATTCCAAATAGTTTTTATAACTGGAAGCAATAGTATATAAAACTTATATAAATTTTAAAATTGAATCTAATTTTGGGACAGAAGACCTTAATCACTCAGACCGAAGTTCTGGGCTCAAAGTTGCTAGTATATGCGAGCATATCAGATAACTCTGAGCAGGTGTAAGGCGGCCTTGATGGCGTGGGCGCCTATCGGAAGGCTCCAAGATATATTTTTCTTTTAATAACATGCTAAAATTATTAAAACCGAATATGTAACTTAGATTCTTCGACAGAGTTGAAACTGTATTATGATAATCTAATTTTTGTCGCTATTTCGTAAGATTTACTTTAGTTCTTTAATTTTTATCTATTTTTATTTGGTATATTTCTTGGTTTTGAATTTTAATTTCGCCATTTTCTCCATTTTAATTTATTCCATTATTTAGAGTATCAGCGCAATCGTTTGCAATATCAAAACTGTTTAATTTCTTATTTATGTCAAGCTCTTGATATTTTAACTTTTATAGGTACTTCAGATTTCTTCAGATAATCTCGCCGAAAACGCGGGTACGTTTCTTCCTAGGATAAATCACCAACATCGGACTTTTATTTCTTTAGTTTATATTTCTTAAAGTTTATAAAAAGAATTCAGCTTAAATAAGGTATGATATTCATTTTATGAAAATAAGTTGGTTTGTTTTCTGAATTATTTCTGTTTTAGGCGTGTGATATCTGAGAAGTAATATAAATTTGGAAATAAATAAAACATTCACTTAGGGAGAGCTTTTATTATCCAGATCTAATACGGTATATATGATAGGAAAGATATTAAAAAACATTATATTTTTTCCAACGACCGTAGACTCTTAAAATTATTCTTATCCTTATCCTTCTGAGTTAATTCGAATGAAAATGTACTATGTCATTAGACGGATATTGCAGTAAAAGTGATTAAAAAAAAGAGGAATAATCATGAATCTATCTACAAAACAAAGTACAGAATACTTCGACGCAGATTAATTGTGACTAATTTTTATCCTACAATAAAAATAACTGATAAATTTAAAGAAAATAAAAAGCAAAATCATTGTTTCAAAATTATTATTAGTAATGATTGAATTGCAAGCCAAGAAAATAAATTTTATTAATTATAAAATGATCCATCTTTATATGTCTCAGCTGAAAAAGTGTAGGAGTTCTACATATAAATCGCGAATTGTTTTCGAGGTCGAATCGTTCCAAGAAAGTCATTTTACCGCATTAATAATAATAATGTATCGCTTAACACACTTCCTTTTCATGAACTCTCTCTTCAATAAGTGCTTTAAAGGAGATTCTTAAAATATCCAACTCTTATTTTGATACGATTCTGTCAGGGTCACATAAGAATTGTTATAGATTGGTGGCAGGGAAAAAAAAGTCGTTTGCAACGTTGATTTGTAGTTAAATTAAGTGGTAGCGGAAAGAGATGGGGGAAAAATGAGAAATGGAGAATATATAAATGCCCTTCCTCACTGTGGTCCACTGCAAACCATTACCATTGTGTGGAGAGGGTATGGTTTATCGAGGTCGGCGATGGTACACGATAAAATGGCCTTGCCACGGGATGGTTTCGGGAGTCGTTTTTCTCCAAACATCACAGACAACAAGATGCGCTATTAAAGTGTGCAGTAGACTATATGTAAGCATATGTTAGGCTATAATATGTTATTCAAGCCCATGAGTAGGTTGTATAGTAGATTTGACATATTAACCCGCAAAAAAATAGTGCAATTAGAAGTCAAAGTCCATCAACTAATTAAAACCACATGTCATCATGTATGGCAGAAATTTAAGACATACGTTTTTAAAGTAAACAGAAATATTTATTTTACAAGAATAAATACGTAAGTGAAAAAGTAAAATAATAAACATAACTAACAAATAAATCAAGAAAAATTTCACAGACGGGGCTCTTCTTTTCATAATAAAACCTAAAAAATAGTAATACACAGTACCTTAGGTATGCACACAGGTAGGATGTTAAATATCACGTCAGATCCTTGAGCTCCATTCGGGAACAAACCTAGATATATCAGTAATTAGCTCAAGCATTTTATATTGCTTAAACAGCGACCAGTTGAAGATAACTATTTCATATGGACTTTGTGCAAGGGAGAGGCAAGAAGAACTAAAAAGCCAATGCACCGATTTCTTCCTTGCCTATCTTTTTATATCACCTCCACCAGTTCGGAAGCCAGATACGCCCCACACTCTCTATAAGTGACGTAAAAGTTTCCGAAGTACTGATACACTATAGTTTGCATATCTAACAGCATCCACGACCTCGACTCATTTAGTGCCCAATGTGTGGATGCAACCCGTCGACTATTGTCCAAGGTCGCCATCAGAGCCAGTACTGCAGTGGGGAACAATTGATCGTAGTGTGGAAGAGGCATAAGAAGAGCGCGAAGATTTGTGTAACTTTATTTTCTGTTGGGACATAAAATATACTTTCCCTAATAATCATAGCAGTTGATGAGTTTAATTGTCCCATAAAAAAACCACAATAATTATTTTTTGGCTACTAGATCAAACTATAATAATTCCTACTTTTAGTTTGACTGTTTACACGTACTTGTACATTTTTCGATTTTTGTTTATAACTTCCTTGTAGCAGATTTCAACGGATAATACTAATTTTTACCATGTTTGAATTTATTTTGAATCGTTGCATCTCTACGTACGTACAAAGAAGCTTTAAACATACCTTATGGCCAACCTGAATTTGCTTACATCGGTACTGAAGTATTACACATACCTCAATAGCCATTTGTCTTAGGGCCGTTTACGCCAAAGTCATTTAACCGTGATTAACCCATGGTGCAAGCCAGTTGTGGGACACAATTCTCCGTTTAAATAGAGATTAATCGGGGTTGGCCGTTAAGCGGCATTGGTGAGACCGGCCGTATGAATGTTGAAATTTTATAAGTAAGACTGCTGTAGCATCTAGTTGGACCCCCCTATTTTTATCGCAATCTGCAATCTATATATCGAAATACCTCGATATAACAAGATATTACAACTGTCGGATGCCGCTCAATAGCTATTTAAGCTATTACCTTGAGAAACGAAACTAAATTTAAAGTATGAAGGGAATGTAAGTCTGATGGCGCATAGTACAACCCAAATAAAAATTTTGCATAATTTAATAGTCGAAGAAGGAAGTTGTGTCGATAATTTTACAACTGAATTTCGATCAGCGGCTGAAATTGATAAACGTTGAATTTCATTGCAATTTTAAGTCAATAATTCCTGTCTAAATATTCGCTATTGTGGAAACATTCTTAATGCGATTGTGTATTCCGTTTTATACATCAAGGTTGGTAAAAGTTATATTATTGGTAATAGGATAATATTACCAATAACATAAATAGTAGGTTCAAAATCGTAAAGGGACAAAGAAAATCGTCCTGCATTCAAAGCGGATCTTGGAGGAACGTGTGCGGAGATGTTACGTGGTACCACACTACGCCTACCAACGGATTTTATTCAGCCTGTGCACCCAAAAGAGGCTGAAAATCCTTCAATATTCATGCAGCAGTTGAGGAACATTGTGCATCAACTGCCACCAGTACCTACATCTTCTCACAACAGGACAATAAACTTTGTCCACCCTGCACTGCTTACGTGTACACACGTATTTGTAAGAAATATCACGGGTAAAGCTCTCCTCACTCGCTCATATGATAGTCCCTTCCAATTAATAAGGAGAACCCCTAAATGTTACGCTCTGTGGATTAATGGAAGGAACTTTGTAATCAGTGTTGATTGTCTTAAACCAGCCTTTATCTTCGCTAATCCAACACTGAGTTCCGGAAGTCCACGTCATGATTCATCATCACAACCAGATCTTCCAGTTCCAGTTGATGTTTCAACGTCATCAACAACAGTTCCTGCACATTTAGTCCTGGTCATCCGGAGTAGAATCCTAAAACTGGATGTCAACAACAGAACCTTAAAGATCTAACAGTTCCAATTTTTACCTGTTCCTATCGTCGCATCAAGGTTAACCCACGGTTTTTTTCCAGCTAGCCTCTCGTGCCTTTGTCACTTGGTTGGAGGGGGGTTGAGTGTACTGTGGTGATCACAAGACCCGGCACACAGTAGCACTTGTGCACTGTAGTACAAGATAAACTTCTGGTATATAGAAGCAATCACATCATGCCAACTCAAAATCATCATTTTTTATGTGTACAACTATCAGCAAATCCTGAACTAGAGGGCTTGGACCAGGAAGTTCAGTTGCCAACTCTTCCCGTAAAATCCCGTGAGAAAAAAAAAAAAAACAGTTCACGACTGGTTTTACTAGCAGTAGGTACGTAGTACCAGAGCAGTGAAAAATAAATTAAAAATTTATAAAAATGTATTTTTATTATTTTACATTATTTTTTCCCTTACCTGAGTTTCATTTTGCATCGTGTTTTTATTATTTATTGTCCACAACTTTTGCAATTATTGTTGATTGAGCTATTCGTTCTCCCTGACTTTACAAGATGGCGCCACTGAACGAGCTGGTAAAATTTTTCTTCCATTCTCATTTGTGTCTGAATTCTTGTTACTAAACTGTTTCCTTTGCGTCAAAATCGAGGTTTCGAGGTACAATCTTATTAACCTCCCAATTAGATTACTCGTTTTTACTCATAACTCTCATGTGAGAACGAACTGGTACCCCGCACTCCTTTTTAATCTTTTTTATTCGAAAATTGCTGCTAGTGTGCAAAATTTCATGTTTTACCTCTGTGCATTGATGTTCCAAATTATGTTTTGATGTTTTTCGTTTGGAAGTGGTGAATCTCACACTGTAATAGTTGGTACTCTGTATAAACCATTACCTTAACCTTGACCTTGTGTTACACCAGTATGGAAGCACAGTTTTTAGATCCTGCGAATACGGTATGCATCGTACCCGATTAATTCAAAAATTCTCAAGTCAAAAAACAATATATCAAGTCAAAAAACAATATATTTTGAAATTGATAGTTCTAAAAAATTCCGTCATCCTTTTCGGAATGACCTATATTTGGGTCTCCCAATTTCTACAGAAAACAATTTTTTAAAAGTAACCTCTCTTAAATGTAAGATATTTTGAAATAATGAATACTATTAGATTTCGTTGATTATTTTCTAATAATATTTGAATAGCAAAGGTCGGATAAAATTAGTAAAGCGTCACGATTGCGCTTTGTTGCGTCACCGCATTAACCTTCGTCGGAACATAGGTAGCGCTTTTTCGAACCATAATGGCGAACAAATACTTCGGCGATCCACCTAGTTCTGCCAGTTCAGACAGGTATGGCCATTTGTAGGCTGTGGAGTAAAGTGTATTATTGAGCATACATTTAAAACATAAGTGTATTCTGCTTCTTACCCTCCCTCAATATACGTGATTGTGATCCTGGGATTTGATTGGCTAGAGTTCAAGCGGTGTGTGTATCCCACGTTGTGTGGATGCAATTTGTTTCAATCTTCAAAGAAAAATGAAAGTAATGTAAGTACGCCTGAATGTTTGACCGCTCTTGAAATGGAGCAGTTTTCATTCCTTTTAAACACTTCTTCACCGATTCATTTTTTGATGGCAATCTCTATCTATATCATGACTGTCTGGATTACGTTTAACAAAGACTTTTGTTTATTTATATTTTTTGCGGTTAATGAAATTGCGTTAGATTTTTAAAATCTTGTATTTCACTGTAAATTCTTCTGCATGTCTCTCCTCACGGTTCATCTTTTTTAGTTTTATTAAGAAACACGTGTGAGCAGCAGCATGTGGTGCTTCAATTTTTTCCTCTGTTTCTTCACTTGTATATTTCTTCTTTCCCAGCTTACTTTGATTTTGCACACATTTAAAACTAAATGGAAAAATAGTTTGGTTTTGATCCGCTTTCTTACATTTTTGGTCTTTTTATTATTTTCCCCCCATTATCTTGTGTATACCTTATGGGGTAGTTTACTTCTAAACTGAAATGGAATTTATAATAAATTTGAATCGAAATAATATTTTATATGGAGAATAATGTATTGTATTTAAAATAAGTCAACAAATTTTGCTTTCTAAGCTTTATTTTCATTATGCTTTTATGAGTCTTGATCTATTCTTCTTAAGTGATATTTACTTTTTTTCTTATTTCCTCCTATTCTCTTACATATAGGTATGTGTATTTTAATTTTGATACATAATTTATAGTACTGCTTATAGATCATAAAAATTGGAAGGAAATCTTTTAATATTTTAAAATTAGAATTAACCTAAACTCCTGTGTGTTATTAATGGTATATTTATTTTTATGATTCATAAAGATTAAACATAAATAAGAAAAATTAGTATTTCTCATTGCTAAAAAGCAATGAGACATTTGACAGCAAGTTTTTTCTTGTGTAATAGTTATTCTTAGGTTTAACAGTCCATTTTATTTACTCTATACATTGTCAAAAAGCAGTGATATTAAATATTGGTGGATGCAATGAATATTTGGTCCTTTTTCTGAATATTCGGTTTAAGATAAACTAAGAATATTGCATTTTACTGCATTATTAAAAATCTAACAATTGAAGATGTATAATACATTAGTTGTACAAAATAAAGTTTTTGATTTTATCATGTATATTTAAACGAGCATTGGAACCTTTCACATTAAAATGTGAATATACTCAGATTACTAAATAGTATGAATACTGTATGAAACAGCAATTAAAATTTCTTCCCTTGTTTTCTAAAATAGGAAGTAAATGTGTATTGTCATATAATGATATGTCAAGTTAAATTTTTTGTTAATATTTAATTTTTAATTTGAAGATAATTTAAATTACAGTCCAAATGAAACTTTTTAGGTATTCATCTAAATCACTATTTGTTGCATCTCTAGTATTTTTGTAATAAAGAGATTCAACTAAATCACTATTTGTTGCATCTCTAGTACTTTTGTAATAAAGAGATATTAGCTTTATTTTGAATGTAGTGTGAATTATTGAAGATTTTTCTAACTGAATTTAATTTCAAGTGGTGGTAGTGGTGATGAGTTAAACTTTGAAGATGTTGCTGATGAAGAAATTCCAACTTCATCTCCAAAGTCTCCAGGTTTCTCCCCTCACACAGCTCTTTGTTCTCCTCACCGAGCAAAGAAGAGAGAGCGAACATGGTCGTCATCAAAATCTAATGGCTCAAGGGAGCCTGTTCTTCGAACAAGACAAAGAACAATTTATACAGCTGGTCGGCCACCTTGGTATGATACCCATGGCCAACTTGTGGAACCCTTTGTTATAGGTAAATAAAATCTTTTCTATTTATGATAAAAACAGTACATATTTGAAGGGTTGGCATGATTTACATGGTTTCCACGCACCTGGAAAGTCAGGGAAAATCATGGATTTAGACAATGGATTAATTTTGTCATGTAAAGTCTTGATTTTTCAAGTAAAATGAGTGAAAGTCATAGATCCGCTAAACTACCGATTAAATAAAAATGCATTGAATTGTTTAATTCTATTTTTACTTGTCATTTGGCTGAAGTTACTGATTTTGGTATTTATGTGTTATCTTACTGACCATATTGCTAAGTAAAATTTGTTCACCAAGGAAACTCAAAGCAAGAAAGCTTAATGGGTGGGTAAATGTGTATTATTCTGGTTTTTTCTTAAATTGTAGATTAAAATTTTATTAATATAATAATTATTTTTTAATAAAAATTAGTTAAGACTTTTGCACAAAATATAAGTTTATCTCTAGGGATATTGTATATAAACATTATAGGGTTATATTTGGCTATTATTTATGGTCACCTGGATAATACCAAAGTACCCTGAATTCAAATTGGAAACATTTTGATTGAAAAATTGCTATATGATTAAACTCAGGTATGTAGATACAACAATTTATTTTTATGTATGTGAGTTTATTAAAACTTATAAAGTTTATAATTTTTTTTATGATAAAATTCCTGTAATTTTTCTAAAAGCATATATTTTATTTGTATGTACATCAGAAGTTTTATTCATATATATTTTAACGAAAGCTTTTTAAAGTCATGGAAAATGATCCGCTAAATCAGGGAAAGTCATGGGTTTGAAAAATTTTATTTTGGCATATACCCTGGATTTAAATCAGTTGATTAAAAAAAAAAAAAATCATTTGATTTATATCATTTTTTTTCATTTCTTTTAAAACCTATATTCCTAAGACAGGAGAATTGGGAATTAGTCAGCCCAGAAATACCAATAAGTAAATAAGTATAAATATCTTTCCAAGAATTTAGGGATGGGGTTATCAGAAAGTATGTAGTAGGGGTAGATAGAATGACTGATTATGACTGGTGGAATTTATTTTATGTAATGGGAGGTAAAGAGAGTATTACAGTACTTGAAATCCAGTTTATCTACCAAATAACAACAGCTGTGGCTTCATCTGCTAGAATAGAAAGACAGTTTCCTTCTTTTGGTATTGTTCATTCTTGCCTTTGTAACAAATTAGGAGTGGATAAAGCATTGAAACTAGTGTTTTTATTGAAACAGTTAAATCCATAATTCGGTGCTTAAAAAATATTGAAATAATTGTGATATTTTGTTTTTTAAATAAATAGTTTGCATTAAATGAATATTTAATTTGTTCTTTAAATTTATATCTTATTAATTTTTTACTATACAATTTCAAAATAATAGAATGTATTTAGATTAAAATTTATATATTTAATTTTAGGTAATCAGCGTGTAGAATATACTACATAGATAAGATGTTACTTCTTATAACAAACTCTTCTATGTATATTGCAAAAAATATAAAGACACAACAATAATTAAAATTAGAATTCAGAAAAAAATCAAATCTGATTTTTTTTTTTGATTTAAAAAAAAAAATCATGATTTTTTTTCCAGCTCTACTTATTTGTATGGGGGTTCAGTTATTTCGTACAGACCTATCAACTCTTCAGGTTTAACCCAGTAATACTAGATTTTTGATCATTTTCAAGACAAATATACTGATTACCTGATTTTTTTAGGTAAGATACACTTTCCATTTGTACCCATTTTTGTGACAGCAAAACAAAATTTTTCTTTGGCTCTGTCAAATTGGGGCAAACAGTACCTGCAGTCTGCAACAAGAAATCCCTAGTGCAATACTTGAAGAAAGATGTGTTGATATCCATGATTGGACAAATAAACAGTGATGGATATTTTAAATATAACTGACCCTCAGATTTCATATTATAAATTTTAACGAATCTACATAGTAATGCAAAGTTACCATTTTCTGGGGCAAATGCACAGATCAGCAGATTTTTGAAGGAGAAAATATTAAACTCTTATGTCCACCTGTTTTGTGACAACAAAATGAAATTTTTCTTTGACTCAACAAGATACAACAAGAGATACCAACCTCAATTTTTGTAGAAGAATGTGTCAATATGTAGTAGCATTTAATAAATGAAGAACAGTTATGGATATTTTAAATATAGGAAACTCTCAAATTTCATTTTGTAAATTTTAAGAATTTCACATAGTAATGCAAAGTGTGGATGAAGTTTTAGCTCTGTCACAAAAATAACCACTCATATTTGTTTATCATAAGAAATAAAACAAATCTTATTGAATTGCAAATTGAGGCAACAGGAATCATGGATTCGAACAAACATTTGATTCTAATTTAATTAAGAAAGCAAAATTCGTAAATGTAGTACAAAAGAAAAATTTTAAATACTCTAAATACATAATATTGCCTTTAAATAACTTTTGTTTAATAATTATTCCTTGATTTTAGTACGTTTGTATTTTGATTTCTTGATATGGTACAAAATTAACCATATATAGAAATTGAATATTATATATGGCTTTCTTTCAAAAAGTTCTTTGAAAATTAATATGGTGTGAGCTTGTTGCATTAATTGATAAAGTTATTACAGGATTTTTGACTTTTGGAGGTTGGCAGGTCTGTTTGTATCATTAGAGTTAAAGTGGTCTTTGTCTAATGATATACATGTTTGCACTCTTATTAGATGGGTTTACTTTTTAGCTGTTATTAATTGGGAGTATCATGTATAATTATTTCTTCATTTTGATGTTTACTGTGTTACTTGAAAATGTTGTAGGTCATAAAACTGGGTGACCTCTTTTTTTTTTTTTTTTAAGAGTTCAGTTACAGAAAGTCTTAATTCAGTGAAACAATGAAAAAAATTGCTAAAACATTCTACAAATTTGAATAATTGTTGTATATCAATTGTATTTAGTGTAATTGATACCAGTCATGTGCCAAACTGGGCCCATATGGGCATGAGGCCCTCCAGGCAGTGTAATTGATACCAGACTAGTCATGCAGAAGGAAAACGGTTAAATCATTATTACAAAACTAATATTTTTATTTTAATTATAAATTATTTTCTTTAATTTTGATCATTATTATGGTATATTTTGAGACAGTAGTACTCATATTAAAATAACTTTTGAATCCCTTTTCATTTAATCGGGTGAATTTGAAGTAATTATGGAATATCATACACCAAATTTTCACGCCTTTTCATAATTTTGTTTATAAGTCAGTTTCATTAACTCATTTTACTTCTTGTTAATTTCATGACCGGCAATTTTATATATTAATTTTTCTTTAACTTTGAAGGAGTTGTTAGAGATTTAAACTCCTGGATATGTTTTTGAAGATTTTATGAAGATTAAATGTTTTTACAAAGATAAAATTTGTTTAATTAAAACTTTCTGTGTTAAGGTATATGTGGAGGTAGTGCCTCTGGTAAAACTACTGTTGCTAGAAAAGTAATTGAAGCATTAGACGTACCCTGGGTTACTCTTCTAAGCATGGACTCATTTTACAAAGTAAGGCAACAATTTATTCTGTGAATGTAAAAGCAGGGAAATCATTAGTTGTGTTTTCAATTTATAGGGATTTTTTTTCTTTTCTTTAGGTGCTTGACGAAAAGAACCATAAATTAGCCAAACAGAATGAATACAATTTTGACCATCCCGATGCCTTTGATTTTGATCTGTTAATAGAAACTCTAAGAAAGCTGAAAGAAGGCAAGAGTGTTGATGTTCCCATTTATAATTTTGTTACACATTCCAGAGAAAAGAGAATGGTTGGTAGTATTGCTTTTCTGTATTTAATAACTCTTCTTATAGTTTGTAAATCAGTTTAACACTAGAAAATGTTAATACATTGTAAAATATTTAAGAAAGCATACAGTCATTTCATAATAGAAAACCTTCAAAAGAGTAACTTTGAAGTAGCTCATCTAATTTAAAATGGAAGGTAAATAAGCAACCTGATGATGACTAACCTTAAAAAAAAAATGAAAGTTCATTGGATAAGGTATATCCGTTTTAAGCAGTAGATTAGTTTTATTCCAAGTCAAACAAATTCTTCTTCCATGGCCAGATGAATCTCTCATCAACTCTGCACATAATTTTACTTTTGCTGGCTCTGATGCACTCACTGATACTGTATAGCAGGGGTGGTCAAACTTTTGGGATCTGTGGTCTACTCAAACATTTAAAAAATTGAAGGTGGTCTACCAATGGTAAAGCTAAATTAACATAACGTATATGTTTATATATTTATTTTCAATAACAAAAAAAAAAAAAAAAATGATAAATTATCTAATTTTTCTAAAAAAACTTAGTATTTACAAAATAAAAATTTACTGACAAAAATAATCAAAGTATTCATATATCAAAAATTGACCATCCTATTCATTTCATTTAGTTGATATTTGGCACTGTATATCTGCGACAAGTTTATCATATTGTGGCAGGCACAATCTTATTGCAATGCGTAAACATAAAATTAAATGTTCAAAGCGTTAACTGTAGTAAATTTTTATTTTAAATAATTCATTAATTCTATGTCATAAGTCATAAATTAAATTGTTAATATCTGAGGTCATTATCGGGATGGTTGCAGGGACTACCTAAAATGTCTTTGCGGTTGACTAGTTGATGTCTTGGTCACACCTGCTGTATAGTATGGTATGCAGACTGTCAACTCTCTGAGTTAAACCTGGCAATATTAAATGTTTGACCATTTTCCAGGTTACCTGGGTAATGTATTAATTTCTGAATCTTTGGGGGAAAAAAACAGTAAACTTTCTGTTTGCACTTGTTTTTGTGACAGTTACATAAAATCTTTCTTTAGCTCTGCTAAGTTGGGGATAATGGTGGGAATGCTATCTGACTGCACTCAGTATTTCAGTTTACAACAAGAAATCTCTACTGCAATTCTTAAAGAAAGATGTGTTAATGCTCATTGGCCTTTGATTGGGTAAATTAAGAATAATAGTCATTGTAAGCATAAGAAACTTTCAGATTTCAGGTTATTTATTTTAAAAATTCCAAATGGTAATTTAAAGTATGAATGAAATTTTAGCTATGGCAAAAAGAAAAAAAAGTGACAGTATTTTTCACTAATAACAGATAAAACAATTGAAAACATGTTGATTTGTAAATCAAAGCAACAGGGACTGTGTTTAAAAAAAGCATTTGATTGTAATTTTTAAAGAAAATGAAATCTGCAACAGTAAATGTAGTACAAAAGAAGCAATTATAAATATTTTAAATAGGTAATATTGTTATTAAGTAACTTTTCTTCATTTGATGTGATTCGTATTGCCATTTTCTATGTTTAATAGCTTTTCATTGATTTTTTAATTTTTTTTTTGTATTATGATTTTGAGATATGGTACAGAATTAACCATATATAAAAGTTGAATATTATGTAATTTTTCTTTCTTAAATACAATTTTTTTATTAGTAGTGTATAAGTTGTAACAATGATAAACATATTTCTGGTTTTTGAACTTTTTGGGGTTGGCAGATCTTGGTATGAAAAGTGTTTGGTTAACTAAACACTTTTAATACCAAGGGATTTTTGGATTGGCAACAGAAAAATAAAGCTTGTCTGCAAACATTAAGTTTGAACTTTTATTTTAAACATGCGGTTTATGTACTCATAATAACTTATTCATGGCTATATATTTGACATTAATGTTTTAGGTATAACTAGAAATCTATTTGCTGTTTGTGTTTGGTTGATTTTTACTAAAATGATCCTTTTCTTTTTTAAATCTAAAGAAAACAATGTATGGAGCAAATGTCATTATATTTGAAGGAATACTCATATTTGCGCACAAGCAGTTAATAGAGGTATGTATAAGATAGTTTGATATCTTTAGATTCATCTGTAATGTATGGTTTTGGTTTAAATTTCATTATTTTTGCAGTAAATGATAATAAGCATTGAATAAAAAGTTTTTTGCAATTACCTAAAAAATAACTGTTTTGGGTATGATGTTCCAATCTGGTATAGTAACCCTTTAGCAAGCACAAAGCCTGCATGATTGGTGACACCCTGTCAATTAGTCTGTAGTGCAGGGGTTCTTAATCCCATGATCATGAAGCTATTTTTGTGCACCTGTGACTGTTCGCTGTATACTATATCAATATCATCCCTGGTCAACTCGTGGCTTGCCAACAATTTTTCATTATTGAGCCAGTGCCTTCATTTTTCATAAACCCTTTCAATCCTCAAATTAACATTTCCAAAGTCGCAAATTCCATGGGGAAAATTATCCAGGAAGAATAATCCTCAATTAAAAAGATGAGATTTTAAATATTCAGACTGATATTGTATTCAAATCATGCAGACTTAATGAAAATATTTGGAATCTAACCGATAATAAAAAATATCCCCTTTTGACAAAAGTTTACAAAGCTTTACTAATTAAAATCCTGTTTCAGTTCTACATATGTTTTCAGCAATGAACACAATTAAATCAACAGTCAGATCTTGACTGAATGATAGCAATCTTGAAGATGCTGTCAGATTGGGAATATCATCTTATATGCCTGACTTTGAAAAATTTGTGGATCAGATGCAATGCCAAAAATCACATTAGATCTAACTATTTTAAATTTTTTGCTACCTTTTTTGTGTAGGACATTGTTTATATTAGGCTTATGATTGTAATAAAATAAAAAAAATATTGAGTCATTACTCTTTTTTTTTTTATTTTTTTAACTGTGCCCAACTACTACTTTCTGTTTATTAGATGTGCTCAGATGGGGAATAAGGTAAGCCCCTGCTATAGAGAAAGAGGTTAATTGAACCAAAAAATAAAATGGCTTATCTATTGCTTATTCTTTTTTTAACTGAAAGTAATCTAATAAAGCTTATTAATAAGCAATTAGAAATCTAAACATTACTGTATCCTAAACTTGAGATGTAATAATATTTGACATTTTCTAACATGCCATTTTTTCAGTATAACCAGTTTTGAACAAGCTGTTGTATTTGTTAATTGTTTAGATGTTTTAATGTACCCTTCAGGGTTGGGTTTTTGATATGACATGTGTTTTAATCAGAATTGTCAAAAACCCAAAATTTAATGTATGTTAGTTAAAAACTATACAATACAATCGGAAGTAATTAATTTCAATTGTATTCTACATTATTAAAGTATTATATGACAAAAAATCATCAATTACTTTTAATTGTACCACTAAGTATTAATTAGATTATAAACATAGAATGGAATTAATAGTACATCTCAAAGTACAATTAAAGTAATTAAAATTCTTTTAATTTTACAAACAGGTCTTTCTACTTATTGATAACAAGAATAATTAAACTTGTATTTGTGTGTAATGCCATAATCAGGGTGGAGAAATAAATGTTTAGTACTATTAAATATTTTGATCTAACTTTAAAACCAGTTAAAATTTTATTCTTTTTTCAGAGAAATTATTAGGAAAAATCATCCATCAACATAAAGATAAACTTACTAAACGTATAATCTTTTAGTATTCAAAATATAAATTACTATATAATATTCAATAACACATAACAATTTTAAATATTTATGAATATTTGTTGTTGCTAATCTCCAAGTCCATCCACTGCTAGATGAGATCTGTAAGTTTATTCACCTTCAGATTTATGAATATTTAACTAATTTAGAAGTTTTGAATGTATATGATTATAAATAAACATGAGAATTTAAAAAAAAATAATAAAGCATATTTCTAAGCTATATACTGATAATAATACATACTGATTTGTGTATAGTAAATAATAAATTGTATTTAATTTGTAATAAAATAATTTAATACTTAAAAAGTAAATTCTTCATAGTAAAATAGTACTCTGTAAAAAATGTATAGTTAATTAACCATAACTAACATAACAGTGAATGGCATGCTGTTATCTAATTTTATTGCTATAGTAGACAGCAAGTAACACAATCTTTACAAGGTTTTTGATGTTTTTGACATTTTTGACAAGCAGGTTTTTGACTGGTTAGACCAAACCATGGTTAAAACTGGATAAAACTTTCCTATATCAAAATCCTAACAACCCTTGTTTTCTTTTAGTTAAATACCTATAATAAAGCTCATTGACTTTCTCTAGATGATGGACATGAAAGTATATATTGAAACTGATTCTGACATCCGCCTTGCTCGGAGGTTAAAAAGAGATATTATGGCTCGAGGCCGAGATTTAGAAGGAGTTTTGAAACAGTATGAAAGATTTGTAAAGCCTGCTTTTGATTATTATATTGCTCCCACTGTTGTCCATGCTGATCTCATAGTGCCCAGAGGTTGGTACACATTTTGTTTTGGTTGAAATCTTAAGTTAGGGTCCTGTGCTGCAAAATTTTCTAAAGCTTTTTCACTGCAAGATACTTGGACCATTTCATTTTGCAATGCACTGAAATGAATGTTCATTGGCTGTTAAGGGATTGACCTTCTTTTTAACTTGTCCCTAGATATATGAAAGACTTGGAAAATGCTCTAAAGACACATTGGTTTTTGAAGTGGAATCTAGTTTGCAGCCAAGCATGTAATTAGATATGGATGACTGCAATTATGCCCTTCAGTGGCTTGAATGTGTCATGGCTTTCTACACAAACCTCTGTATTTTTTTTAAAAATTATTATCAGAATTGTAAATAAGGAAGGTGGTTTAGTGATACAATTTTAATATTCTTATTAAATTTATTAATTTTTTTAATTTAATAAGAATTTTAATTTGTAACAGGTAAAAACTTTTTTTTACCTGTTACAAATTAAAATTGTAAAAAATTAAAAGTAGGGGAGACCGGGTCACCTTGGGTCACTTTTCAGTTAAACATTTTTATGAATTTTTTTTTAAAGCTAATTGAAAAAAATAAGTATGTATGCATATATTGTCATCATATCTGCTTCTTATAAACATTAAATCTACTTAATATCTCATTTAGTTAAAGAGTAATAAAAGAAATAAAATACCTTTCCAATGTCCCAACCTGCCCCACTGTATGGGGTAAGTTGGGACACTAAACAACAAATACAAAATACTGTTAAAATTATTTTGATTAACTGTTATAAAAGAGAAATAGCTGAAAATTGTTCAAGTTAATACATTTTTTAACAAATCTTATATTTGCTGCTGATTCAAGCATATTAGCATTTACAGCAGAATACTTTGTTTTTCTTGTTCTCATCATTTTTTTTTTCTGAAAAAAAAAGATTAATAAATTAATATTTTGACATGTTAAATCAATTAAAAATTAGGCACTAGAATATTAATTATTTTGCTTGAATTGATATTTGTTTACACTTTTTAAAATGTCCCAAGGTGTCCCATTTATGTGTGTCCCAACCTGCCCCATTTTACATAGTATCTTTTGGTAACTATTATATAGTTAGGTTTAACAATATAGTTTATTTATTAGCATAGAAATAATAATAAATGAATTTTTTTTCATAACAATACTTTTTTAAAAATATTTAATTAAAAAAAAATTACTTTTTAGAATGGACATTGATGTAATTTTGGGTTATTCAAAACAAAGGAAATGAAATTGTTCCTTACCCATAAGTACTATCTTCATTAAAATTCTTTGAGAAGTGAAGAGTAATATCATATATCAATACACATGAGCACTTATTCCTGGCTGCAAATTAAAGACTGAAAATAAAGGTGTCCCAAGGTGCCCCACTCTCCCCTATGTAAAACTGCTTAGAATACAGTAACAAAACATATTAAAAACCTCAATGCAGTTTTTGAAAATTCAGTAAATACATAAAATATAGATTTAAAAAAAACTATGGGCAGAGTAAACATTATAAATAATATAACTCTTTAATTTTGCCAATGTATTCTCTTTTGCACATTTCTGACATTGTCAGAAAGAAAGCTGCAAACATTAACATTCAATTTTTCTTGATATTTCCAAGATAAATTTCTTTGTCACAGAACATAAGAAATCTGCAGTGTGATAATGTTCTGAAATATTAATAGTTCAAGCATCCATAATTAATTTCAGTTCTGATTTCATTGCTTTTAAAATGCCAATCAATTCATTATTCCAGATTTTAAAAAAAATTTGTAATTAATTTGTTGTTAATAACTATCAACTAAACTTTGCATTCTTAAAGAAAAAAAATGTAAAAAATAATATTAATTGTTATTTTAAAATGTGCTAAGGCTTAAGTGATGCTTCTAAATATTAGATTTTTCACACGTTTATATGATTTTAACTGTGTTTTAGGAGGTGAAAATGACATTGCTATTTCCCTCATTGTTCAACATGTGCATACACAATTGCAACTAGTAAGTAATATATATATATAAATATACATTTTTTTATATATATGTAAACTGTTTAAAGTGTGGTTTTTTCATGTATAACAATTTTGAAGTGACCTCTTTTAATTATGAAGTGTTAACTCTTGTTTAAATATAATAAAAGTGATATATGAACATTTAAAAGTTAACTTAAGGCAAAAATGATAAAAGCCAAGCTGTATTATATTTTAATACTGTAGAGTCTTCCACATAAAATTGAACCTCTAAAATTTCTTATATATTAGCATTTTGGATCTCCCTAAATCTGAGTAGGATTTTTTAAATGAGTATTAGGCTAGAGGGATTTTGAAGAATTCATGTCTGATTAAAATTCAGGGAACCAAAATTATGACCCTTGTTTAAATTTTCTCTTTTCAATGATTCAAAAGTACAGTTATTGCCTAACTGTTTAGAGACATTCTTATATTTAGAATAGACAGGAAAGTTAAGAACATCTACACTTATTCGAGTTTAGAAAAAAAATCTTCACTCACACTAGTTATCAAAAAATTTTCAACTTGTGCAATTAATTTAGATCTCTTCACTTTATGACAGTGTTCTGTTCTGGTAGCTCGGGGTTAAGCAAATTTGATAGGTAAGCGAAGAAAATATTAGTTTGGTTTTGAGTGCTGCAGTCTATTTTTATGACTAATGAGACCAGTACAAACTGCTTAAAGATAGTTCTAAGTAACTAAATATATTCATGCCATCAGTAGGATTCAAACCCACTAATTCTGGTATCAAAGAGTAGCACCTTATCCATTCAGCCATCTTTTGGCTCAGAAATATGTGTTATAAAGAATTAAAAATTATGCTAGAAACTAAATTTGTTCATTAAAAAATCCATATTCACATATCTTTCATTTATTTGATTATCTGGAGATTATAACAATGAAACTAAAGTTATACTGTGAAATCCAGAAGTCATTTAAAAAATCTCACATTGTTGTCTTTGTAATCTTCCTCTATGCTTGTTTAAAAGTTGACTCATTTTATGTTCAACTTTATAAGGAATTGCGGGTCAAAACTCAATGGTCGAAGTTGATATGTTGTAAAGTGAGGAAAACCTGTAATCATGCATAATTTCGTGTGTGTATATAAAATCTGTATTAACTTTTGGACCACTTCAGAATACATAATAAAAGATTTGTTGGATTTTTCTCTTTTTAGTAGCATCCACGTAATGTTTAAGGGTATTTGCACTGTTACTGTTTAAAGTTCCTTGCTATGACACATTTATGGGGGGAGATAAACAAGAATGTTAACAAAGAAAAATATTAATTGTACTCAGTACCAAGTTAGTTTGTACAGACAGTGACTGGAAAGATTCCATTCTCCCTAAAATTAGATGTACTTCTAAATATATAAAAGTACTTCATTTATTATAGACATCTAAATGTATATATTTGTTCATAAATTTTAAAGCATTTTATTTTTACGAACCATTTACTTGATTGTGGGGCAACTGTGTAAATTAGCAGATTTTTAGAGAGGAAAATATTAAGCTTTCCATTGAAGCCCGCTTTCCTGACAATAAAATGAAATTTTTCTTTGGCTTAACAAAATGCAACAATAGATCTCAACTGCAATTTTTGAAAAAGAATGTGTCAGTTCCTAGGGGAATTTAACAAATAAGGAATAGTAATGGGTATTTTAAATGTAAGAAATTCTTGGATTTCATGTTGTTAATTTTAACAATTCCACATAGTAATGCAGAGAATGGACTAATTTTTAGCTATGTCATAAAAATAGCCGAACATTTTCATTCATCAGTAACAAATAATACAACTGAAAAATTGGTGGTTTGCAAATCATGACAACAGGAACCATGTTTTGAACAAACATTTGATTTTATTCTTTTAAAGAAAGAAAAAAAAATTGCAATAGTTACAAGGGTGATTGTGCTCTGGGCTACCACAGAATTCTGGGTTTTTTCAGTTTTTTCTGAGTTTGGAAATAGTTCTCCTTGGTTGTGACAGATTTTTTTTTTCTTCGCTAAAGAATAATTCTGTTATTTTTCTTATATTTATTCTGAATTGTTTTTTATTTTTCCATTGTTTTAAGAATAGTTTTAATTTTTAAAAGCGAAACTCACCAAATTAATGAAAGAAGATATATTTTAAAATACTTATTTGTAGTATTGAGATATTGTAACAGATGATTGTAAAGTTTTGTAGCTTAGCAATTTGTACATGACTGTAACACTTATTTTTCATTTTCTTTTAGAGAGGCCTAAAATTAAGGTAAGTTTACATGCTTCTTCTAAGTAAGTGTTAGCATGACATATTAAGTAGTAGTTTCGTGGTGTTTCTTGTTTCCTTTTCCTATTCTCTCCCTTTTTAAAATCGGGATTTTTTTGTTTTTTGTTGTTCAAAACGGATTATTGGTGAATTGTTTCCCTCACAATTTTTTCGCTGAGTGACAGCCCATCAGGTGAAGCTTACATTTCAGTGTCATACTGAGTCCTAATATTGGCATAGATATTTGTGGTGTTTTAAATGGGCTTGAATTGTTTTGGTCTTATTGGTTGTAGGGCTATTGCACTTTCAATCAACAGACAGGTTATATTAATGTGACATCACTTAGTGCAAGAGCACTTTTGTTCTATTTGTATTATTAACCCTTTCGCGACTGAAAGCGCAAACTCATGCTTTTCTCTGAGGCTGGCAGTCACTTTCGCGAGTGAGTATCCTGGGCTGGAGGGTTTTTTGCTATTAAGCCTAAATGCATGAAATTAACGAAGTAGCAACGCGTTATTTAATAATGCTGTGTAAAGTATTTAAACTGAATGGGATTTATATATGTTTATAGATACTTTATTTACTTAAGCTATTTGTTATTTAAATATATATTTTACACTTTACTTTTTTTTCATTTTTTACTTAGTATTTAATGACTTTTAACATTGCAAAACTGAATACTATGTTATTTAAACTTTTTTTGTATGAAAAATTTTAAAAACAGGGATCTACAAACAATCCTACATTACAGTCCTTGCCCTCATAGTAACTCATTTGCCGTTTTGGAGGATTTTTCCAGAATGGGATAAAACGAAGCATCGTCATCATGTTTGTCAGAAATGTCCTCCACATCATTAGAATCACTAGATCCATTATGGACATAAAGAACAATCAGAATATATTATAGTGTCACTATTACTAATATCCTAATCTGTTTCAGAATCAAACTCTGAAATATTTCGCGTCATTTCAGCTATTTTAAGCTCAGATAAACACTTTCGACCCTTTGAAATTCTAACAATAAAAATAGAAAAAAATATTAAGTCTGTCAGATCTAATTCTGTACTAAAAACTGGACTGGAAACCGAAATACACAATGCTTTAGCAAAAACAAAATTCCCCTGCTTACATAAACAAACACCATGTGGAAATTTAAAGAGCCGTCATAAAACATGTCAATCGGAAACATTCCTTTATCCTCATGTTTATATAATCAAAAACCACTTGTATGTGTATCATACTACTCTCCTATTGAGTACAAGGTCAAATCTACATGTATCTAAATCCATTTGGACATACAATGCCATCTTGTGACAAAACTTATAGTTTTTAAAATGTTCCACAACACTGGCACACATATGTGACGGTCAGGAGTGAACGAGAAAACGCTCTGGCACGCCAGTGTGTCGGCCGGGAAGTGAGTGTTTCTTGCTGGCACGTATTTGTAGCACGTATTTGTAGGCACGAAAGGGTTAATGGCCAATATGTGTTACCAATTTGATTATTTAATTCCCAAGTATGTTCCTTTCATACTAAGTTGGTAGAAAAAGGAGAGGATTTAAAGTCCAATTTTGCTATTAATGTAAATAATTCTAATTTTGATTAAATGCTATGCTATATTAAAAAAATAATGCATCTTAAGATTTAAAGAAATTTGATGTAGAAAAAATAGTCTCTTATCTTAATGGGTTGGTGTTTTCCTGTAATCCAAGTTGTTATAGCTTTGTCTAATTCTTAAAAATTCCTTTTATCCCCCTCTTCCTAATTGCTTTGAATGATACCACAAAACTTAATGCTTTAAGTTTAATAAAATGAAAATGTTAAAGTGTCAGCAACAAAAGAAAATATTCTCATTTTACTCAACAGTCTTAAGTATATGGGTTTGAGGCAAAAGGTTAGAATTTAGTTGCTTTTGTTTTTGTTTAAACATTTTCTTCTGTCTGCAAAATCATTCCTAACTCTTGCTGTTTGATTCATATCTTGGAAATTAGTGTAAATTATAACGATGTATCAAATTATTAGTCACTTTATAGTAAAATGATTTTTAATACATTTTTGTTTCCTATTGAAATATAGTAAATTTATATATTATTCCTTGCCAAAGTAGATAAATAACACAATATACAATTATCATAGGTGCTAATGCTTCCAATATACTCAGAAGTTTTCCGATTTTTCGATATGTTTCCAATATTCTGATTGGAAAACTAATTCTTCTAATTTTCAGCGAAATAGTCTAAAATCCCTAAAAATTTCCATTTTCGTTTTATTCTGCCCTCTGTCGATAATTCTGTATTCCAGCTAGAAGTAAAATGCAAATGTTCAGCCAAATTTTAAAAAAAATATCAAAACTGATTTTAGAGAATCTAATAAAACATAAGAACAGTTATTGAGAAATGCAGTAAATGTTTGAAATGTTATGAAAATAAATTTGACAAACAGTTTTTGAAAATAGCAAAATCTTGTAATTTGGAAATGCTAAGGTGTAATATGTTTGTTTTATATATTGGATAAACAGTATTACAATTTTTCACTTTTTTAATTATGTCTTATGTATACACTTCTAAAAAATGTTATTTCAATAAACAGCATTTTTTTCTTTTTTTACTTTTAAAGCATTTGTGATTACTGAATTTATATCTTTCATAGATTAAATAAACCTTGCCATTTTTCCCGTTTTAAAATTTATATTTTTATCTATATACTAAACAATGTTGTTACTGCGATAAACTATAGATCTCTCTTTAAGAAGTTGGCACATATGAATTATTAATAGAAACTTTAACATTTTTAGTAATTTTTAAACATTTTGAAACAAAGTGTATTTCTATCCCTTTTGAAATAAATTGACTGTCTGACAGAAAATAAAAGGAATACCTTTTCAAGATGTTTAGTCTGTGGAAGAACCATTTGGGAAACGAATATTTTGAGTACTTAAATTACTTGCTTGGCTAAGATTTATTCTAAAGACCTAATATAGTAGAAAGGAATCTGTGTGGAATATTTTCCAAATGATATGACTTTAAAACAAAATAGTATTTTACAAGAATATATCCTTATAATCCATTTGCTCAACAAAATTAAGTCCTTTTTCACTCTAATAGAAAAATTTGAATTAAAAATAAAATTTGACTTAATTTTTTAAAATTTTATTAAATATATTTTTTTTTTATTTGAAAGTGATTTTGTTAAATAATTTGTGTATATAAAAATTCCAGTTGTAAGTATCTATGTCATATTTATCATGCACAGAATAGTGTTGATCATTGCTAATAAAGTATTTCCTGATCCATTATTGTGATCATTGTTGTATAGTATAATGTCTGTTTCAGAACAAAGCTTGCACAGTGCCACTCTGGACAGCCTTTACCTGAAGCATTATCGATTCTTCCGTCCACTTCCCAAATCAAAGGCCTTTACACATTTATTCGGGACAAGCATACTTTGCGGGATGAATTCATATTCTATTCAAAGCGCTTGATGCGACTTTTGATTGAATATTCACTCTCTTTATTGCCTTTCAAAGTAAGTTCTCATATCAATAATTATGACTCTTCTCTTATAGCTATGTCAAAAGAAATGGAAGTAAATAAATAGGGAGGGCTTTAAGCAGTTGCCTATGTCTTGGTCCAACAAGAGGGAATAGTCATATTGTCAGGGGTTGCTAAACTGCAGAATTCAGGATATGAGGAATTTAAAAATCAGGGTTGAGTGATTTAAATCAGCCTGATTTAAATTATTTAATTAAAAAAATCATTGATTTAAATCAATTTTTAAAGATTGAATTTTTAAAAGAAAGCTGTTAGTAATAAGTACAATAAGAAAATATTGACAACACAGAGTTGCTCCCAGATTGTTTCAGGGGGCTGCTGCACCTTGCCTGCTCATGTATTATTAAAATAGCATAGAATATGAATACCTGCTATTCATTTCTTCTCCCCTATCTTTTCTTTCAGTGAAATGTTGTATTCATCTTTGTATTAAAAAATTACTGGCACATTAAAAATTTCATTATCATAGCTTGAAAAGATTGCCCCGACTTATTAAATTTTTGGGTGCATTTGTTTTTATTTTTTAGAGGCACTTAATATTTAAAAGGTGTTATCTCCCCTGCTTTTATTTATTTTTATGAACCTGTGGAAATTTTCATTTCTATGAATTCCTTTTTAATGAAGTTATTAGTAAGATTTCCCCACTCAATTGGTGGAAAAGTAATTTTTTCTCAAGTAAGAATGGAAAAATTGATCATCTGGACCAGGTACTTTATCAATTCAGGGGCATCAACTCCTTCTATCAAGAGGATTTTTTCAACATATGAATTAGTGCAATCTAAACTTCGAAACAGACTTGGAAATGACAAAACAGCTAAATGTGTTTTTATTTATAAATCATTTAACATTTAACCATTGTCATAAAATAAAAAGTTGGTTGTAAAATTTTCATAAAAAATAAAAATTATTCTGATTACTTAGCTCTTAGTCTACCCTCATCTTTCTAATAATTCTATGGCTGAAGGAGTAAAATGTATTAATCAACATGAAACATCCTTTATTTAAATTATGATATAGATAATTAAAACAAGCAAAAAATACTATATTGCAAGTAATTATTTTTTACTGATTTATGAATTAATCTTATAATTATTTATTTTAGTTATATGTATTTTTTATTATGTATAAAAAAGAATTAATTGATTTAGACATCTAACTTGAACAGTTTAATTTGCTTGTATCAAATATTATACTTAAATATATTTAAATTTCAAAAAAATCTATTTAAATAAAAAAAAATCCTATTTAAATAAAAAAAAAATCAAACTTTTTTGATTAAAAAAAATCGTGATTTTTATCAATCTTGTTAGTAATGGAAACACATTTATTTACCTCAATAAATATACAGATCTGCCAACCCATCAGTACCAGAATTTCCGGATCAGTACCACATCACCAGTACCAGAGACCCGGAAAATGTTTAAAAATATTTTCCGGATCAAATGTCTGAATTGCCAGATTTTTGAGGAAGGAAACATTAAACTTCCCATTGGAGACATGAAATGAAATGAAATTTGGAGACAAAATGAAATTTTACTTTTGCTGTGCCAAATTAGTTTTAAAAATAGCAGCAATGTGATCAGACTGTAATTGGAATTTTATAATTTGCATTAAGGAGAAATCCCTACTGCAATTTCATTGGCTCGCATCAGCCAATCTCTTTTCTCCCTCTCTTAAGCAGAATCCCAAACGCTCAAACGCGTGATCATGAACTCAGATCTTATTCCCTCCTAAGGGGGAACCTGCCTTAAGATGCACAAATTCTATTGGCCCTCGAGAACCAACCAAATTCTTCCTAGCACTTAGCTGGATCCCTCGGACTATCGGTTCTAAATTTACTATGCTTCTTGTATGCTTCTATCTTCTCTTAATGTTTTAATTTTAATATTAAAAAAAAAATTGTCTTTTACTTAGATAAACATTATCTTATCTCAGTATGTTCGTTTATCTACCTTGAGTTTTATTAAATTGATTACCTAACCTTGTACTTAATGTCAACTTAAACTTATGTGTTTTTCTCACTTTCACTGAACTCGTGAACCTTATCTTACTATAAACTAATTGTTACTTTTTATATCTCCTAACTTAACTTCGATTCTTGTCCTCAGTATCGTGTTGCAATTTATCAGATATGTCTCATTCCATGCATCTACAGTAATCTGACTTATAGGGCTTGGCCCAGGGAAGTCAGGTATGAAAGCTCCTGAGCGATGTTCTACTGCAATTCTTGAATGTATTGCAGTGGGATTTGATTGGACAAATAAGGAACAGCGATAACTATTCTAAATAAAGTCTCAGATTTCCTGTGATTAATTTCAACATTTCCATGAAGTAATGCAGAGTGTAAATGGATTTTAAAATATACATTTTAATTATCAAATGAAACAATCGAAATTAAATTAATATCAGATGAAGCAATTGAAAATACGTGTTTTTGCAAATCAATGTGGCAAGGACCATGCTTTAAATAATTGATTTTAATTTTTTAAAGAAAGCAAAATTTGTAACAGTAAATGTAGTTTAAAAGAAACAATTGTAATTAATTTAAATTGGGAATATTATCATTAAATAACTGTTTAATATCACTTGTGGGGCCATTTTTATTTAATAACTTTTATTGATTTTTTTTCATTGTTTTAGAACTGTAACCTAATTTCTTGGATAGGGTACAAAATTAACCATTTGTAGAAATTAAATCTATATATATATATATATGTATAAATGAATTTGTGTCTGTCTGTCTATCTGTATGTACTCAATAGACTCAAAAACCATGCATCCAATCAACGTGAAAATTTGGGAAATGTGTAGGTATATCCCTGGGAAGGTTTTTGTAAATTTTTAACATTCAAAATCCATTCCTTCCCCCTTTTTCGATCATTTCATGTCATTATTCCAAGCATTATTTTCGCTGGTTAAATGCAAATGATTAATTTTTTAATTTATCACATGATAACTAAGTGATAGAAGCAATATTTCTAGCAATGTGACGTCATCCCAAGTAATTGTTTTAAATGCAGTTTTCCTCGGTTAAAAGCAGAAGATTAAAATTTTTAATTTATTACATAATACATAGGTGAAAATGATATTTTTCTATCATTATGATGTCATTCCTTTAAATATTTCATTCATTCATTTCTTATTTTATATTATTTAAACATCGTCTGCATAGTATCAATTCGATTTGACCTGGAAATTTAGATATTAAGGGATTCACTTTCATTTCTATGTGACGCATATTATAGCATTTTTATATGAGAACTAATTTTATATTTAATTCTTAGTTAATTTTTAAGTTACAATGAAATGGTTATCAAAACAATATTCTAACAACAAAAAGTACAAATTTGAGTCAGTGACTCTGATGGGCAAATAAAAATCTATCATTTTATATAGTTATCTTCATATGGTTGTCAATATGAATGTGTGTTACTGTTTCATACAAAACTATGTGGTTTGTCATAAATTTCCTTAATTTTGGAATACATTCATTACTACCAACAAAATTAGCACTGTTGCTATCAAAACCTCTGCTTCCTACCACGTAATATGGCAAGATCTATTAACGTTACTAATCAGCGTACAGTAATAATGCAGTAATGTAATTTAGGGTAGACTTATATTTTACCCTAATAAAAGTTTGAACAACTTTAATATAAGACACAAATTCGAACAAAATAACTCAATATTGTTATAATACACTTATAATAGAAATATATAAATATTCCAATAACTCGAACTGAACTGTGACGAATTTAAAGAGTTATTCACGAAAAACAAATCTTTGTTTAAAAGTAATATATCAAGTTCACCGTAGCGAAGCATGGGCACATGTGCTAGTATTATATAATTTGACTTTCTTTTTATTCAGTTTTTTTATTACTGTGGTATATATGGTCACAACATTGATAAGCAAGTTATTGCAGGAATTTGGACTTTTTTTGATTGTCTGGTCTGGATATATTATTTGATTTAGTATTACAAATATTTATAAATTTTTTATTGTTTTATTGTTAATATATTTTTAATTTTCACTTCATAATATAGAATGCAGAATAAAATACATTTTCCACCTTGTTTTATGTGACTGTCTAAAAAGCCACATAAAGTTGTCCATTGATATAGAAAGCTGATTCTGCCCTTTTTTTTTAAAATTTATTTTTTTTTTAACCAATAACATTGATATGAGTGTTTCTGAGTAACCAGTGTATTTTATAGTTTTAGAATTGGAGCAATAGGATTCTGGAATTTTTGATTCAACTCATTTGTTTTATTCTTACCATCAATAAGACTATGGTTGGAAATGCAAGAATCTAATTAAAATGTACAAATTTTCTGCAGTGTGACAGTGAAAATAAACATGGTATAAGGTGATAAACAACTTTGCTTGACAGTCAATAAATAATACAGCTTGTATAAAAGGCTTTTATAATATAAACTAGCATATAACCCATCATATGTCAGGATCAGTAAAATTTTTAATTTTGCAGAATTGTAAAGAACTTTATGAGGCAGGTAAAAAAAAAATTAGTTGTTTTTGGCTGAGAATTACCTTTCAATAAAAATAATCAATTAAATTTATCACATATGTACTTAATCTATTATTTAAGTCAAATAAAAAAGAAAATTATTTATGTAATATCTAAGTTTAGTGATAAAATGTATGAAAATAATGCATAAAGTATTTAAATTTAAAATAAAAAATGATTAAATGAGATAGTTAAAGAAAATGAAGTCATAACTAGAAAAAAATTATTATTTTTACCTATTTATTATGTGATAAATTGATAAATTTAATCTCTTGCTCTTAAAATGGGGCTTGATATAATGGCATTAAACGCTCGAAAAGGTGACGGGGTGGATTTCGAACGTTTTAGAGAAGACAGTATTTTTCGCTGTGATACGAAGCTTATTCATATCAATTTACTTCAGAATTGGATCTATAGTTTAGGAAAAGATAAACTTTACTCTCTTTGAATTTTTCAAACCCTAACTCATCAAAAATACAATATGGATGCCTCTATCTATTCCAGGTCCAACAGCTTCATAACTTCGAGGACAGACATGCAGATAACTTAGGCTATTATTACATTACGAGAAGAAAGTTTAAGGATACACAACAAAAAATGTTTATGTGGCCAGGGACATCCGTAAAGCAATATGTGAATTTAATAAAATTAAAATAATAAAAATTATAAAAAGTTGAAAAAATAGTAAAAATTTTCTTTGAAAATAATAAAACAACTTTCGGAATAAGAATTTAAAAGAAAAAGCAGAAAATAGTAAATTTATAAGACATTAAAAAAAGTGGCAACGTCGGGGATAAAACCAACAACCTGAGAAGTACGACGATGAAGTGGGTGGACATTCTACCAGACGTACAACGCTTGCACGTTGTGAGCAAACTAATTAGAGTATATAAAGTAAGGTAGTCAAGTAGAAACAGACCAGAAATTTAAATATTACACTCTGCCTTTGAAATCCTATCAAGAATGAATTTTGTATAGAATAAGAGGAAGGATAAGGCTTGAAATTATAGCACTAAATGCTCGAAAAGGGGGGATGAGGTGGATTTCGAACTTGCTTTCAATTTTGCTAACCCTAACTCATGAAAAATCCAATATGGAGGCCTGTATCCATTCCAGGTACAACTGCTTCAGAAATACGCGGACAAACAACTTAGGCTATTATTATATAGGGGATCATTGAAACAATGAAAAGCTTGATTTTGCTACCTCTGTTTTAGCATTGACTTGTTGTGACTGGCAGCTGACAACAATTCTAAAGTGTTTAGATCAGATACAAAAACATAAATATTGTCTTAATAATTCTGCTGTAGGATTTTGATATGTAGCAATTTGCTTTTCTGGGTTAAATTATCTGGTACTGGCAAAATACATTTTAAAATTCTTGATGTTTCAGTAAGATCTTTTTTTATATGAATATTTCTAAACAGAATATTCATTTGTCATCTTGTATTTTTATCTTGTGTAGGCTGTAACTGTTGATACTCCTCAAAATGTACCATATCAAGGCAAAAGAATTGCTACTGAGAAGGTTTGTAGTTTCCGTAATTTATCATTTCGTATTGACTAGCAGGATGTAATTAGATATTTTTTTTAAATCATTTTAATTTTCTTCCTAGATTTGTGGTGTGTCTATTCTACGAGCTGGTGAAACAATGGAACAAGCATTGTGTGATGTTTTGAAGGATGTAAGATTAGGAAAAATTTTGATTCAGACTAATCAGGATACTGGTGAACCAGAGGTAAATATTAAATTGAAATTATCTCTGTTTCCTAATTTTTCACATGCGCTATGAGTAATTGTAGTTTAAGATTTCTTCAAGTCTTAACAAACTTACAAAATTAACTAAACAAAAGTTTACAAGTTAACTGAACAAAAGAAATGAAATTGGGTATTAGATTCTTATAATAAAGTTGTAAATCTCCATAAAATATTATACCAAATGGGTTAGTTATAAAGATATTTTTGAATATTTGGTCACATAACACATGGTTCAGTTTAGTAATTTTTTATACTATTTTTAAATGAAAGTCACATTTGATGTGGCAGCAATTTTAAGTATGATTTTAAAGATCAGAAAGCAATTATTAAAACACTCTTCCAAAAAAAGGGGAGTCGAACGATGGCTGAATGGTTAGGGTGCTGCCCTTCGGAACCGGAGTTTGTGGGTTCGAATCCTACTCTCATCCCGGTCTCATTAGCCCTTGTGTTACAAAAAATAGACCATAGCGCTCCAAAACCAAACCAAAAAAAAGGGGGGGTGTAAAATAAGGGTATTTTAATTTCACAACTTAAGAGTCAATTTTATGATTAAAAATAATCATAACTAACCCTTTTAGAAATATGTCATGGTGTCATCTTTAACTAGAAGTTTAAAATTGTAGAATGCCACTTAATTAAAGGCAATGGCACAAATGAAAGCTATCACTTGAAATTTAGGTTTAGCTGTTTTGTAATTGGATTAAGCAATTTGTATTGAATATTATGACTTACCAATTTCTATTTAGGGCTGGACGATGTTAGAAACTTAATATTGTGATATATCCCTTAATTAACATTGATATATTGTGATACTATTTTAAACTACTGTAAATAGATATCATTGTTTTTGAAAGACTAATAATATCCAGATCTTTACCAGAACACCACAGGAAAATAAAATCTCCCAGCATAATCTTAAATTGTGTTTTAAGTGCAGACATTTTTGATCCATTTGAATATACTCATGTTGCAGTGACAAAGTGAATTACATTAATGTAATTTGATCTGCACTTTTTGTTTTGCGACCTATAAATTAATTTGTTATAATTTGGAAGGTCTTTTTTTGAGTTAAAAGTATTTTTGGATTGTTTCAGTTATACTACCTTCGCTTACCCAAAGATATCAAAGATTACTTCATCATTCTGATGGATGCCACAGTAGCGACGGGGGCTGCATCCATGATGGCTATTCGAGTTCTGCTTGATCATGATGTTCCTGAAGAAAACATTATGCTGTGTTCTCTGCTCATGGCTGAGTCAGGTATGTTGGAGAAAACTTTTTCTGTCATTATGAAGTTATGGGGGAGGGGGAGGAAAGTATTTGAATAAAATTTTTCTCAGAATTATAATAAAATTAGATGTTGATATTTTAATGATTATGTACATACTGAACCTTCCTCAAGTTAGCAGTGTCTTGTGTGCTTCTTGGACTTGTAAGAAATGATTTAAACAAAGTTGAAAACAAAGTTTTTAGCTGAGCCACAGAAATAGCCGCAAATTTCTGTTCATCAATAATAAATGAAACAATTGAAAACTTGTTGATTTGCAAATCAAGGCAACAGGGACTGTGTTTTGAACAAATGTGCAATTTTTAAGTTTTTGAAGGAAGCAAAATCTTCAACAGTAAATGTTAATAGTTTGGGCAACACAAATGTACCAATTTTGGAATGCCCAACCTAAAGCCCAAAATTGGTTCGTTATATGCATAATATTTAATTTTATCATTTTCCCAATGGATAGATACTTTCTTGTGAAATGTTCGGCAGTTTTGCACCATTTCTCAGGTACTGGAAAGGATTTGTGAATATCAAAGGAATCTGAGGGACAGGAAATTCATGACAGTTGATATAGATAATATTTTTGTATTAGTTTATTATATTTATCCAGAAAATTATGCCATTTGATTTATTTTGCTGTAATTTGAGCAAAAGTTTCTCTAACCCATTAACATTTCACATATATGTGAAAATACTAATTTTTTTTTTTTTTTCAAAAATAATCTATTTCTAGCATTTTAATAATGATGAACAGAATTAAAGAGAAAAAAATTACCAATTTTGGCACATTTTTCTCAAATATATTTCATATGCAAGGGATTAAATATTTTTATTGTTTTATAACTTTTTATGGATTTTCTTTTCATAGTTTTATTATCCTGATTTCTCAGATATAGTACAAATTAATCATATATACAATTTGGCTTTCTTTCGTAATTTTTATAATTGTAGTATGAGTTGTTGCCGACATTAGAAAATTATTCCAGGATTTTAGAGGTTGGCACATCTGTATAAGAGTGTAACCAATCCCTATAGTAGGAATGCAGCCATAACTGGATCAAACTTTTGCACAGTTTCAAGAATTATTATGTGTCAGGGAAATGTTGGTAGTGTTTAGTGTCCATAAAAATGTAATTTGATGTACTGAAAGAATATTGTGTTTGTAGGTGTTCATACAATTGCATATGCCTTTCCCAAAGTTAAAATTGTGACCTCTGAAGTGGATCCAGAAGTGAATGACAGGTTTTATATAATGCCTGGAATAGGTAAGGTTCTATTTAAATTATTTAAAGTGTGATCATAATGACTTAAGTACTTTAGCTGAATGGGGTCATGCACAAATTTTGAAATAGGATTTTTTAACTTGAATACCCAAAATTTTTAACAAATTTGGGGTGTTCATTCTTTTGAGATAAAAGAATATCTGAATATGACAACAGTAGTAAGTTTGTTTAAAAATGAAGTAGAAACTGGAAGTTGTATCATTATGAGAGAGAAATTAAAAATGTTTATTGTAATTATTCCATAACCAAATAAGTTGAATGATTTGGTTCTGTATGTGATTTAAGAAGATTGTGTTCTTAAAGTTATAAGTTGCTGTGATCTGAAAAGGTTACGCACCACTGTTTTATTAATGGTAAAACTTCATGATGTCAGTGAGAAGATTATTCATTTTAAGAACATGTTAATGTAACTGTTTTTTCCATTAGATTTTTCTTTCTTTGAAATTTGTGCTATCCTATAGAACAAAGTTTCTTAAACTTTTCATGTGGCTATAATATTTACAACAATTTTGTGGAAACTCATAAGCATGGCTTAAAAATCAGATGCATGTGAGGGAAACTGTCAGTTTCTTCACTTGTATTTTATTGCAGTTTTAGCTCATTAATTTTAACTTTAATTTTTAGTTGTAAAACGTAGAACAACGAGAAAATTTTAAATATTAAGAACCAATAGGAAAAGTGTGTTTATTTTTAATTATGTTATCATATCATTGCAAAAATAATTGACACTGCAGAATGAAGTACTTCTTTAATATTTAGATGTGAACATCACTTTGATTTTATGGTGGTTAAAGATGAAAATGTTGTCTCACACATATATGTTGTAGAAAAAGGTTAAAGAATGTTTATGGCAGTTTCAGGAAGTGTGGGGAATTCTTTTGTAATCTCTAGCTAAAAATCTTCTTTGTCTTACTGTCAATTTTCAACCTTGGATCAGTGATAACTCAGCAAGTTCTTTGCAGGAAATTTGATAGTGTCATGTGTAAAGCAAGAAAAATCAATGTTTCTATTATTAATAAATGCATCAAAATGCCTTCATTTCTTTTTTGTCTGTTATCTTCATCTATTTTCAAATACATTGTGTAACAATATTTGTTGATTGTAGAATTATTAAATAAGTTAATGAAATATCAAAATTTATATTAAAATTTTGTGACCATTGTTCAGGTCTCACAACCCCAAATGGAATTGAGATACACAATTTAAGAAACTGCTATAGAGTATATAGTAAATTTGTTAATGTTCAATTTATTTTTTTCAGGTAACTTTGGTGATCGATATTTTGGAACAGAAGTATTCTGAGTTTCAATTCTTAAGAGTTCCACGGTGGCAGGAAATGGTCACCATCAACTTTTCCTTACACTATGCATTTGTTTATCAAATCTCTATTTTTGTTTTTTGGGGGGATGCATTTCTTAGACACAATTTGTTGGTAAAATTGCATTTGTTGGTAAAAATGTTTCTGCAATATTGACTGTTTAAAGTAAAACATTAATTTTATATGTTGACATGTGTGGCCTAATTTATGAGAAAGAATGAATCCTATTTTAACATTGTCATGTCATTTGATACTATAATTCTAGGAAGTTTTTTACGTTTTTTTCTGTATCAAAAATGTTTTGTTAAATGCTTATCACTCTTCTGTATAATTCCTTTTTAGATTTTACTGTTGCCATAGTTTGTTATATAGGCATTTGTGACTATAAATTTAGATACAATTTATATTTTTTATTGTTTTTATTGCAGTGACATGTTTCTTTTACACTTATATTATGTGAGAACTAATTTTTCAAGTTTTTGTTTGCTTTATGTCCTGTAGTGTGAGAAATGTAATTGGAATTGAGCTTAAAGTTTAAAAAAAAGGTATTGTGAGAAGTTATTTTGAGGAATATTCCTTTGCATAGGTTTCAACTTTTTATATCTTCTCGCATAGATTCTTATTTTTTATTCTATCTCATGTTTTTTCCCTTTTGGCTACTATCTCTCTCTTTTTTTCTTTTTTCCCCCTAAAACTGCAGTTGCTAATTTTTCAGATTCCTTGGGCCACTTAATTTATAATTTTGTCTCTTTTAAGAATTTTTTTTTTAATTAAAAAAATGATTAAAGAACTTGTATTTTGTTGATAAAAGTACATCTAAATCCTAAATGGTACCACTCAAGTACATTTTGTGAATGTAGTGATATAAATCCAAATTGGATCCTGAATAGCCAAGTATAGGATTTTTCTGGGATATTTAGTTTAGTATTATTTAAAACAAACAGGGGAAAAAATCTTTCAGAAATGGGATTATTATGTCCAGATTTTTCAGTGGTTCAGTCCCATTGGTAGAGGACTCATGGTCCAAAGGAACTTCTAACAGATCCATATCTCAGAAATGTATATTCTTTCAATTCTATCTGTAGCAGAGTGGATGAACTTGAATGTAAATATTTATGTCATGCATCTGAATTTTGTCTCTGTTTCAAGATTTCTGTAGTTGAGAGAATAATGATAATAAACTGTTTAAAGTGTTATGGTGTCCTGTTCTTGGTATCACACTAAGAGTTATAAGGGGTCAAAAAGTAATTTTTGGACTTCTGATCATTTATTTACTGGATATACATACCCTCCAACTCTAACAAAGTTTTTGTAGTTATTCTGCAATATATAAAATACTTGAATAGTTACATTTTCTAGCTAAAAAATACACATGATTAGGGTTGGACAATATCAGAAATATAATATTACAGTGTATCCCTAAATTAATTTAACTGATATCTTCATGGTTTCCGTGCACCTGGAAAGTCATGGAAAATCATGGATTTAGACAATGGATTAATTTTGTCATGGAAAGTCTTGATTTTTCAAGTAAAATGAGTAAAAGTCATGGAAAGTCATGGATCCACTAAACTACTGATTAAATAAAAATGCATTGAATTGTTTAATTCTTTTTTTTACTTGTCATTTGGCTGAAGTTACTGAGTTTGGTATTTATGTATTATCTTATTGACCATATTGCCAAGTAAAATTTGTTCACCAAGGAAACTCAAAACAAAAAAGCTTAATGGGTGGGTAAATGTATATTATTCTGTTTTTTTTTTCTTAAATTGTAGATTAAAATTTTATTAATATTATAATAATTATTTTTTAATAAAAATTAGTTAAGATTTTTGCACAAAATATAAGTTTATCTCTAGGGATATTGTATATAAACATTGTAGGGTTATATTTGGCTATTATTCATGGTCACCTGGATAATACCAAAGTACCCTGAATTCAAATTGGAAACATTTTGATTGAAAAATTGCCATATGATTAAACTTAGGTATGTAGATACAACAATTTATTTTTATGTATGTGAGTTTATTAACACTTATAAAGTAAGTTTATAGTTTTTTTATGATAAAATTCCTGTAATTTCTCTAAAACCATATTTTATTTGTATGTACGTCAGAAGTTTTATTCATATATACTTTAACAAAAGCTTTTTAAAGTCATGGAAAATGATCCGCTAAATCAGAGAAAGTCATGAAAAGTCATGGATTTGAAAAATTTTATTTTGGCAGAAACCCTGTATCTTACAATACTACTTTAAATGAAGAAAATTCACTATTTTTGAAAGACTAGCAGTATCCAGATTTTACCGAAAACTTCATAAGCATCTAATATTAGTAGAAGATATAACTGAGAAAAGAGCAAGTTATTGAGGTATACCAACATATATACATGTCATTAATGTTATCAAGCAATGAATATCAATATCTTTGATATATCCCAATAGGTACAAAACAGTAGCAGGATCCCCGTGAACTTCCAGTTTTTACTTAACTTTACATATTGGGATATACTACCAAAGACCTTGACCGAGACATCTTCAAAGCCGGTTTTATTGGCTTGTATTTGTATCAAGCATGTAGGTAAATGAGTCAAACAAATGCAATAACTGTGAGAAATATTAAACTGATATCTACAAAATACTCAGGATGTCATTTAGTGATCCATGATGTGGTATAGGTAAGAGTAACTGACTGAGAATGTATTGGCAGAGAAGTAATTTCAATATTATCACAATACTCAATATCAATATGTACTAAAATATTGATAAACGATCCTGACTTAATAACTAAGAATTTTTAATTTTTATAGGTAAAATACACAGTCAAATGTTAATTTTGCAATATCAGTATTCAGATGAAGCTATAAAACGAAATTGTCACTCAACTGAGAGTTAGAAAAAAGTAGCAAAAGGTATTAGTGCTTTATATAAAAATTAATGATTACCTGTGTAAGGTAAAAGAAATTTTGTAAAGTAGTATAAATACTATTTGGTCTGAAATGAAATGTAAAAAATTAATGTTTATATTATAAATTTTAATTGTTATGACTACTTCAATTATTATTTCAGAACACATGGGTTGTAAGTCAAAAGCAGTCCTGTGGTTGTGTGCACTAACTTATATTCAGTATTGAGGCATATAAACAGTTTTTGGTGTATTAAAAGAAACAATTTTTTATTTTTAATTAAAGTATGCATGTATTTGAGTTATTTTTATTGCTGTGTGCAGATTTTTTTGCTTCATCTTAGTAAGAAATTTTATGTTTGGCTTAACATTTTATACCTTTTTAAAATTTCATTTGTTTATACATGAAAGCAGGTGATATTTAAAAAAAAAATAAATAAAAAGCTGTATTTTATAATTTTTGAGAAAATGCTTCATTACCAAGTGTTGTAACCTGAGTTTACAAGAATTTAGTGTGCCTAAAGAAGCTACTTTGAAATTATACCCCATCTGTTCTTTAGCTATGTCATCCTGCCCTAATATTTTTGGTGATGAATGTAAAGTGGAACTATACAGAAGCAAATAAATATAAATATGAGAATGACTTAACCGAAATTCTTAGTATGTGTAATCAAGTGCCAACATTTAAGAAAAAAAACCATTGCTCTTTTAAAAAATGTGGTCACTATGAAAATGCAATGTATGCCTGAAATCTAAAAGAAATGTATTAGCGAAAGTCTGATATCCCATGATTATCTGGTGATTACTTTTGATTGGCCAAAATAATAAGTCTTCATAATTTTTTTATGAAAGTACATATACAATACCTAAGACAAATTAAGCATACACAAAAA
Organism: Pardosa pseudoannulata; assembly: GCA_032207245.1. Lineage (NCBI taxonomy): Eukaryota > Metazoa > Arthropoda > Arachnida > Araneae > Lycosidae > Pardosa > Pardosa pseudoannulata. The sequence continues at coordinate 86,983,655 of CM063506.1, forward strand.
ATACATTTAAATAAAAAACACAAAGGTGCATATATGCAGCTTTGGCAAAAAACAAAAAGTCATATGACATTTAATGCAGTATTTTGAGAGTTGTAAGATTGTTATTTTTTGATATTCTGAAAAACTATTTTTTAGTGTGGAAAATTTAAAAAGATCTGGGTATATATACACTTTGCACATCTCATTATTACAGTCTGCGTATAATGAAACTATTCACACCTTAACTCTTAAAATAAACAATGCTTTAAGACCAAAAATGCTAAATATTGCTTATGACCTCAAATATAAATTACAGTGAAAAGTTATGTTTATTCACCTTCTGAAGTACAGGATCGGTCATGCACTGAAGTTAGAGGGACAGAATTCAGTTACAGCTAACTGATGTATCATTCAGTGTTTTCCAGAAATTCTTCGAGAAGTTAATGTGAGAGAATTAATGTTTTATGTGACAATTCATCTTTTCATACAGCAAAATTCACAGTCAAATTTCTTGAACAAAAATACATCAGAGTGATAGAATAGCCACAATATTCCCCCGATCTTGCTATGTGTGACTTTGGTTATTCTTACCTCTAAAGAAAAATGTATGTGGTCGCGGTTTTCATTCCAAAGATAGGATGAGGCTACAAAATCATACTTCTAATTGTTTCCAGGAAATGGATAGCTTGAGACTTTTAAAAAGTTTGGTAAATTTAACTGGTGCTGGAGGTGATTACTTTGAATACTCCTAAACATTAGGTAATTTTAACTGGTACCATTTAATCATATTTAAAAAAATTTTTGAGTTATCTTCGTACTCAACAAAATAGTAGCATCTTCAGAAATGGGGAAAAATATCTAGCTTCCTTCTCCTTCACAGAGAAGCAAATTGAAATGTATCTAGTTTAAGTGTAGTGGTGCAAATTAGTAGTAGTTCTTAAAAAATTTTTATAGGCGAGTAATTTTACACAGCTGTGAATTGAAAATGGCTAACCTAAGTCATATAGGTGTCTACCAGTTGATCTGAAATCAGGCTATGAACATCTGTTTACTTTTTATGCTTTTTATGTAAGTCTTCCGGTTTCTTCCTCTAAACCTTTTACAGACATGCAAGAGTATGACAAGACAAGTTTCCACAAAATCACAGACTGCGATGAGAGACAGGCCCAGCCACATACCGAGGAATCCTCCAATGTATCCGAACATTTCGACAAACTGAAATGACAAAATAATAATAATAATAAAATAATAAATATTACTTATAAGACACACATGAGACTTTTATATTTTTTCTTCAAAATCTGGTAAAGATAGGAGAATTTATTTTACACAAATACCCAAACATATGATTTGAATTGGTTCTGGAACCAAGCCCATAAGTAGATTGGCTGCTACAGGAAATCAGTTTTTCTTGTTCGTATTAATTTTAAAGTTTAATTGAAATAAAACTAAAAATATCAGCTATATTAGAAAGTGATAGATGATTTTTCAACTCTTATGTAAATTTGTAAAATAACTAAGTTCACTGCAATGAGCCTGATTTTCTATTTTCTTATGACATAAACATTAATTTTAATTATGTCTAGTTGCATATTAAGGTGTTAGCTTAGTCTCATTCTTGTTAAGGAATGGAATGCAAGTGTTTTAAGTAAGTCATGTAACTGAGTTGTCTTCTGGTAAAATGTACTCAGAGCTATTCAAAGGGTTTGAGATGATGTACTTGATCTTCCTTTTAAAATCAACATAGTACTATAATTATAATGTAGTGCTACAATGTAAATTGGTGTAGTACTCGTTCTTCATTGTTAAAAAGGAAGCTTTAAAATCCAAATAGCCCACTTATGCACCATTAGAGTTCAATACTTCTTTAACACTGCTGGCTCAGCGCAATGGATAGAGTTCGCCCGATACAGTGGAGGATGTAGGTTCAAATCCTACATAGGGCTTGGTTGTTCCTTAGGGAAGAAGTCTGTCTTTCGCTCATAATGGAGCCCCGTCTCGAAAGAAAAGAACACTGCCGTTTATTGCCGAAGTTGACAACATCTATAATTAAAAATATACATCTCTTCACCTTGTGTTTCTCATTTAACACTCGACTTACGGTCAGATGTTAAATGGTCCCACCCTAGATGCATAAGTCATAATACAACAATTAGAAACTTTGTTATCTTTTCGTATTTGAGTGCTTGCAAACTGTTTGTAGCGATGTCAAATAAGGTGCGAAGATCCAAGTTTGATGGTTTTAACACCAAAGAGTTTGTTTACATTATATACCGTGGTACTTTCTCACGGTGATCTGCACGTGCATGCATTGCCGTGGGAGGATTTTCCTTGAGAAATTTAGAACCCCAATTATTTACATCAAGTTTAGGGACCCCTGCAGAAACGATAATTCACGGAATGGCAGCATAACGGTCAAGCTCGCACAGAGCTGTAAGCGTGAATTATGGGAGCAGGGGCTAAAAATAATGTCAGCTTGAACAAAAAGGAGCTACTTTAATGAGTCCACCTGCACTCCCGAAGGGCATTTGATGTGGGAAAATTTCCCGAAGACAAGGGATTGGATAAGAAGAAAGAAGGGGCGTTGGGACCGAGGTGAGGTTTTTGGAAACGGAGTGGGAAGAAGTGGGCAGTCGAGAGAAGTGGAACAAGGATTCATTAGCTCCAGCTCGTCCCGTGCGCCCGGACCGACACGGCCCCGCTCACCATCACCAACTCGTCCCGTATGCCCGTGAGGAAACCCCTGCCTGCTCCCCAGTGACTTTAATGGAGGTAATTTATAAATAATATTTACAGTCCTTTGACTTAGGCCTCTGTTAATAATAATAATTCCTTATAAAGTGATGTGGGATAATTATTCTGTAAATAGAAGATATAAATGATTGATCATTATGATAACCAAGGATATTTTTGTAAATAAATGTATAGAATAAATGTCTGAATCTATATAAGGTATTATATTCATTCTGTGTTTCCCCCTTGTAACGAACACTGGTGTATAGGTTGTATGTACATTACAACACATTATTTACAAGGTGATCGGTGGTTCAGACCAAAGATAATTCATTTCATCCTAACATTTTTAAGAATAGATAATAAGCAAAATTAATCAATTGTTGGCCAACATTAATCCAAAAGGAACATAATTCTTCTAGCTCAAAAAGGAATCAAATCTATGCGAGAACTGCAATGGGAGCCTGTCGAAGTACGAATGTGCTGTATGTGTAGCGCCCTATAATATTAATAATAAAATCCATACACTTTTTTGTTCCAGACAAAGCCCTACATTTGGATAAACTTAAAAACATGGCTTCAATTAAGAGATATAAGCATTTATGGTAATGGTTTTATTTTTCAGAAGCAGATAATAAGAATTATCAATGCGGACTGAAAAGATTATCTTACCTCATATTTCTTGGAGTATATGAATTTTTGTACCTGCGTTCTAATGAAAGATATGGTGATTCCAGTCAGACACCTACAGGAAAAGTTGAATCTTTAGCAAAGTTAAAGACAGATCTACCTCCGTATTGCAGCAAAATGAAATAATTTTTCCATCTGAGTTTAGAACAGGGTTTGGCAAACTACGACTCGCCGGCCAAAGCTGGTCTGTCGTTAGTTTTTAATCCCGCCCATACAAATTATTGAAATGGAAATGACGTGATCAGTCTAATCTAGTTTATTTTTTAATAATGACCGTACGTGGAGCTACTTGCGTGACGTTAGGTCAGCGAAGACACAGTAATATTGTTTTTAACGGTGTTGTACGCAAAATCCCAAAACAAGTTGTTGTTTCTGATGCCACTTGATCAAACCAAGCACGATTGAGCCGTATGCTACTTGTATTAAGGCAAAGGGGTGCTCCTTTCGTTTTAACGAGCATTGCTGGGGTCAAAGTACGAGCATAAGTGCTAAAGTGGGTCCTCGTAATTTAGAAACAGAGACCAAGCAGAAGACCCATAGGCTTGGTCTGCCACCACAGAGTTATTGATTGAAAACTTGGAGGACATTGTGACCATGAACCTATTTTGTGTGTCCCAGTCACCTTTAACGAACACGGTGGATCTTCGGCTGGCTCGGCCAAAATAAGTAAATACTGTTCATGATGTATCACTATTAACAAACAATGTTACTGATTGGCATTACTAACATGGAAATTCTGTTTGATGAAATATTGTCTCAGGATAAACGATGTCATTCTTCCCGTTAGTACTGACTTCTATCACATTATAAGACTATATCGGAAGTAAAGGGTATAAAATATTTTGAATCGGGCCATCTTTAATGAAATGCTTTGAACATGTCTTATAAGTAATAAGGAAGACAGGAATTATTAACATGCGAAATAGTATGAATAAGAAGTTTTATGTCCAAATGAAGGTATTTCCCTTGAAATTATGATGATTCATAGAGCATTTCTGTTGTGTTTGTTCACTATTTGTGCAGAGTGTGGGTGGTTTAAGAGATCAGGCAGGGAATACATCACAAAACATTTATATAATACGTAACACACTCGATATTTACATAACTGCTTCACAAAAGAACAACCAATGTACATCACATATTTCGGTCTTTCCGTTCGGACAACTGGAGAGCGAAACTCCGTAGCGGTTATCCGTTAATTCCACAGTTAATACACCACAATTTCTTAATTTGCTAAATTGCTCAATTTTAGGAAATGGAGGTAATGTATGTATGATTTGTTTTCTTTCACATAATAGAGAACAAATTTTACACGAACATGAAAAAATCCTAATTAAAAAAGGAACACAGTAACCTCTTCCGATTTATTGATTTTTTTTAAATTTTGTGTTAAGTATTAATAGTAAGTAATGTGTATGTAAAAATATTTATTCTTTATAAAAAAATAACCTTTTTTTACTAGTAGAAATATCTATTCAAAAGTTATATGCAGTGAAGTTTGAAAGCTGACTCACTAAACTTAATTTTTCTGACGATCTGCTCTTGTAATGGACAAAATTGTAGTTTGAGATTGGTTTTCATCGAAACTTGATTCTACCAAATTATTTCTGTGCTCCGTGTGATATTTGATGCGTGAAAGACAAATATAAGGAAATTCCTATTAAGTACTTTTGGTCTATGACATGAAAATGGTATATCTGATTTTAACGAAGAAGACAGTTTAATGTTTGTTGTTATTTTGTACCACCTATTTAGTGTGAAAGAGCATTTCTTCTTTGAACGCACCTGGTAGTCCTCAGTAAGTCGGTGTCGGCTGTGCTATGACTTTCGCGGGCACAATTTCAAATAAATTTTCTAAAAATCTCTTGCTGTTTCATTTTTGAAGTTGAGCTGTAATGCACAGTCTGTATTCTAATCATGCTTTACGTCCAATAAATATTTTTACTGTATCTAAGAGGCCGTTTCTGTTCCAATCGACATCTAACTAATAACTATTTTTGCGATCCTTATATGCTAAACATGTTTTGAGATCGATGTTTATGTAATTGTTCCTCTTGCTGTTTACGTTATAGTAGGTAGCCTTTATAGTTCTCTGAATTTGTCAACCTCTTTCGGCAACATCCTGTAGATTAGTGATTCTCCACCTTTTTTAAGCTACCACGAGCCTAAATGTGCCCAACGTTCCTCTATAGATCTGAAATGTGTTCAACACCCCCCTTTATAAAAATCTCCTAATTTAAAGTGTACGGTAGGAGAAGTACTCAATTACTAGAGGCAAAATGTTTCAGTAATTTTCTTTAATATAGTTACAAATCAAATTTTTGTTACTCAGACACACTGAAGTAACTGTCAAACGATTGGTTAGGGCCGTGACCTTCTGTTCATCTGTTCGAATCCCACTGGGGCATAGATGTTCGTAGCCGTTTGCAATCGGCTTTAAGTAGACCCGGTCTCGATAGCTCTCGTGTTGCAAAATTGTACACCGTAGCTCTCCAAACCAAACCAAACGAAGGCTGTTGATTAAATATAGTTTTCTGAATGTCTGCCCAATTTCACGCAGAACATAGGGAACGGAAATAACTGGCTCTGGTACCACCGCGTATGTTTGTTTTATTGCTGCTAACAATCGTGTAAATTAGATAATAAATGTAATAAATTTGTTTAATATTTTTAAAAATTAAGTTTGAAAGCCAAAACCTGCTCACATCGCCTATCTACCGCCCGAAAAAAGTTTACTGCTCACGAACATCGTCCCACTGCCCCCCGGGAGGTAGCATCGTCCCCGTTGAGAACCACTGCTGTATATATACATTAATAAGATTTTCATAAATATGATGCGTATGTTTGGAAAATCTTATTCATGTAAGTTTATATACAGGAAGAATTCGCTTTAAAATAAAATTGATAACCGTAGGTTTAGAACATAGGTTCTCAAATAGTTTTGAGTCACTGCCAATTTTGAAGGAAAAACATTTTCAAGTTATTGCAGTTTTTCCCGTTCAATAACATTTTCGAAATAAATAATAACTAGTGATATATTGCTGCTTATGCTATTAAATATTTTTAAAAAGTAGATCCAGATCCTGTGAAATAATAAAATTTTCGCAAATATTAACAAATTGAAATCTATCAAATGTTAATTTATTTTAAGCAATAATTTGAATCACAAAGGAACTAATAAAGAGTTTAAAAACTGTACAAGTGCTCACCTTTGTTTATCCTCCTGATGCTGAAAAATAATGGAAAATATGAGCAACGAAATATTGTAAAATCAGTTGCATGATTCAGATGAGTTACAGTAGTTTTTGGATAATCTATAAATGGACTATCACGCGCAAAAATTTAAGGAATTCGATTATATATATATATATATATATATATATATATATATATATATGTGTGTGTGTGTGTGTGTGTGTGTGTGTGAGGTTTAAAAACTGAGGTTAAGAATTAAGCTAGTTATAATTAAAAATAGTTTGAACTCATTAACGATAATGTAAAAGGAGAAAGACACACCCTTGAGTGGAGCTATACAGGGTAAAAAAAAGCTGACGCGGAAGTAGACATAGAAATTTTGGTTAGGTAGAAATGCCAAAAAAGACAGTTCTGAGCGGGAACTCGTGCTGATAACATTCTTCACGCTTGTCGTGGCAAATTATAAGAACAAAGAATATCTAAATGGCGAAGCCGTGGACAGAAGGATTACAATAAAGAAGTTTTTATATATGAAATCAAATGTGTCTTTCATGCCTTAACCACTCGTCCGTGTCATATATATATATATATATATATATATATATATATATATATATATATACACGTATATATATGTATATATATGCATATATATGTGTATATATATATATATATATATATATATATATACATATATATATATATATGTATATATATGCATATATATATATGTATATATATATGTATATATATGCATATATATATATGTATATATATATATATATATATATATATATATATATACATATACACATATATATATATATATATATATATATATATATATATACATATATACATATACATATATATATATATATATATATATATATATATATATATATATATGTAAGGAAAATTCTCAGGGGTTTCAAAACTTAAATCAAGGGTAAAAATTCCCTCGTCATTTTGCATTCCCCTTTTTAACCCCTAACCTAAATTGACCACTGGGGCTACAGGTTACGCCCTCAGAGAAGGGGCCTGGCCAATTATAAACCTACATGGCCCTAGCGGACAATTTAGGAAATTTCCAAATAAAAAGGAGATACACGCTGTCGGAGACAGTTTTTTCTAGAGATATTTTCCCATAGATGTTGATCCAGGTGTTACGTGTCTTGTACATAGAACTTCATGCTAGCTGACCCTTCAGTTTGTCCCTATGATGAAGTGGGAACCCGTCCTTCAAAGTTATCTTAATAAAGGTCTTAATAAAGATCTTAATAAAGGTAAAGCTGAAATGGTATCATTTTTATGGCCATGACTGCAACCCCCCATCTAGAAGTCAGTCTCATTACACACACACACACACACACACACACACACACATATATATATATATATATATATATATATATATATATATATATATATATATATATATATATATATATATATATAAACTTTATTTAAAAATTTTGTTTTTTATATATATGACACGGACGAGTGGTTAAGGCATGGAAGACACATTTGATTTCATATATAAAAACTTCTTTATTGCAAACTTTCTGTCTATGGCTTCGCCATTTAGATATCCTTTGTTCTCATATTTTGCCACGAATAGCTTGGAGGATGTTATCAGCCCGAGTTCCCGCTCAGAACTATCTTTTTTGTCGTTGCTGTCTAAGCAAATTCCTATATCTACTTCCACGTCGGCTTCTTTACTCTGTACAGTTGCGCTCGAGGATGTGTCTTTCTCCTATTACGTTATCGTTAATGAGTTCTAACTATTTTTAATTATAACTCGCTTAATTCTTAACCCCCATTTTTACACCTGACTTATTTTTGCAATAATTTCACGGGAGAAAGTAAAATTTATTTTAATATGTTTAATTTATATGGAGAATTAGTTTTGTTTGTGTCACCCACTGGTTAAGAGATTTTTTTTCACTATTTAAACAGAATTTTTGTTTCCCTTTGAACTTTTCTAGAATTAAAAGCATCATTAACTTTTATTCTGATAAACAGTTTCATTCATTTAAATTCTGAAGGCATAAATAACTTTATTTGTTAACTCTGTTATGACACTGAATGAACCATCGTAACAGTGGAATGCGAAATAAATTTTCTACGCTAATCATTTAAATTTTTATTACAGTTAGAAAATGGAAAATAACAATAAAGAGAAGAAGAAGAAAGAAAAAGAACTTTTTTTCAAACTTACGCTTGTAACAGGTGATTCGAATTCTTCTATCTGGACTTTAATACTCTCATCACTGCAATAGAAAAAGAAATCGACTAGTGTAGCAGCGCGCAACGGCCATCTGCGCGCGCACCCTTTTTGTTTTAGCCTAAAAGGACAGACTGTTAGAGAGTTCGTTGTGTGTGGTGTGTTAACGTGCGAGGGCCTCCTGCTCTCTGCATTCTCTACAATGTTAATTGTTAAGTAACTTGTAAATATGTGTAAATATATTAATAATTAAACGTAATTTGTTAAATGTAGACATTTTTGTTCCTGTGTTGGATTTATAGTGTTACAGATTGGCGCCCAACCCGTGGCTCGAAACACGAAGCCGAAGACATGACCACAGATAAGTGATTTCTTTTCTTTTTGACAAGCACTCAAGGAACTTTATTAATTTTGTCATCCTGACAAATGAAGGAAGAAGAGATTCTGATTTGAATTCACCCTGAATTCGTTTTGTTTTATTATGATCATCCAGATCAAATTTAAATACCGCATGCCAGTTCCTTTAGTGCCTGACGATTGAAATTTGAATAGTTTGTGTTTCGGTCCAAGTTTTGAATTTTATTTTTCTTAACATTTTTATTATTAGGACTTATGGATATTGTTAATTTCAATTGTTTTGATTAAGAATTCATAAAGATAGTGAATATTTCAGTGTTGAATATTGGTGCAGGTTCAATTTAATTTGGATTTTTGTATTAATAACAAAAGATATTGCTCAGGTTAATGTTCTTTTTTTGTGTTGCTTATTATTTAATTTTCCATCGATGATTCTTTTTAATAGAAATATTATGTATCTGAAATATTTGTATAATTAAGAAGTATTATTTTATTCCTTCAAATTTATTGATACTTCCGGTTTCAAATCGGAATAATATAGTTTAGTTGATTAATCAGATGTATGCATATTATGTCATTCTAATGAGCCATTCTCGCAGTAATTGAGTTTTACCATTAATTTTAAGTTTGGCCTGAAAAGAATAAAAATGGCATATCTTGCTAGAGGTAAAAAATGCGACCTTTTGGTTTTGGCCGCAGAATTAGGCATCGAGTTGGAACCCGACGCCACAGTAATAAAAATTAAAGATGTTATAACCGGATGTACTTCATATGACGAAGAATTCACAAAAACATTGTTGGATACAATCATTAGCACCAGAAAAGAATCCGAAGTAAAAGAAAAGGAAGCAGAAACCGAGAGACGGCAAATGGAATTTGAATTAGAGAAACTAAAGTTACAAAATTTAAATCATGCTTCGAAAACAGGAACCGTTCTTGCCGATAGTGATACGGATGTATCTAAATTTGAAATTAAAGCGTTAATTCCTCAGTTTGACCCGAAGGTAGATGACATTAGTACGTTTTTAAACCTTTTCGAGAGACAACTGTCATTTTTGAAAATACCAGAATCAAAATGGGTGGTATATCTGATCGGGCTTTTACCTATTGAAATTTCAAAATTAATTGCTATAGAATCGGATTCTCCGGATAAACCACCGGAATATGGGGAAATAAAAAAAATTTTATTACGTCGATTCAAGATGAGTGCAGAGAAATTCCGACAATTTTTCGTCCAACACAGAAAAAATCCAGACTCCACGTGGAGAGATTATTTCTATGATTTGAGAAAATTTTTTGAAGGTTGGCTCAGTGAGCTTAATATCACTACATTTGATCAGTTAAAAGATCTAATAATTTCTGATCAAATCAAAAAGAAGTGTCCTCCGGATTACAAAGATCATTTTTTAGATCACTGGAGTGAATTGAGCGATCCAGTTGCTTTAGTTGATAAGCTAGATGCTTATGAAGAAAGTAGAAACTTAAAAGGTAGAAACACGAACCATGAACAACATAGAATGGAAAATTCTAAGCCGAGTAACAATTTAAGAAATTTTAAGAATAGTGTTAATTATAAATACTCAACGAATAGAACTGTTAATAAAATTAACGAAAGACCTATTAGCTGCTATGGCTGTGGGAAACCTGGTTTCATAAAGGCAAAATGCCCTACGTGTTCCCCAAACATTAAAGTTGATTCCGCCCAGGTTAGTTGCTTGAAATTTCAAACGTGTGCGATACAAGAACCCAAGGCAATGTTAATGAAGATTAAAATAAATGGTATGTGGGGTTTAGCATGTGCTGACACTGGAGCCAGCCACACTGTTGCTGGAGAAACCCTGTATAACCTCCTCCGAGAACAAGGGGTAATTTTTCGTAAAGTGAATTTAAATATAACACTCGCGGACGGAGTGCCGAAATTCTCTGAAGTTTATAATACCGAAATAGACATTGAATTGTTAGGGAAAAGAATTCCTACTACACTATTTGTGTTACCTACAGCTAAGGACAATCGAACTCTCCTTGGTACTGATTTTTTATCCAAAGCTGGTGTTAGCTTGGATACTCAGAACAGAAAATGGTATTTCAACAGTAATCCTAGGAAAAAATTCAATTTTGAGAAAGATACATTTATACCAGCTTGTATGCCACATAAAAATTCTTTCGAATCCTCAGGTAATTCGCAAAACATTAGCACTATACCATCCGATAAAATTATTGTGTCTCCTGAGCTGAACATTTGCGTTTTGAAAGAAACTGAAGGCAGTCACTTATCTGCCGAGGAAAGGTTACAATTATGTAAACTGTTAGAAATGTTTACGGATATCTTTCAGCCAGGGGAAGAGCCTACACCTAGAATTAAACATTATATAGACACTGGTAATAATCTCCCTGTAGCTATGCCACCATATCGCATGTCTCCATTAAAGAAGGACATTCTTAAGAAAGAGTTAGAGAATCTTTTGGCCAATGGCACAATTGAAGAATGTGAGTCACCGTATGCCTCACCAGTGGTGCTAGTTCCAAAACCTAATGGTCAACTTCGCCTTTGTGTGGACTACAGAAAGTTGAATTCCACTATAAAAACTGATAAATACCCTCTGCCTAGAATGGATGATTTGCTCCATGAAGCTAAACACACTCCTTACATGTCAACGATAGATTTAAGATCTGGATATCACCAAATCGAGGTAAATCCCACTGATCGAGATAAAACAGCTTTCGTGTGCCCTTTTGGTACTTACAGATATTGCCGCATGCCTTTTGGGCTTAAAAATGCTCCGGCGACATTTCAAAGACTAATCGATAACTTCAGAAACTCCCTGAATGATGTTTTGGTTCTGTCGTACTTAGATGACATAATAATTTTATCTGAAACTTTCGAGAAGCATATTGATGATTTAGGAAAAGTATTATCAAAATTGCGTGAGTTTAAATTACATGCTAACAGAGAGAAGTGTAATTTCGCCTGTAACCGAGTGAAATACTTGGGACACACTACATTACCAATTCTGGTCTTGAAGTTGACCCAGATAAGGTTGCCGCCATTCAAAATTTACCATCTCCCAGGAATTTAAAGCAAGTCCAATCCTTTTTGCAAACTTGCTCGTGGTATAGAAGATTTGTACCGAACTTTTCTGACATAGCAAGGCCCTTAAGTAATCTCACGAAGAAAAATAGCCCTTGGAAATGGGGAAAAGAAGAGGAAAACGCATTTAAAACCCTAAAACATCATCTGATTAGTCCTCCTGTTCTACGACAAAATGACCCAAATAAGCCATACATCTTGCGAACCGATGCTAGCAACTACGCGCTTGGAGCAGTGCTGTTGCAAGGTGAGGGAGCTGAGGAGCACCCTATTGAATATGCGAGCAGACTCTTAAACGATGCAGAACGGAACTATACAACCACAGAACGAGAAGCGTTGGCAGTGGTTTGGGGCCTAAATAAATTTCGGGGATACATCGAGGGACAAGATATAACAGTGACATCAGATCATCAACCTCTTCGGTGGCTAATGAGTTTAAAATCTCCAACTGGAAGACTTGCTCGTTGGGCTTTGCAAGTCCAGTCGTTTGCCCCAAAGATGGAATACATACCTGGAAGAGCCAACGTTGTGGCAGATCTCTTGTCAAGACCTTTCTGCCAACACGCTGAAGAATGTTGCCAATTCTGCAAAATTGCCATTGATATGCCAACACGAAGTCCCAGAGAATTACGAGAAGAACAACTTAAGGACGGAGACCTTAAAAAGATCATTGAATCATTTGAGAGTCCTGATAAAGATGAAAATTTTACAAATTGGCTAAATCGGGGATATTTGTTGAATCAAGGAGTTTTATACCGATATTCACCAGAAGCAGAGACAGAAGAAGCCCAGTTAGTAGTGCCGAAGCATGAATGTGAAAGAATACTGAAAGAATATCATGATGCCCCAATGGCGGGACATTATGGTGTAGAAGGAACACTTAGTAAGATAGCGAAGCGGTACTACTGGACTGGCATGCGTAGATACATTGCAGAGTACATAAAGAATTGTGAAGATTGTTGCCGATTTAAAGCTAGTAATCAGAAACCTTCAGGTTTGCTACAAACACCTGTATATAACCAACGTTTTGAATCAATTTCAATTGACTTATTTGGACCATTACCCAAGAGTCCTGATGGTAAAAAATGGATATTTATAGTAGAAGACTGCGCTACTAGATGGACTGAACTTTTCGCATTAGAACATGCTACAGCTAGGGAATGTGCTATCACCCTGATAGAAGAAGTTTATTTACGTTATGGATTCCCAAGAAGAATAATAAGTGACAATGGAAGTCAGTTTGTTAGTTCAGTGATGCAGCAAGTTTGTTATCTTCTTAATATAGATCAGGTGTTAACCCCGGTATATCACCCACAGGCAAACCCGGTGGAGAGGAAGAACCGAGACTTAAAACCAAGATTGGCAATCCTTGTCAAAGGTAACCACACTATTTGGAGTGAGAAACTCCCAACCATACGTTTTGCCCTGAACACAGCAAGATGCGACACAACAGGTGAAACAGCAGCATTTCTTATGTTCGGAAGGGAGCTTCGAACAACAGACGATGTTACTCGCGACCTTCGCGCTATTATCTCAAATGACAACTTCGTGCCCGAGATAACGCCCTATTTGAAACGTTTGGCAAATTATATGAATCAGTTGAAGTCTGATATAGAATTGAAACAGGATAAAAATAAATTTTATGCTGATAAACATATCAGAAAAACGCCTCAATTCAAAACAGGTGATAAAGTGTGGGTAACTCTCCACCCCAAAAGTCAAACCAAATCCGAAAGAACAGCTAAATTTATGCCACGACGCGATGGCCCATATGTTATTTATAAAGTACAATCTCCTACATCTTATTTGATTGCTACCCAAAATAATCCTTTTACTCCCATAGGAAAATACCACTCATCATGCCTCCACCTTATAGAGGGCAAGGAAAGAGCAATCCAATGTTGCCCCTGAAAAGAAGAG